>JAVYIG010000084.1:0-600000 GCA_035222895.1 Strongylocentrotus droebachiensis
CAACTTTTGGAAGTTTCTGTCTGCCTCATTTTATGAGATACTTTCGGGAGAGAAGGCACAATACAATTTTTCTTTTAAATGTTTATTATCTCCGTGCGCATGGGGAGTTGGCGATATAGGTGTAAAATATCTCTTGGTGAACTAGGGACTGGGATGATCTCGTTTGCAAGGCGAGGAGAATTTTACCAGGTCCACAGGCTTTAGATCAGATTCAAATGAAAAAGTTGCTTATCACTACACCTGGCCGACAAAATATTTTCGACCAATAACCACATATGCATCCCGCCCCCCCCCCCCCCCCACTCAGTGTTATTTAGGATACGCGTATGCTCGTTCCCTCTTTTTGAAAGCACCCCCTAGTATCTGAGGACTGCCAACATTTCTGAACCTCCCTTTCGCGGGCTTTTCGCGGGCTTTTCGCGGGCTTTTCGCGGGCTTTTCGCGGGCTTTTCCTGCCTTGGAGACCCCCCTAAATACGGAAAAATGTACAATGTACCCCCCTAAATTCGGAATAATTTTTTAGGAGTCCAAAGAGATGAGAGAAAAAAAGAAAAACACCCCCTTTTTAAAGAAATCTCCGGGTGAAAAGTCAAATACATCCCTTTTTTTACAATTCTTGGGTCGGACTTTGTCGCACGAAAAGTACCCCTTTACCGGACATTTTGGTAACACGCATGCGGGTCATTCCGTCCCCGGAGTGGGGGGGGGGGGGATATGCATGTAATGGGGAAGAGTCAGGGGATTACTGTATAATTTTTGCGGCTGGTTGCTCAAGTAATCAATGACTCAGCCTAATCTTTGGCACTGCTACAATTGCAAAGCTCGCCTTGGCTGTATTCTAGAGAAGGAATCAGGCTAAATGTTCTCTGTGCTACGAAAACGGACGTAATGACAAAAAAATAGACTTATAGCAGGGTTTCATCTCCCTGCTTATAGCCTTCGACAAGATTGTAATACACGATTTATTGTACGGCCTTGGGAATTTTAGTGCGATTCTCTATAGCTCGAGCTGGGTTGATTATTATCTTGCTTTCAAGCTTGCACTCTTTTTCGGTTTGATCATTGATATTTTAAATTTAATTCAATTTCTCTCCCCCCCCCCCCCCCCTTACTCTCTCGGGTGGGTGCTGAATCGCTAGTGCACTAGTGCAGTGTCGACCATTGCATATTTACTGATTCTCAAATTGGCAACGAAATATAATATTCATTTATTCATGATGGCGACAGACGGTGAGTCCACTGGATATATTTTCACATTTTCCCCCAATATTAATTCATAGAATTATTTATTACTGTGTGTGTTACAAGTTTGTAATATTTTTGAGCTAACACAAGGTGTTATCAATAATAAATTGTCATGTATGGGTCAAAATTCAGGAACTCTTCTTTCGTTCTTTTTTTGCGTTGTCCCACACTAGGTATTTCACGTTAGTGTTTATTTGTATAGGTCTAGAACTTCTTAATAATAATATTACTTACTTAGACTAGTCTAGATCTAGATCTAGACCCTAGAAGTTAATTATATTTATATATAAGGAAGGGGAATACGAAATTTCAAAAGTGTTTATTAAACCATCTGTGAGTTGAATTTATTTTCATTTTATTTAGATCTAGATCTAGATCTAGACTCTAGATCTAGAATCCTAGTCTGATCTAGATCTAGAGTAAAGTACCCGGTTTTCGGCCACTTAAGACAAAATCCTATTTATTGGACTCTTTGTTTCCTATTTATTATCATTTCTTGTTCAAATCATGAAGCAAATATTATTATTATTTAAACAAAAAAAGAATCCCAAAAAAAAATCACGAATTGCCATGACAATATTCATTTCAATTTTCACTGTTTTGGAGCCGGTTATCGGCCGAGCGTTTCAGTTTACGGCCGCATGTACAAAGTCAATAGGAAGCGCTCGCGCGCGCGTGCGTTTCTGCGCTGATGTATAGCACAAGCGGGCGGAGCAGGTATCCCACGCCGGAGCTCCCGGGTGCTCGCCTGGCCGAATACAGGCACAGCGGTGATCGGAAGTTGGAATCTGAATTAGACGGACATATCGTGTGTGCGTCGCGGTGTGCGGCTGCATTGATTTAATACATGCGATGAGGTACTTTTGAGCTTGCGACCAGCACAAAATCGGGCTCTATATCTGAAAAATACTTGAAATAAAGCTCATTTTATGGTACCCATATTTCTTACATACACGCGTAAGAAACTCGATTTTTCAGATTTGGGTAGCGGGACCGCCGATTACATCGCTAAAATGTGATATTTTAGGATATATTTTTCATTGCAAATGTGGTTCTTCAGTGACACTGGCATGGTATGGTATGTGTGGGATATGTGTTATGCTATTATGCGATGTATTTTAAAGTGATTTTACCATGTATCCAACCAGTTGGCCGAAAACCGGAGCTGACCGATTACCGGGTACTTTACTCTAGTGCCAATTTTGAGAGAATGAGTCTTTTGAGCTTTGACTTTTGAGTTTGACTTGAGTTTGAGTGGGGTTTCAAAATCATCAAATTCAAAGGAAATTAATTACTAAATCAGCCCCTAGGGCGCTAGTCTGAGAATAAGGAAAGTCCGCACAAACAAGGATCATCTTTGTAAACACGGACAGACGCCTCTGCTAAAATAAGGATGCTCCACATTTCCGCTGACAACTCTGATTTCCGATCCATGCGTTGGCGATGCGAAAAACGGGATCCGCCTCCGCGATGATTTTCTTGATGCATTTTACAGAGACTTTGTACAGGGACTTTCACGTTATGAGCGCTTAATCCTTGGGAAGACGGACAACCCATTTAAGTAGACGGTGAACTGGGCCGGGTTTATTTTATTATGCGGAATCGTTCTTCGCATCGCTAGCGCGCTCGGTTCGGTTACCAGAAACCTGCAGAGCTTCGATGAAAAAAAACGTCCGCAAAAATGCGGATGTTCTTTATTTTCTAGGTTGCAATTTGAGGATATCCTTGTTTATACGGACGATCGTCATTCTTGGACCAGCACCCCTACTGTAAATTGGGGTGTCTTTACTATTTTTGTGTACTAAACTTGACTTTACTAATAATATTTGTATAATACTAGACTAATATCTACTATAGATTCTTCTGACTTTAGACTTTATTTTTAAAATATCTACACACAAAGTATAGTCATGCCGCTATGAGTGAGAAAATGTATTATAAATATAATAAATTATTTTAAGTCGCATGTTTGCCATCATGGCATGAATGCTAACTTTTCTTCTTTCCAGAGAAAATGAAGTTATCATTATATAGAAAAGTCCTCATAATTGTTGATGTTTAAATCATTTTATTACATGCAGAAGAAGTAATACGGAAGAGGCTCCTAATTGAAGGAGAGAGTGGAGGAGATGACAGGAGAATCAGCAATCTACTCAAAACTTTTGTGAAATGGTGTCACACAGATCAGACCAAAGAAGAATGGTTAGTTTTCGTTGGTGTTGCATGCTGGTTGTGTTTTACATGTACCGGTACTTTTATTTTTACAACTTTAAAATTATGAAGATACCCAGGTGGGGTCACTCCCCGCAGAGGGTGACACGTATGACTGTTACCACAAATGCAAATAACCCCCTTTTGCAGTCAATTTCAAGGAAATTTTGTGAAATTCAACCCCCTTTTTTATGTAAAAACAAGGACAAAATGGTACTTTGGAATACACCTATTTATAAGATTGTAAAGACACTTTCCCAAATTTACCGCTAGTTTACCATATTTCAAGGACACGACTCGGCTCTGAGAATTTTTCTTCCCAGTTTTCTCTTTTAACCTTTTCCTGATCCCTAATTATCAATTTTCGAGGACACCTGTGCACCCCTATTTTCTATATTTTGAGGAATATTTTGTTTGCGAACATTGCTTGAAATTGACCCCTTTTTCCTTGATTTTGGTAACGGTCATGAGGTCCCTAAGTCACATTGAGTGACCCCATCGGGGAAGATACATCAACAACAAGGTGGCCTGTACTTCTACAGAAAAAAAAGAAGAGAAGAAAACTAGTCCAAATAGACCATTTCGCCACAAAATTTCCAAAGTACATGTATGAAATATGTTGAGATACCGAGAGGTATATAGAACTTTATTTCTCTATTAAGGTACACAGTCCAATGAAGAACAGGTGCTGAAACCATAACAATTAACTGTTGCAAACCTGTTCAAGATCTATTCTCATTAATTGCCAGTTTCTATTATTTTTCAATTAACAAGGCCTAGTTTACACCAGCAAAGGAGTACAGACGCTTAGATTTTAAGTAACAAGTTGGATATGTATACATTTTTTTAAAATTAAAGTAAATATAAAAGTGGCAAGAATGAATTGCGCTACCTGTAATTCATGATGATGAGTGTATTCATGGTTCTTTATAACCTAATTTTTCAGCACGGTTACATACCAGAAGATGCTGATGATGCTATGTCAGGTAGACTTTGCCACGGAAAGAACACAGCTGATTCATCAAATGAATATCAGAGAGATGTCCAACTATGAAGAGCTTTACTCAACCATTGGTAAGAGACTTGCTCAAGAAATGTAACTCAGAACAAATTTAGATTTCCGGTAATTAAATGTCACTGAAGAAGAAAAAAAAATCTGGAAGGCCTTAGTTGAAGTTGAGTTATAAAGTGTATTATTACCCGTATCAGACATCTGAGCTGGTCATTTACAAAACCGTATTTCCCTAGTTTTCACTAACAGTGGGAACGGAGGGGAATATTCTTTGTATTTTCCTTGGTCTCCCTACCCGTATAGACTTTGCGTGTAGAGACGAGTGAAAATATAGTCTTGTATTGACCGTGCCGTATTTTGTCATTTTCATTGCGCATCTATTAAACCTGCGCACTTTGCGCGCACTCTATTGTGACGTAATAATCACACCAATTAAGGCACACTGTTTGCAGTGTATCGAAAATTTCGTCAAGCACTGCTGGTTGACAAAGTTTGTGCAGTTCTTTGAGATTGTCATGGTTGATTTATGTATTTGCTCTAGATGTCTGATTTGGATAACAATAAAAATATTGACTGGCTTTACTTTCGGGGGATATCAGTAATATTGACCGCGCTAAGACCATAATGCCCTCGTCTTTCGACTCGGGGCAATATGATCTGAGCTTGGTCAATATTTCTTATATACCCCTCAAGGCCAGTCAATATTATATAAATATTCCATTGCTCAAATACTTGATTATTCATACAATTTATCTCTATATTACTACCATATGGGTTCCAAACTTGTGATATGTATGGAATGAATTGAAGATTATAAAAATCTTTGGTTACTGAGAGAAAGGTGTATTACAATAGCATTTGTTATAATGTTTTATGCAATATGACTACTGTCTTTTCCTGTACTTCTTAGTTCTTACCTTGGTAATTCCATGTCTTCTTGGGAACTATCTGCATATTTTGTTATTCACTAGGTGTTTTTTGTTTATTTTTTGTAAAACATTTCTATTTTAATTGCATTTTGATACGCTTTTCAATCAAGCGAGGGGGACCCCTTACATCAAGAGCAAAACATGTTTTTAAACAAGCTTGTTCAAATTTTGTTTCCATGACAACCCTATGACTAAAGAACGCAACATCAAGGATGCCCACCAGCAGATAGGTGCTTGTAAGACGGAGCTTTCAGATGCAAAGAGAGAGAGAAAGAACAGGCAGGAGTATGACACATTAGCAAAGGTTATCCAGAAACAACCCGACAGGAAAGAAACCTTGAAGTAAGACACATTTCGGTGACCTAACAATAGCACCTATGACAATTGCTCTGGGCTTTATGTCATATATAAGTTATTGTAATATAGTATTGCCCCCCCCCCACCCCTCCCCCAACACTTTCCTCCCCCCCCCCCCCCCCTCTCTTTTCTCTCATTGTCTCTCTCTCTCTTTCAATCCCTCTCTCTCTCTCACACATTTTCTCAATCTCCCCATCTCTCTTTTCTCCTCCTCTCCTCTTTCTTTCTTTCACTCTTTTTTCCCCCTTGTCCCTCACATGAATTTTGCATTTTGCTTTCTCTCTATCTCTCTCCTATCTTCTCTTCCTTTATTATTCTTCCCCTGTTCATCAAAGCAATGATAAACTATACATGGTGTGAATGGGAAGAACAATGTGCTTTGTGATTTTTATATTGACATTATTCTTTTATCAACAACGAAAAAACACCTTACTGTTTACATTGATATTGTTTGTAGCCTTCCTGGTGTAGAAGCATTGTGGTCTAGTAGATTAGTCACTTGTCTTTGGATCACATGGTTCGCAATCCATGAACCAGTCTCCCAGCCGTCGCAGTGGCACCAATGTCCTTTAGTTGCTACCATTCATCATTGGATATTTTTATTTTGTCACCTATGCTTCATGTAGACACTTCTTGTTTCTCTTCTAACTTACTAACTGACGATTGTATTTGTTTTCCCTTACCATCTCCCTATCAGCAAACTGCAGGACCTGGATAAGGATCTGGGTGAATTGAATAGCACTAAGGAATCTTTGGAACAGAAGGTAAGAGATTAAACTGGTTTCCTGAAAGTAGCTAAAAGGAAAACAATGTGCAGCCCAGACTGATGTAGTACCTAAAACCTCTTCAACTTAAATGTTGAGTGAGAACCCTGATTCATATAAATACATAAGAGGAGACATGATCCAAGTTTTTAAGATATTTCATGGAATAGATAGACTCAATCCAGAATGTTTTTTTGTGAAATCACAGTATCTGAGAACAAGAGGCCATTCATTGAAGTTATTCACCACTCGCTGTCGATTGAATGTCAGGAGTAAATTTTTTAGCAAACGGGTTATCCAGTCTTGGAACAGTTTACCAGTGTCTCTAGTAACTGCTACCAGCATCAATTCATTTAAACACAGCTTGGATTCTTTTTGGTCAGACAAACACTCTGTTATAGCATAGTCTGACATCCACGCATGCACTGATTTATAGACCTTTACTAATGTACCAAGTGATCTGACCGGGAGACCTACAGGATATCCTACACTCCCGTATAGATGATGATGATGATGATGATGATATCAATAAAAAGTTGTAATAGTTCTTGATTCTCGATATTGCCAATATATTCAAAGTCCAAGTATTCTATGTTCAGGCCCCATTTCAAATGCTCTCTAGGATAGTTTGGTAACCAAATCACTTTTAATTTAGTCTATTTCACGCGGCTGCGCTGTGTGTGCTGATGTCGATTGTGTGTGTGTGTACTTTATTTTCCGATAAATGACAGTGATTTATCACGATTTTCAAGTGGTTTCAAGAGTGAATCATTATGAAAAAACTATAGAAAATTTGATTTTTTTTTTTTTTTGTTAAACATACTAAAAAAAAGGGATTGGATGTGTGATGAGCAAAGCAAGCAGAAGCATAGAAATAATATCATCAACTTTCTTTGGTTGTGTTCTTTGGCAAGTGGGAAAACAAGATGTAAGTGGGTGTACATTGATGATGCAGCTCATCGTGAGCGAGTGAGCCTGAAGTTAGCAACTTGTAGGTTAATGGTGCATCTTGCTCTTCTATTCCATTGTCTCTCATCCACAGTTGGAGGATAGGAAGAAGCAATTCCATGTTCTCATCAGCGCCATCCATGAGCTACAGAGGATACTGGACAGTAAGTAGATTATTTGGGAAGGAGTTTTTTTTAACCTGAATTCAGAGCTTGTCGTCATCTGTTACTTGTAACTTTTTAGGAAATTTTTCAACACAAGAGGATATCTTCCCATGTCTCTAAATAATAGATAGCAATTCTTAGGAGACATGTTCAAACTTCAAAATTATATTCATATTTGTCAACACGTTTTCTTCTAAGAGCCAACAGCCACCTATTATGAGGTCTTGTATATCTGTAGTCAGAATGCATGTGAATAAATTAGCTGTTGCTAAGTTAAATGAACCAATGACAAACTTTAGGGTGGTTCCTTGTAATTGTTGTAGTTGAAGCATGCTTGAAAATTTGATACATTTGTGAACAGGACTATGATTTATCAAGCTTGTTGGCAGTAACGAGCTACAATTATTGACATGAGATACTGAAATCTTTGCATTTGATTGGCTGAGAGCAAATTGGTCAGAGCATTGTGGGAGTTTTTAATATTGATAACAAATTTTGTGAAACAAGGTCCTAGTCTGTTATAATATGTAACTTCAAACTTTTCAATCCCTGTATAATGGTATTTAACTCTTTATTGTTCTTTCTACCATCCTTTTGTTTTGTGCAGCTGATGATGGGCCACAGAAGCTGAATACCACATCAGACTCGATGATGAGTGAGTCCATGGACACCTCCTTGACAGACAAGTGACACTGTCAACTCTTCTCCCTCCCCTCCTTCTAAAAAAATTACTGTATTTAAAAATCGAGAGGATTGGTATGCCCTTGGACTTCCCCAAGATGCAAGGGTCATCAAAATTACTCCATACTCCTCTTTCTTACGATGAGTAAGTTTACCTAATGGAGACTATGTTCATTCAACATGCATTTCCAATGGTTGGCATCTCAGGAATATCTGGAGTGTAGGATTCAGCAGGTGAAAGTGTGGGATAAACAGTAGAAAGAAACATGGCTGTTGCTTCACAAACTGCCTTCAAGGAGGACTTCATGGAACCATGTTAGAGCACCATCTTGATGTAAAGTGGGATGTTCTTTTGAAAAAGCTACAGCAGTTCAACCAGTGTGATCAGCAGAAATTTAATAAACGTGGCCATTGCTTTACCTGAAGCGTGACAGATCACCTCAAAGCCTTCATGGAAGCACTTTAAAGTACAGTCTTGATGGAAAGTCAATCATATTCTTTTTCATTGAAAATTTAAAGCAACGGCCAATGCTAGATCAATTTATACATTGCTCTACATTTTAATCCATGTAATTCTGTACAGGCTGCACAATGTCATCTTTTGGGTATATGATTTTATAGTTTAGGATATTCAATTTTTACAGTGTGGAGTGGAGATAGATGTGTCAACATGATCCAGGACAAGCCTTGTCCTGGTTTGTTTCTCTGCTCCTAAACCTCAGGTCTGCAAACTGGATCAACATATTTAAAAGGCAGGTTTTTCTACTGACACTACTTCAGATCAGAGCCTTCTATATACAGAGTTTGGCCTGCCTGGTTCGAGTTGGACACAATATGGCGACTACTGCTTTGTTCAGCAAGCACAAAACAAAAGAATATATATAAGTTGGCCAAACTCTGTGTATAGATGGCTCTGCTTCAGATTTACATATACTGCCATCTGCTGCTCACAATGTCCTCATTTGTCGACAGCCATGTCTCTCACAATTAGGCCTACTCACAATGCATCACCAACTGATGACATGCATGTGGTGACTTGGGCACTTGAACCAGATATTGCTCTGCATACATTTTCACAGGAAAATCACGCAATTGAAAGTACATTATAGCATTGGTAGTGATGTTGATAAAATACCCTGCCTTTAGAATTTGAGTTGTGAAAAATCAGAGAGGCCCAGATATATTTTGACGATTAGAAAAATGTTTACTGGTTATTCTGAAGTAGATTTAAGGGACATTATGTTTTTTACAATTTTGGAATCTTGCTTACAGAGAAGGCTCATCTTTATTATTGGAATTTAATGTTTTCTATAGAGCTATGATCACTTTATAGTCCAGAATTTGTGCCCTCTCCAACTCAAGTTCAGCTCTACAGGATTTGTTTTAAGTGTTATGATCTAGGAACTTTAAGTCTTCTTACCCCCTGCCTTTTAGGACACAGAAGTTATGAATTTGTTGGCCTTAGTGATTAAGCAGGAATACTAAATATAAGGGGGGGAATAGATGTAACTTTCAACAGGACATGGCAGGTAATGGCTTGATTAATTGTCTTACAGTTACATGTACCCATGTACCTTTATGATTATTTTTTTGTTTTTTGTTTGTTCAATGTTTGATTTTCATGAATAACTGAGAAACAGGGCAACAGAGAACAAGTCATGCCCTTTTCACTGATTTTATCTACCCCCCCCCCCTCATGTTTTTATATTTCACTGTTTTTTTCTTTTTGTTGTTCATTTTGTCATAAATAAATTTGTATAAAAATATGAACAGTATTGCAGTACCATCATTATTAGTCAGGATTTTGTGAGATAAGCTAACAAAAATATTCAGAAATTTAAACCAAAGTACCAGCACAACCAAACATTCTTTCCTCACTACGGCTGAACACTTAACAAAACTTTCTCGTACTCAAGAGACACACTTGATAAAAGTCACAGCAGTACAAGTTATAAGAACATTTACATTTATTCAGAGAAACTCTGAACATCATTATAAAAACAACAACAAACACAGAGGTTTGAGATGTACATCCCAGTAACTAATTCAGATAGTAGTGCATGTATGTCATGTCCACTAGTCTATGCATAATTATAATAACATGGAATGGTAATTGAAATACATATCATATTTACAATATACATGAACCTTCTACAGGTGTCCAATAAGACGTATAGTCCCATTCAATATAGAATCTACAATAACAAAGACATATCTTCTAAACATATAATGCATGCTTTTAAAACTACTTCTCAGCCATGTTGCCTAAGGATGCTAATATACTTGCAGCAAAGAGAAGAGGTTACTTTACAAATGTTATTTACATTAAATGAGTTTGACAAATACTGTCTAGTCATTTTATTCATTGAGATTTCTTGACTTTATCTGGCCTGCCAGACAATGCAGACCACAAACAAACATAAACCGTTAAACAAGAAGGACTTGTTTGATTCCATTTAGATTATGTAAAAAGATGCATAATGCACCACCTCCAACTGTTGGTGTAAAAGTATTGGCTCATAGATAATCATTTCCGTCATGATATTATACCAAGTCTATTACAGGGATCATAATCGAAATAGGAACAATGAAAATTTAAAGTATGATAATATATAATCAGCAGGGGAGGGTTATAGAAATGCTCTCTTATATTGAAAATGAGAATTCAAAGGTCTGCAATTTAATTTCAAGTATATTTCTTGCCTACTGCCAAGTCCTACAATAAGGATATTTTTGTCTCGCCTGCGTAGCAAAAAGCGAGACATAGGCGCCGCTTTTCCGGTGACGGCGGCGGCGACGGCGACGGCGGCGGCGGCGACGGCGACGGCGTCAACATCAAAAACTTAACCTAAGGTTAAGTTTTTGAATTTTTGATATAATTTTTAAAGTATAGGTTCTTAGTCAATGAAACTTGGATTATAGGGTAATCAAGTATCCCCAATCATGTGAGTAGAATTTCAGATCACAAAGTCAAGGTCAAAGGTCATTTCAGGTCAACAGACTTGGACTATGTTGTAGCATCATCATCGAAAACTTAACCTAAGGTTAAGTTTTTGAATTTTTGATATAATTTTTAAAGTATAAGTTCTGAGTCAATGAAACTTGGACTATAGGGTAATCAAGTATCCCCAATCATGTGAGTAGAATTTCAGATCACAAAGTCAAGGTCAAAGGTCATTTCAGGTCAACAGACTTGGACTATGTTGTGGCATCATCATCAAGATTTTCAAAATGCTTCGTTATTTTTCAACCGATTTTGATTCTGATTGTTTCATATGATAGGGCTAGGAAGGGGATTTAAAACTTGTACACAGAATCGTGAAATTCATTATCTATGCTAATTTATGCAAATTTATTTGAAATCACAAAAAATGCTTCTTCTCCTTCATTTCTCGACCGATTTTGATTTGGTTTGCTTTATCTGGTAGAGCTAACTTTGGTACACTAAACTTCTACACCGAATTTTGAAATTGTTCTCCATTAATTAATAATAGTAATTTATGCAAATTTTTTCCAAAAATAACAAAAATTGCTTCTTCTCCCTCATTTCTTGACCGATTTTGATTTGGTTTGCCTTATCTGGTAGAGCTAAATTTGGAACACTAAACTTCTACACAGAATTTTGAGATTTTACTCCCATTGATTAATTATGATAATAATGCAAATTTATTCCAAAAATAATTTAAAAATCACAAAAAATGCTTCTTCTCCTTCATATTTCGACCGATTTTGATTTGGTTTGCTTTATATCGTAGAGCTAACTTTGGTACACTAAAGGTCTACACAGAATTTTGAAATTGTTCTCCATTAATTAGTTATGGTAATTTATGCAAATTTATTCCAAAAATAACAAAAATTGCTTCTTCTCCCTCATTTCTTGACCGATTTTGATTTGGTTTGCCTTATCTGGTAGAGCTAAATTTGGAACACTAAACTTCTACACAGAATTTTGAGATTTTGCTCCATTGATTATTTATGGTACTTTATGCAAATGAAATGAAATTATGTCCCTTCCAGGGCATCACATTTTTATTTTTTGACCAGTTCAAAAGTGTACCACGATATTTGTTGTTGCGAGATGCGGATGAGCACTACAATGTACGTCATTGACGTTCTGGTTTATCATATTGAATTGCGTTATGCAGGCGAGA
This sequence comes from Strongylocentrotus droebachiensis, assembly GCA_035222895.1. NCBI lineage: Eukaryota > Metazoa > Echinodermata > Echinoidea > Camarodonta > Strongylocentrotidae > Strongylocentrotus > Strongylocentrotus droebachiensis. The sequence goes on from JAVYIG010000084.1 coordinate 12,463, forward strand.
CCGCCGAGAGCGTTTCCCTTGTTTTCCTTGGGGTCTGTGACATAAAAATATAAAAAACGTTGGCATCTTGGAATGTAAAAATTGGGGGAAAAGGATCTGTCATGTAGATATACTGTGACAAATATATTATTAAACCTCTTGAAAATGCCCCTCAAAAAGTTATAGAATTCATTAATAGTCACCTTGAAAATGCTTCTAAAAAAGGGATATTACTGTTTAAACAACATTATTTCTTTTTCTAGAGATCACCCTAAGAAGATGGAAGAAGTCCTTGTAGATGGGTCACCTTTCTAGATGCATTCTATAACAAATGCACACATTTCCTCCATTATATGATATCTTCACCCACTCTCATCACAAGAACAATCTTCACCAATAACTGACAAAATACAGTCAAACCTGTTTTAGTGGCCACCTATCTATAGTAGCCATGTATTTTGTCTCCCTGAAAGAAACATGTGTTGTTTAACCTGTCTAGAAAGATCACCTGTCTACAGTGACAACTTTCTGTTTTCCGTGGGTGGCTTTGATAGACAGGTTCGACTGTATGTGCCGTTCAAGTTGTAGATATTGTGCACTCTGTTGTTGCTTTGTTTTTGGTTTCATTTGTGTGACTGGGATGCGAGTGACCATTATGAACAGGTAGCCTTTATTACACAGTTAGTCACTGAAGCAGGTTTTGACTGTACTCCATAGCCTTCCCGATTTACTTGGAGCACACGGCACACTGCAGTTCATTGCCATCTACATACGGACCACAAGGTAACCCTCCACCCGTTCCACACACTCCTTCCACGGGATAGAGTAGAGAGCTATTGCCGTCTTCAACCATGGTGCCAGGTCGAGACTCTGCTGCGATGGCCACACAGGTGTAAGATGTTCGCACCTACAAGAAAAGTGGGCAGAGATCATTGTTATAGTTATAGTTGAACCAATATTCAGTGGAGGAACAAGGGGAGGGGGGGTACATGTGGGCTGTGCCCCCCCCCCAGCTCTCCAGCAAAGACACATGGATATGCCCATCTGCAATTATACCCCAGTTACACCCCCAGACTTGACCTGACTAACAACAGACCAAACACAAATTATCAAAACTCATATCATAGAGACATTATAACTCCATATCAAAGACCCTGATGAAGACCAATTACAGGAAACCAAATTAGATATCATCAACAACTTTTGTACCTGTTCATATTTTATAGTATTTGGTACTATATGATATTTTGATGTTGAAGTTTTGACACTTTTATGTTTTATCTCAAAATGTTACCCCTTTGGCCCTAGATAGGATTTGTAGATGTAAATGTGTCTGTTTTCCATGTCATGTTAGTGATACAAAAAAGAACCTTAGTCAATTGTCATATCACAAGTTTGTTTGTTTTGAATGAAATGAATCGACACTGTCCAGAATCGCCCCGACATAGATCCTACGATTACTCACGTTGTTGTTCCTGCTGGACATGAGGATGCCACTGTATTCACTGGTCCAGTTGTCGGGGCAAGTAATCCTACCAGGAATCATCAGAGTGGCTTGACGTCCTCCCCCAGTCATACAGGCAGCACAGGGGACATCCTGCAAAGAGGGGATAGTGTGGAGGAAGAATGATTGGACAATAAGTATACTGATGTGTTCGTCTTTGTTTTCCTGCAAGATGATTTTCTGGTGATGAAATACAAGTGGAAACATCAACCACCACCAAATTTCTTTAGAAATGAGATCCTACCACGTTAATCCTCACTCTTCCCACTTGGCATCTAGCTCCAACCAGACCAATTATAGCACTTCTGTAACTTTCACATCCTTCATCTCACTTTGGATGCCATATTTATTGCTGTCCCTGCACCACCCCTAACCCTCCCGACTTCTCAACCCCTCAAAAGAAAAATATGGGTCTAATGTAGCTTACATGCCCATGGAGATCATTTTGGGTAGCCAAAGTTGTTGCCATTCTTGTACTCCAGGCTGTGGAGCCTACCCCCTCCTCACTCCTAACTACCCCCTCCTCACTCCTAACTACCCCTCTTCCAAGAAAAAAGAATGATAGTTCCCATGTAACTCACATGCCCATGTAGGTTGGACTGGGTGCCAAAGTTGTTGCCGTTCCTGTACTCAAGACTGTAGATCTTTCCCCTGAAGTCCTGACTGCCTCCTGTAGTCATGTCATACTCTGGATCGCTCACCATGCACAAGATGTTTCCTCCACTCCCTTTGTTCACTGACATGCTGCTGCCAGATGCTGCAAAACCTATATAATGTACACCAAAAAAAAGTGGACATTTGATATGCATGTATTTGAAGATTTTGTTTTTGATCATCCCCCTCCATCATCCGATAGTCCTTGATCCACTTTTTGGTTTGGTTTATTGAAAAATCACATCAAACAATTCAATTCAATTCAATTTTATTTTTTCTCATTTCCAGCAAAAGAATACAGTATTCATAGAAATATCATTACAGTAAACAATCAAAGTAGTAACCATGCAATACAAAATATAAATTTAACAGAATTACATATTTGAATATCAAGAAATATTGCTGCTTAAAATAATTTATTAATGTTAAGCTGGAAACGGAGAGGTCCACTGTGAAGCGATGCTTGTAAATCGTGGACCCCTCGGGTGGTAGTATTCAATAATAGTTGTTACATGAGTAAAATAAGGATAATTGCCAACAGAGAGGACACAAAAGGAGAAACAAAACAATACGCATAACACGAACAATGTACAAAGAAAACAAGGAGAGTGTGACGGAGGAGAAGGGATACAGTAAAGAGAAAAGGTTTGCATGTGGACTACAGAAATAGATGAAAGGTGATAACAAACAGAATGAAGGTTGCGCGCAAGATCAAATTTTCAAAAAAAGAAGAACAGTTCAATGAGAGGAAGTACTTGGTAAACGAGTGGTGACGAGTTCTCTGGAGAACATAATACAATCTCAACAATATGATCATAATTAAAATAATGACAATAGTAATAATCACGAAAATTCCTGCATATAATATACACAGGCAATATAACAAGGAGCTAGGTTTTGTACGGGGCCAGTAAAGATTTCTTTAGATTTCTTTTAAAGACTGAGAGAGAAGGGGAGTTTTTCAAATCAACACGCAAAGTATTCCAAAATTTAGGGCCTTCAAAGATGAATGTTTTTTGTGCGAAAAATGTTCTCAAAAAAGGTAAATGAAATTCTTCTGACTGTCTTGTGGGATAATTATGAAATGTACGATTTTGTTTAAACATATCGTGAAACGCAAATGGAAGAGTACCAGAATTGAATTTATACATAAATTCACCTAGATGTAATAAGTATAGATCGTTAATTTTTAGGATATTATGTTCAAGGAACAGCGGATCCGTATGGGCAAGAAAAGGAGCATTACATATGATACGAATGACTTTCTTTTGTAGTAATAAAACTTTTTCCACCAATGTTTGGTACGTGTTTCCCCAAAGCAGAAGTCCATAATTTAAGTATGGTAAAATAAGAGAAGAATAAAGCATAAGCAAAGATCGTTGTGGAAGGTGTGATTTAAGTCTGTTAATGATACCAACATTGCGAGATATAGTTTTACAAATATTTTCAACGTGGAGTTTCCAGGATAGTTTACTATCAACCACAACACCTAAAAATTTTGTATGAGAAACTTGCTCAAGAGGGGTGTTGTCAAGAATAATATCAGTGGGTAATGATGTTAAGGAGTTACTGAACAATATGTAGTTCGTCTTCAAGAGATTCAATGACAATTTATTAGCTCTAATCCATTCTAATATTTTTCGCAACTCTGCGTTAATTACATCAACAATAATATTTGGATCACTGTGTGAAAAAAATAAATTAGTATCATCAGCAAATAAAATGAATGACATAGCATTGGATGATTTATGAAAATCATTTATATAAATAATAAACAATAGCGGGCCTAAAACAAGCAGCTCGCAAGCAGAAAATGTTCAATTTACAAACAAGTTAAAAATATAGAGAGTATAAACATATACAAAACTAAAATATATATTGTAAGTCAACTTTTGCAGAAATTATTTAGCATTGGTAAAAATCGAAATTGCAAAACAAAGTTACAAGTTTAATGTAATAATACACTTTCATGTCGTCTCTTTTCAGCCGTCTCTGAACCGATTTTGATCAAACAAAGATGATTTTGTCATTTAAATTGTATATTCTTACAAATTTGACACTCAGTTTTTCATTATCTCACAACAAAATTATTTTGTGTAGCGCCCTCTGCAACAGAACTCAACTATCCCTTTAATATAATGCCAATGCAAGAATATTCAGATTTCAACATTAAACAAGAACTAAAAAGACACAATTAATATTGATTCTTATTAATATTTTATATGTTATGCCCTCCCCCATTTCTTGAAAAACACAAAAGTTTGTTATTAGAACATCATCACAAGTATTCTCTGCCCTAACAATTCTTTAAGTTGACTGAGTAAGTGGTCGGGGGAGGGCACAAGCCCTCTCCTGTAGGCCTATCGACCGCTGATGAAATCTCTTAAATACATTATTTTATAGCTGATGCAATGGAGATATCCTCAAAACAAACAAAAAACTTCCATATTTACCAGAATAAATCAAGCTGGATGTATCAGGGCAGTCGCCCACACCCCAGTGAAAGTAAACTGTTCCTGTAGCTACCTTGGCGGAAGCCTCCTCGGAGACAACATCGGCCCTTGGCGCCCCTTGAAATCTGGTACCGGGACCCTGAATTGGCAACGAAGACAATAATAAAAGGAAATGTATAGCGACAGCGGTAAATACATGTTTCTTTGATTAAGATAACATTTCGACACAATACATCTGATTTCAAAGAAAGGAAGGGAAGTGGTATTTCTTTATCTGATGGACATGTTCACAGATGAAAGAAAGATAAGGAAATGACTGTGAACTCTGTGTGTGTTTTTTTTCTCTCTCTCTCTCTGTTTCTCTTTCTCTCACATGTATTAGTAACATATTTGTTAACGTTTGGTCAACGTTCTGTTTTTTAAATTTATATAAAAATATGTCTATTCAGTCGATATTTTTAATAACTTCGATAATTTTTCTTCTTTTGTATGTTCATATTAATAATAAAATAATAATAATAGTGGGTTCTTGTATAGCGCTCATGTCAGTCAGATTTTACCCTCGCTCATAAACATGCAAGCAAGGACAGCGCCGTCGGGCAAACTTCAAAGCTGCTTCATTTCTTATTTTAAGCTCGAAGAAATTGACATTGACAGGTTATTGACAGGTCTATCATTAGATGAATTTAGAATGGTTTCCTTCCTCTATGAAAATTGATTTACGGAAATAACAGAAATTTAACAGAATTTCTTGTTGGCGCGCCAAAAAATGATATACATTGTACATATCCAAAGTGAATGTTCTAGCCATAAACTGGGCAAAAATATAAAAAAAAGTCGTCTTTAAGAATCCAGATGTAGTCAGGCCGTCTTTCAGACTCCACTTGTAGTCAGGTAGTTTTTTTAGAATCCTGTCTTAGTCTGCAGGTCGTCTCTTAGAATCCAGTCGTAGTCGGGTCGTAATATGTCAGGCTTAAGTCTTAGTCCTGTCGTCTTTCAGAATCAAGTCGTTCGTATAGTCGGGTCGTCTTTCAGACCCCAAGTCCTATAAGTCAGGTCCTCTTTCAGACCCTAGTCTTCATAGCCTCAGGTCATCTCTTAGAATCAAGTCGTAGTTAGGTTGTTTTTCAGTCTCCAGTCTTATAGTTAGGTCGTGTTTCAGAATTCATTTACAGCATGGTTTTCTTTCAATATTAACTCGTAGTCATTTCGTCATCACGGTCGTATTGAGGTCGTCTCATACGGAACCCAGCACAGTCCGATTATCATGACTCCAGTCATAGTCAAGTCATCTTTTAGAATAGTATCGTGGTCAGGGGCGTCGCCAAAGGGGGGGGTGTGGGGGGTGCGACACCCCCCCCCCCCACCTGTCAGGATTTTGTCGGTAAAATTGCGCTGCCGTCGGTAAAAAAGAGAAAAGGGGGAGGGGAAAAAAGAGAGGGAAAGGGAAAGAAAGGAAAAAAGAAAAGGAAAAGAAAAGAAAAGAAAGAAAGGAAAAGAAAGGAAAGAAAGGAAAAGAAAGGAATAAAAGAGAAGAAAGAGAGAGAGAAAACAAAAAGAGGGAGGAGAGGAAAGAAAGGAAAAGAAAGAAAAGAAAGAAAAGGAAAAAAAAGAAGAAAAAAGAGTAAAACGGAAACAAAAGAAACGAGGGACGAAAGAGAGGAGAGAGAGGGGAGGTAAGAGCCTGAGAGAAGAAGAGTGGGAGTAAAAAAGAGAAGGGGGTTGTTGGGTGGAGTCGTCTCGTCGAGGAAACAAGAAAGACACCGTAAAATATGTTGCTGTGTCGGGTCAGCTGTGTCGGTATTCTTGCCCGATCCTCGTGTATTAATATCAATGCAGAAGTTTGAAGTCGGTGAGATGTATAATGTCGGTTGGCCGACAAGTTTTTTTCCCTACGAACTGTGACTTTTTATCCGCTGTGACGACTTCGAGAGTGACTACAACTACAATACTTGTATTTTCTCGAAGTTTTACTTTCCTATAATATCAGCTACAAAAATCAGAGGTTTAAAATGTTCGGGGAAACTAAATTCAAACAATGTTTAAGAGTCAACAACGGTACGAAGAATCGTTTTCCTTTCTCTATATTGTGATGAAACGCCAAAGGTTCCGCGCTTTGCGCGGAAGGGGAAAACTTAATTTAGACGAGTCGAGAACGGTACAACGAATCGTCTTCTTTCTCTAATAATTTAAGGAAACGTCAAAGCTTCAGGGCTTCGCGCGAGAGGGGGGAACTGAATTCAGGCAAATAGGGTTTATTAAGAGTCGAAAACGGTACAACGAATCGTTTTCTTTCTCTAATATATAATTTAAGGAAACGTCAAAGCTTCCGCGCTTCGCGCGAGAGGGGGAAACTCAATTCAGACAAATTTGGCTTATTAAGAGTCGAAAACGGTACGACAAATCGTGTTCCTTTCTCTATATTGTGATGAAACGCCAAAAATTCCGCGCTTCGCGCGGAAGGGGAAAACTTCATTTAGACGAGTGGAGAACGGTACAACGAATCGTCTTATTTCTCTAATAAATTAAGGAAACGTCAAAACTTCGGCGCTTCGCGCGTGAGTGGGAAGCTTCATTCAGACAAGGATTAAGAGTCGAGCATGTTTCAACGAATCGTCTACTTTCTCTAATAATTTAATGAAACGCCAAAACTTCCGCGCTTCGCCCGGGAGGGGGAAGCTTCATTCGACAAGGATTAAGAGTCGAGCACGGTTCAACAAATCGTCTACTCTCTCTAATAATTTATGAAAACGCCTAAACTTCCGCGCTTCGCGCGGGAGGGGGAGAACTGAATTCAGACAAATTAAGCTTATTAAGAATCGAAAACGGTACGACAAATCGTCTTCCTTTCTCTATATTGTGATGAAACGCCAAACATTCCGCACTTCGCGCGGAAGGGGAAAACTTCATTTAGACGAGTGGAGAACGGTACAACGAATCGTCTTATTTCTCTAATAAATTAAGGAAACGCCAAAACTTCCGCGCTTTGCGCGGGAGAGGGAGAACTGAATTCAGATAAGGATTCAGAGTCGAGAACAGTACACCGAATCGTCTGCTTTTTTCTCATAATTTAATGAAACGTCAAAGCTTCCGCGCTTGGCGCGGGAGGGGGAAAAACTGAATTCAAACAAGGATTAAGAGTGGAGCACGGTTCAACGAATCGTCTACTTTCTCTAATAATTTAATGAAACGCCAAAACTTCTGCTCTTCGCGCGGGAGGGGGAGAACTGAATTCAGATAAGGATTAAGAGTCGAGAAAAGTACACCGAATCGTCTTCTTTTTTCTCATAATTTAATGAAACGTCAAAGCTTCCGCGCTTCGCGCGGGAGGGGAAAAAATGAATTCAGATAAGGATTAAGAGCCGAGAACAGTACACCGAATTGTCTGCTTTTCTTATAATTTAATGAAACGTCAAAGCTTTCGCGCTTCGCGCGGGAGGGGGGGGGGACTTCATTCAGACAAGGATTAACAGTCGAGAACGGTACAATAAATCGTCTTCTTTTCCTAATAATTTAAGATAACGTTTAAGTTTCCGCGCTTCGCGCGGGAGGCCTATCACCCACCCCCCCCTAATGAGCGCGTTTCGCGCGCTCTTTAAGTGATTCGCTTGCTCTCTTCCGACCCTCCCTAAAATGAGATCCTAGCTCCGCGCCTGCATTAAAATATAGCTACATGTATGATGCTGACTAAGTTGACGAAATAATTAATATATTTATGTCGTCGAGGAAAATGACCATTTGCGCATACGCAAGTACTATAGATAGTCCATAGGAAAAATAATTTAGCCTTCGGCCCCGGGTTTATAGGGTTAAATTTGTAGATATTGGACATTTGATTTTGTCGGTAATTGGTGGCTAGTTTTGTCGGTAATCGTTGGCCTCTACACCCCCCCCCCCCCCCACTGAAAAAGGTCTAGCGACGCCCCTGATCGTGGTAATAATAGGCTCCAGTCGGAGCCAGGTGTCTCTTAGAGTCTAGTCGTAGTCAAGTTGTCTCTCGGACTCTAGTCGTTGTCTGATCGTCTTCAGATCCTCAGTCCTCGCGATCATTCAGTTCATAGTCCGATCGTCTTTCATTCTCCAGTCAGTATAGTCAAATCGTATTTCAGAAACCTCCAAAGCCAAGTCAGGTCATATTTCAGAAGGCCATGTCGTGGTCAGGTGGTCATTTGCGGAACAGGAAAGGTTGACGTGGACCTGATGCTCATTCTGACAAGCTGTATTGCGGTCAAGGTGTACTAACCAAAGTTACCAAAACTTCCGACCCTGTCAGAATTTATCCAGGCATTTCAAAAAATACTCATCGTTTTGGGAGCGACAGTATATACGACACTTATCTCAATATTTACACATCCGCTGGCCGTGTGAGCGTTTGGTAAACCAATTACAGGCGACATGGCGCATGATTTGGTTGTCGAATGTTGTCTTCAAAGAGTTAAAATAAGTTACATGAGACCTTCATTCATGTTCCGCTTGTAATGCTATCTGCTATCTGCAGGTCTATAGATTAGTGCATGAGTATTGGCATTGTGTTCTTTCGAGTGGCCTTTCTCGAGATGCTTTGAAATTCCAGATTCATCGATTAGTTTATTCCGAAGGTTCATTTTAATCATCAAAAGATTTCACATATCTAGAGCTAAAAAAAAACACATTTGATCAAAAATAGCTCAGAAGTGGCAACTAGTATATTAGGCAAAGAGATAAACAATGGAAGGTCATACTCATTAAAATACTTAGTAAAGAGACACAAGTATAGTTTTGTTGTTTTTTTTGTGACCCGACTGCTAAAAAACCTGAGGAAAGCATAATGTGTTTATGCTTTTTTTATGCTTGTATAGGTAAGCAATGGCTTTAAGTCTTCTCCGATGGACTGGTAATGAGGATAATGCCTTAGGCAAACGGAATTAAACCATCGGCTTGTTTTCGAACCCGGGATCACCGGGTTACGAGACAACTGCTCTACCACTGAGCCATCGCGCCATCCCCAATTGCCCTTCTTTGGGGGAGAAACCAAAACCAAGCATTTTTTCAGTTATAGTACTTAGACATTATTTTGTCCAATATTTGACAATAGAATGATTACTAATTATGATGTATTATTGTGACAGAAAATGATATTAATATATACATTGAATAAGTCCCAGGCAAATGAGCCCCCAGGCTTTGCCACATGTCTCAAGGGTTAGTTTTACCAAATCTATTGTGATGTTATAGCATTGTCAGCTAATCAAATGGAGGCAATATTGCAAAAGCTTCTGTGTTGCACGGTTTTGTGTCGATATATGGCAAACTAGCGATTAAATCTTGCACTCCAACGGACAAGATGGGGGCAATTTACTTTTTCACAATTTCTCTCTGCTACAATCATTATTGCAGACCAGCTAGATGAAATCAATAACCTTTTTGGAGGGCACCTGTATATTACATCCTTTTGTTTTGCTGATGTATCTCTGATTGCTATGGTTGGTAGGGTTTTGCGGTCAAAGAGAGCAGGCTTTTCCCTTCGTTCAGGATGTAGCAACTAATCACGTGGTACAAACGTGTGACACGGACAACGAGGTGACGAGGTGATTTAAGGTCACGCCAAAAATTTGTTATACACCCGTTTATTCTTTAATAATCGGTTCTTTTTAAATAAGTTTTTTTCCAATTCCTTTATATTTGAATCATATTTATATTCAATGTGATAAAATCTTGTATTTTTTCATCTGTAACTGGCCGACCATCATGTCATATTCGAAAGTTAAATGCTCGCGTCAAAATAAACACTTACGTAAAAATACCCTCTTAAGTTTATTTAGAAGAAAATGAGTTTTCGAAAAATCGCATATCCCAGCCGAATTAATGTAATACATTTCTTCTAAATTTTAAAAGACGATTCTTATCTGAGTGACCTCTTTTTGTGGTTGTTTGTTTCGTTGTTGGATCATTTGAATGTTTCTTTTTCCCCTTTTTTAAAACCAAATATCAATTTTGTGGAAATTGTAGACAACCCTCGCGTTACAAAAGTCCACCAAGCTATTAATAGACATTTCAGTGACATAATCATGAGCACAGCGATGTTACAAAGGTCTTATCTTTTAGACATATCAGAGGTTTGCAACCGCTTTCTTTCATGAGCTGGAAGGGTTTTAAACACACTGGACAATGAGAAGATAAAAGTGATGAAAATCAATATAAATATGGCGTGCGGAAAACTAGCAGGGATTCACGATTTTGTCTGTTTAAGATATCAGTGAAGATTTCTGGGTTGCCAATTAAACGATTATGCACAGAGCAGTCTACTACGGAACAAAGAGCTGATGCTATGATGTACATTTATCTCCAACATATTAGAGAAGACATGACTAAAATGTAAAGACATGAATTTATTCCTAAAAATTGAACAAATTAAAAGCTTATATTCAACACAGGGTATCAACATTTTCTATGATATTATAAAACGTTGTCGTACTTGTGTTTAAGTAGGCGCAAGCCTCAGTTATTGTGTTTTCATTATTTTACTAATAGCTTTTACATAAGCGAATAGCTTCAATTTCGTTTTATGCTTTTTACTTTTATGTTTGTTTGTTTTTTACTTCAAAATAGAGCAAGTTGAGAACACAATTGGAATATATCTGGTATATTATGTTCAGATAGAAATAAATAATTCAGTATTCAATTCAGTATTTCATCTAAATGTCCACAAAGCAGCCAAGGTTTTTTTTGGGGGGTTAGCCCATGATCCTACCTTTAAACTGAGACACACTTTTGTAATTGATGATGAGTCACTTTGGGCTGCTTTACAGATTAATTCATTTTGGAGTACATGATCGCGCTTTTTGATAGCGATTGAAAGTTGTCTGCATCGTCGATTAATTGGTAGTACATGAGATTAATCGATAGACCACATCAGAGAGATCGGAATTGAAAAACCACGATATACATAAAGAACTATGAGACCGCATGCACTGTTTCCTTTCGTTTCTTTGTATTTGTTTGTTTCAAATGAATTTATAGCAGTAATTATGACACTAATTCAATCTAAAATTGTGCCACAGGTTAATGTGGATTAAGTATTCAAAAGGATGGTCAATTAATTAAGAAAATATAGTTATCCTCTTGATTTGCGTGTTTGCTCTCTTTGTCAAATCTACAACTTTTGTCCTTTGTAAGGAAAACAAATTTTGGGGTGTGTTTTGGTTAACTAACTATTTGACCAATATATTTATTTTTTTCCTGAGTACTTTTTGGTCGACCTTTTATTACAAGGACTGTAAACCGAAACTGGGATACTCGGGGAAGAAGGGGAAAAAGATTCGTGTTTTGATAGCCCAATTTTATACCCATTGTGACGGATGCTGTGTCGTTATAAATTAGATTCATGTTATAAGAGTGACGACTGTGATTATTTTGGTTTTGCAATTTGCGGAAAGTCATGCACTGTATTATGCCATCCTTCAACCTGGATAAAATGGCGTAGTATGGATCCAACAATTTAGGGTATGGTGTTATAATAGGAGGGTGGGGTGTCTTACTCGTTGAATGAATGCGAATTAACAAGGCCATCGATTATAGGACGGTGATTGCGAAGTCCTTGCATTTTCTTTCTCCATCTTCTTTTTTTTTGGGGGGGGGGTGGTTGGGGGCGTTCAATTGAGAGGTACATACCTACCCGTCCCCTTGCCCCCTCCCTGTACTACGCCACTGCCTGGATTGTCATTGAATGATAGATGAATCAAAACATTCAAATGTCGAAATGTTTTATTTTGTTAATGGGAGTTTGTGATTGTAGCTCACAAATGTCGGTCAAAGACGGAAGGAGCGGTGATTGACACGATTTTAGTTCGGTTGATAAAGTTCTACCTACAAGTTCACTAACTCACCATTTTTTAATTATATTATTAAACTTGCTTGACATCTCATCGCCGAAGGTCGCTCATTAATGTCCCTTTTTTTGTATATTTTGTGAGGATCCAATTTATGTATTTTTGTGTTTGGTAAAGGGATAGAAGTAAAATCCATTGATAATAATCTAGTCTGGATGTTGCATTTTTTAAATACCCTAAGCTAGAGCTGAACAACTTAATAAATTAAGTAAAGTCTTTAGTCCTGTCAGTTTTTATCATGACGAAAAAAATGATATTCACATAGAAATTGCACGGAGTGTTAATAAGTACAGGCACGGTATATACATGTAATAATACCTCACACATGATTTTAAAATTTTAGTTATGTTTAGAGTAGTATAGTATCCTATTTCATGTGTCCTATTCAGTGTGTTTGCTTTGTACAAAACAAGAAACCTTTTTTTTTAAAGGTTTTTTTAAATGTTGTTCTGGTCCCGACTAACCTAAAATAATGCATGACTTATAGCTACAATTCAGGACAACTTTCGTACATTTTTTTTTTCCTTTTTAAAGTGCAGATTCATTGTCAGAAATAAACATAATATGACAATATCCAGTGCCATGATACATGACCGCTAAGTTTTTCACCTTGATATCGAGTCCAATTCCTGTTCTTTGACCAGAAATAAAGTCACTTCCTTTTTCAAACACAACTACTTTATGCAACAGGTGAAACTCGTATCACTTGTAAAGTCTCTTTACCCCTCTTCCTTATTATTACTACCATATTTTACATTAAAGTATTGATGGTAACGTTGATCTAAAAAGCGGTTCGAACCAGTTTAAAGTTTGCTGACCAGTGTCCAACGACTTTCAACCTCGTCCAATAACTATATGACAGGGGCGTTGATCTATATGTTTTGTTTTTCTAATGGAAGGGAGGGGGGGTAGGGCGAGTAGAAAATATTGATAAAATAGTTTCCTACGCGATACAGATGTTCTACAATATTTACTTGTATATTTTGAAGGATATTATGCGAGGGAGCGAATAGGAATTTTTATTAGTCTAAACGCTGCACTCTTGGGCCTTCCAGAGCCTAAAAGTGTGTTGCAGTCTTTAGTCATTTTTTTTGCACTTTTTCAACGATTGTTCCCCCTAAATTGAGGGGGTACGGAATCGCCGCCCCTGCACCCCATTATATACTGAAGGATGTACGCGAAAAGATCCGCTCATATTGCAAGGTCGGGTGGTGACCGAGCTGAAAAATGTTCATGGAAAAAAAATAGTGCATCGCGATAAAATGCTTAATTTTAAACTGAACATTTGTCCCTTTCCTGCTTGAAACATAGTCTCTTCAGGATCCATCCATTATGAAGGAATCTCTAATTATTTTTTATAACACTTCTTCTTCTTCTTCTTTTCTGAATATTAATGGGCCTACCCACTCCCCACCCTCTCCATTTTCTCGTTCAGATGTTTCTTTTATAAAGGGGGAGGGAGTCTCAAGAAGTTAATAGTTTCCCTGAATTCTGTTTCTCTAGAAGGTAAAGAGCTATACGTAAAATAGGAATAGTGCCACATCCAGCTATCGAACTGCTTCAGCTCACTGTGTAATCATTTCTCTCCATTTATTTCGTTTGGCATGAAAAAAACAAGGAGAGCCATTAAAAAAGGAAGTCGTTGTAGGGAAAAGAAACAGGGGTTTATTTTCCTTGGCTCCTTATGTTTTACTTCTAAATAAAAACGATCTGAATTTTTCTCATGTTCTAAATTCTTCACTTTGACCATACATGAATGTCAACTCCTCATATCTAATTTCTTCTTTGTAACGGAATAAATAGTTGCCAGATGCCAGATTGTTTGCAGTGGCTGTTTGAATTTCCTTCTTTTTTCTTGGTGGCTTGCCCCCCCCCCCCCCCCCGTCGAACAATAATATTTAAAAACCAGCAAGCCCTCATTGTCTCGAGCATAGTCGGGGTGGTGGGGGTGAGGGGCAGTTTTCCCCCGATATACATTTTCATTGGGGGCGCCACACGGATCCATCTCTATAAATGTGTATGTGATGTACATGTAAGTTAGAAGAATCGTCAAAGACAAAAATAGGTCTATTACGACTTGCTAGGTGGGAAATCGATGTCAACAGTTAACTGCCAGCTCCAGACATGTTCACACCTGTACTACGGATATTCGACAGGAGACACAGCCCAGTTAACCGTATACATAACCGGTTGTGATATTGTCAGCATATAAATATCCTCTTCCCTCTAGTGCAAAAAAACCCTTTCTTGCAAAAAAAGAAAGTGATATATAAAGAGATAAGAAGCATTATTATTCAATCAGAGAAAGAGAGGTGAGATATAATACACAATGGTCAGCGGAATTATTAAACAGAAAAAAGGGTGACGCGAATTGTTTCCCTTTCCGGAATAAAACTGTGTCAATTATAGGTCGTTTGAGATTTTATGGTTTTGTTGAAAGGTGTATAGTATTGTACTGGAGGGTGATTCTGCAGTACTAAATATTATGTAGGGCAGGGGCGTCCATCTCGAGGGTACAGGGACAAGTGCCCACCAGTGGTCGCTAAATCAACTGTCAAATTGGCGTTTGAAGCCCTCACCCCCCCCCCCAACCATGAGATGGATAGGCGCCCCTGGGGTAGGGATCGGGTCAAATATACTGGCCCTAGATTTACGGAATGAGGGCGATCAAATACAGTTGTTTAGACTTTATTCAAACTTTATCCACCATTCTTACTGACATCATATTTATAGCCGAATGGTCTTTAATTTCAAGTTCAAGTTCCCTGTTTGATAACCAATACCTTTATTAAAAGTACAAAGGTAAACAAACATATTATAGAAGTTAAAGAATAATATCAATATCCAGGGGGGGGGGGGGATCTTAAAATGTACATTAATGAAAGTATTTGGGGACAAGACAGGAAGGCCGGGCCTTATGTAAAAGTATGTCTCCAGTGATTGTATAGAAAAATATGTACATGATCTATTTTTATTTTTTTTTAAGAGAAAGGGGAAAAATGAAATAATTTATTTTCACACATATACTCTCTCCCATACACACACACATATGCTTATTGATCTGTCTGATGAACATTAAAGTTAAAAGGGCATTGTCTCTCAACTTGACATTTCCATTTTCAAGTCATTGATCAACATTTGCCGACCCAGGTGTATAGTGGGTACCTAAAAAGGATTTATCATTGAACGAATTGCAATGCCTGAATTATAGCACATTAGGAGGAAACTGATTGGAATATTATCATGATTATCCGATCATGATGATTTCAAGAGGCGAATAATATTGATATATACATGTAATATACCAATCTTATTATATAGTATCTTCTATTAAAAGCGCTCTAAGCATCAGCTTAATGTTGATAGTGTTGTTAAAGGAATAAATCTGTAGCTAGTATATGAACAAATTGTTGATTTTGTTCAACAGGAATAAAGTACTGAAATTTAAAAAGGTTCAGTATGTGCATAATATAATGTTAATTTCATCAGGTAACAATTAAATTGAAGAAAGCATACCTCCATTGCATTTCTCAGTTGATCCATTGCATGTGTTTGGTTTAACATCTGTATTTCTTGAGCGTGGATCAGTTCTCTGTTTGTCATCAGAACGGTGTTTGCCCGACATAGCTCCACGTAGACTGCAATCATACCTAGCAGTGCTCCACATGCAATGAAGACAGCTGCCACTGTGCAGTATGGTATCATCCATCTGTTAGGAATTGATCACAATTATCAATTGTCATGATAACTATGTACCATACCTAGAATTCTGTTTTTTTTCCTCTATTTTATTTTGGTTATTATGAGGGGTCTACACTCTACAAGCCATCCTTTTAGTGGATCCCTCCATTTTCACTTGAAATATAAATATACAGCAACAATTGTATTTTTCTTCTTGATTTAGATTGTAAGATATTATTATAATTCCTTGTAACTCAATTAAGAATAATATAAATAATGTTTGTTATTATGCGTGCAAAATAGCATCTACACTTGGATAATTACTTTCGTATACTTTGTAAAATGTTGTTTGTAATTCATTTTTTGAACATAATCTGTGTTTTTCTTGTTGAAAATAAATATAAACTTGAATTGTAACATGAACTTGAACTTGACTAGTGTGTTGTGAAGCATAGTTTAATAACATGAATGGCTGCAGACTGTTTCGAATCAATGTAATTATGTTTACATCCTATACAAAGTATTCTTTTCAATAAAAGGAAGTTTAGGAAACGGTTAAGCTCAAAGATTATGAAACCGGTGTAAACATATCCGTTAAAGAAAAACTGCTTTGAACAATTATTGTGATCATAATAGGCCTGACAAAACTCGCAGTTATAATTCCCCCATTAAATAATATTCAATGATTTTTCAGCTGAAAATCGTTTACTTTTACAATTGGACAACTATTAATTTCCCAGAAATCCAGGCACCTGATTAACATGAACTCTACGTACCTTATTCTTTGTTGTCAAAGAGTACTATGAACTGCCATTGAAAATTCAGTGTTTTTGAACAAATTTCGTGTCATTATATTTGATGAACTCGTTCAAGAAGCCTTGGAATACAGTTTTTGGTATAATTTTTTGTTTAAAGAATGTTGGAAAGATCAGTTTTGTAGATCATATAGATTATTCCAAATGAGCTTCTCTTCACTGAATTGGCGAATGCACGTAGGTATAACCAGAGAGGTGTAAGAAAGGAGTGTAATCAAGCCGCTTTCCTTTGACCCCATGCTCCAAGCCGCCGAAAAGTTATGCGCTAATCTGCAACTGTTGACCAGGTGGTAAGATAAAAGAGCGCATGGAATTTGAGGATTTAGAATTTCTACATCAGAAAATGTTATCCCTTTTCGCTGTCCCTTTCAGTGATTTATCATCAATTGTTGAATATGTAATGAGTAGAACAAGCGGACACAAACTTGTGTAATTTCATCCTTTTTTCCAACTGCAAAAATACAAAAAAATTCGCGAAAACACGCATTAGCAAACTTAATGTTATTGAAGATTGTAAATCCTGGATTAAATATCGGGACATTAAAAAATGCACAAATTAGCGCATTATCCTAAAATATTGAGTTTTTGTCAGGATCTAATTTTTCTTTTACCAACTCTGGCACACAAATTATAGGAAGCGCGGTTCGGAGCATGGAATTTCAAAGCCAAGTGGTATGTTACACATCCCATTGTTACGCTTTAGAACTCACAAATGCGTTTGAATAAGAGTTTCCACTCCTTTCTTTCACCTCCCTGGTATAACTCAAAAAAGGTTTCCTTTATAACATATTAAACGACAATCATTTTTCCTTGGATTTTTACATCCCTTTTTTTCTTTTTCCTCTTCCTCTTATTCTTCTTCTTTTTTTTCTTCTTCTTCCTCTTCCTTTTTTTCGTTGGCCAACAAACTTCAGTCCATCAATATGATTCTTTTAAAAATCTGTTGTGAGACAAACCGGCAACGATTGGTCCCCAGTCCATCTCCCATAATATTCCAGCTCCTAACTTAAACCCTTCAAATAACACTATATAATCAAACTGTGTTTTGCGATCAACACAAATGTTAAAAAAGGAAGGAAAAAACTTAGAGCTCAGCTAGTATCTTATAAATTGATAAGAATTTGTTGGTGTTGTTACTGTTTGTATATACAGAATTATCGATGTTTTATCATAACTTAATCACAATTATAATTAATAAATAACATATATTTGTTAAGCTTAGATCCTCCTCTTTCCTTTGATGCAACTCATATAATGCATATTTGACGCATGAGTGATTAAAATCAATTTGTAGAGAGGGAACCAAAAATTCATTTGGCGGACGGTATCTGAATTTCAAAGGGAAAATCACATTTCTAGAAAGTTCAGTTTCTACCCTTTCATAGTTTCATATGACACCTCAATCAGGAAAAACGAGCCAGGAATAACAAAATTCTCTATGTTTAAAGTGATGCTTGCATTTCCATAATTTGATTTTAAAAGTTCTTTTTCACTGCTGCCTGCCGTAGCAACAAGCAGAATTGACAACAGACTTAACTCTGTTTCGTTGAAAATCAGCCATGCATGAAGTATTTCGTCTATGACTGATCGTCAACAAAACGAAGTTAAGTCTTTTGTCAATTCCCTTTGTTGCTACGGCAGGCAGCCAGTGAAATCGAATTCGTTTATGATACAATTATGGAAATGCAAGCATCACTTTAAACATACAGAACTTTTTTTGTTATTCCTTGCTCATTTTTCCTGATTAAGGTGTCATATGAAAGGGCAGAAACTGAACTTTCTAGAAATGTGACTTTCTCCTTGAAATTCAAATACCGTCCGCCAAATGATTTTTTGGTTTCCTCTCTTCAAATTGAATTAATTTATTCATGCGTGAAATAGGCATCATATGATTTGCATCAAATGAAAGAGGAGGATCTAAGCTTTACAAATAGTTGTCATTTATTTATCATAATTGTGATTAAGTTATGATAAAACATCGATAATTCTCGGTTTGTTTTTTCTGGGACGCACTGTATATATAGAAAAAATAATTTAATGTCGATCCTCCGTCACGGCGATATACAAATAATAATTAAAACAATTGAAATAAAAATCCTTTAGAGAGTTCTCTTCTTTACTATGACCGGTTTCAATTTGATTTCTTCAGATAGAAGAAATAGTAGAACAATTATAACAATTGCAATGACGGAAACTGATCATGGTGAAGAAGTGAACTCTCAAGGCTTTTTATTTCAATTGTTTTAATTATTATTTGTAAATTGTCGTGACGGAGGAATATCCAAATAAAATTATTTGTTTTATATTGTGGAGAGAAAAAGCTCATTTAACAACATACCTGTGTTTATTCATCATGTTGTTTCGGATGAGTTGTTTGTTGAGATGGGTGTCGTAGCTGGCGTTGGCGTAGTCGAAATGGACTTGATCACGCCCTTTATCACAGACGACAGTGGTCGATGCAGACGATCTAGATGATGAGCACTGGTCTGATTTCCCGTCCATGGAACAGCAGATGGGATTCTCCATACGTCCTTTTGCAGAATAGGTATTCGTCAGCGTACACACAACGCTAATCGCCTTCTAGTTCTAACACGTTCGTCTTAAAGTCGGCGGCAAAGGCGAAGTTCAGGATCGCGTTGCGTTTCGCTGAAAACACTCTCAAGCGTTTTGAAAGTGACTACAAAAGAAACGCGTTTGTGGATCAAGATTTCAATAAATCTTCCGACGCAGGTGGTTTGGATTTGATGTTTCCCAAAACTATACCACTAGACGATTCAAAACATCTGGTCTGCTCATGGACGTTTGCTCAAACCAATGAGCCAGCTTAATGATTTCGCCTGCTATTTATAGCAGCAGATCGCGAGAATGGTTCTGATTTTTTTTTTAACAATCTCAACACGGTCGCATTTTAGAGGCTTGGAGTTGGTTGCCATTTCTGCGCATGCGTATTAAATTAGACCTTTGATAAAGGAAATCGGATCTTTCCCAACCTTTTTCTATTATTTTGATAATAAACTCATTGTCATTTCGAGAGCGATCTCGTATGGTCCAAGGTTACATTGCCAATGACGTCAGGGAGGGGGGGGGGGGGCTGCTTCAAAATAAAATTCCATTACTTAGGCCATTTCAAATTTCGTACAATCATAGAAAATTAAAATGTTTGTTAGTTCACTTACAGAAAAGACGTCATTTAAATGCTTATCATTTCTTCCTCATTATCATGATTATGACTTAATAAATTTAGAATCAAAAGCAAAAACATCCTTGCTGAATTGTTCACTTTTCTGTAGTAAACTACTTAAGTAAATGAAATAAATAAATTATGCCCGACACCCGAACTTCCACACCCCATTCATAATGCCCTCGAATTATGAAAAACTAGTAATATGCTTCAAACATATTTAGATAATCTGACCCTCGATATGTGCATGATATTACATGTATATCAATTTCATCTTTGCGTGATCTGGTACTAAGTCGAATCCTTGTCGCGTCGTACTGGGGAGCTGGTGTGCCACCCCAAAAAAAGCATTTTTCCGTCGTGTGAAGGAAACTTAATAATAAAAATAATAATAATAATATTAATCCGTCTCTCCAGCACTCTACAAAATAATACTATTACCCCGGTCATTTTCGCACAATGTACACCATCTCCAATCCCTGAGAGTATTACTACCACATGGTCACCATGAAGAGCATATATGGAAAATACTAACACAAAGGCTTTTTGTCATCCAACCAGGTCTCCATTTTCTTACTGGGTATGGAGTGGCAAAGGTATAGATTAATTCCTTGCCAAAAGACATTAGTGCCGTGTCGACACCTGTACTCTTTAATAGAAATCTGCAGAACCTTACAACGTTCCTCCGAGGAGAATAGTTTCTTTAAATTTAAATATCAAAAAACCTTTTAGAACCATCTTTTTTTCTGAGAACGTATTGAAATTATGTCATGCAATCAATAATAATACTGAAAATACGAAATCAATTTTCAAAGTATGACTCTAAGTTTCTAACATCTATATATATTTTAAGATGAAACAAATTAATGTTTTGTTTTTAAAATTGCGAAGAAGAGCGATAATTAAGCGTACGTGCGCTATAGAATTCACACGTTTGATCTGATTACGATCTTGATCTGATTTCAACATAGTTTCACTTATAATAGACATAATACCAGAAAACAGTAAACAAGGCACTGACATCCATTACGGTTGTCGTTAGGACAAGGTTCCAAGAATGTTTGAAGTAGGCCGGTCATTGCGATATATATATCAACCAGCCCGCCCATTGCCCATCAGCCCATTGTGATAGTCTCTTGAAGGAGAGGGATTAAAGAGCAAACGGGATGTTCCTCCTTTAAAGGGGTGGGGTGGATGGGGGTCCTCTCAAGAGTAAAAGAGCACAGGAGTGTCGGGGTCGAGTGGGTTAGGGCGCTTGACTGGAGATGCGAAGGTCGATGGTTCGAATCCCGACATAGCACTAATAATCCTTTGGGAAGATATTTACCTGCACTTGCTACTCTCCACCCAGGTGTTAAATGGGTAATATGCGAAAGTTCATGTGGTTGGATGAGCAAGTGTGCGCTTGTAAAATGGCGACTGGCTGGAATGCTCCCCAGGGAGTGGAAAATGTGCATACATTGTGTGCGGGTAAGCCTGAATCCGATGACCGGGGTAACGATATATCTGTAAAGCGCTTAGGCACATCGTTGTATCGATGTATTGGGCGCTATATAAAAAGCGGAATATTATTATTATTTTTACCACCGAACAGCCCCATTTCCCTGTTTTTCTTTTTGTTCAGTAGGAGGTTGCGGCATGTTCGCATTCACTCTGGATATGCGTATGGTTAAGAAAATAAAGGCAACCTTGCTAAAATAAGGTTAATGGTTATGAGAATTTTAATTTATTGTTATTATTTTGTTGATCTCCCAATCAATGCTCGTACTAAATGTTCTTTACCTACTCACACCCAGCTCCCTTAAGGCTCTTTTTCGCTTATCTCCCTCTTACCAGGAGCGGTTCAGGCTTTTCGTTGGGTGGGGGGGGGGGGGGCTTGGGTCCCCAAATCCTCATTAGAAGCACTCTACTGCCTCTTTAAATTTAATCCCTCCAACTTCCCCTTTGAAGTTTCCTCAATTCAATCCAAATATTCTCATCTTTTACTTCTTCGTTATATGCTTGTCTTGGTCTTTCTTAATTCTTGTATGGATGCGTCAAATTTGTGCATGATTTTGATGCACATCAGTTCGTCATATTCATGTATGCGAGAAATCTATCCCCTCCCTGGCGTATCCAGAAATTGGAAAACAAGGGGACGCCCTCCTCATATAGCATGTAGACGATGCCCGAGCTTCCGAGGCCGAGCGAGACCGAGGCCGATGCATTGCCTTCGATATCGAGGCCGGAGCCTCTGAAAATGAGACTGAGGCCAGATGTTGTTATCATATATTTTGAATGTTTTGCCTGACTTAATCCCATGCATCTCGTTTGTGATGATCCCATTGTTAAAAACACAAACAAATTGTAACAGGTTAATGTAATAGCTCATGGCTAGGTATTTACCGGGAAGACACGTGGTAACCTTCTCGCACGTATGATTATGTTTAACAGAGTAAACTTCTCAATGAAATACTACATGTATTCCTAATAGGACCTTGACCGGCCGGAATAATGTTTCTTGGCATCCAATGACCAATACCAACTGCAAGTTCCATTGAACATATCTAGGGCTTGAAACCGGGGGGGGGGGGCGGACCCCAGGTTTTCATTATGCTGGAGACGCCACTGACCTATATATCCACGTGCTTTAGTAAATTATGACAAGCTAATGCACTACAAATAAGTTTAGACAAAACAATGTCATCTTGCTTAATGGCGTTATTGTTTAAATTTGAAATTAAAAAGATTTAAATGATTGTGAAATCCAGTCACGGTGGCCTGCTTTTCAAAATTGTCTCATACCAAAATAGGAGTAAAGACCGCATAAAGAAAGGGTACATTAGATCGTATTGAACAGATAATAACATTTAAAAGAACGGAGGCGTGATGGCTCATTGGTAGAGTAATGGTCTCGTAGCCGGGAGGTTCCCGGGTTCGAATCCAAGTCGTTGCAATATATCCATTTGGTAAGGTATTAATTAATCCCCATTACTAAGTCCTTCAGAGAGGACTTAAAGCAGTCGGTCCCTTGGTTGCTTTTAAGCACACGCATGGTTTTTAGCTGTCACGTAAAACAAGCTAACCAACCAACCAATATCACAGCAAGCGAGCTGAAGTATCTTTTTGGTCTTACTCATGAATACCATAACAAAGCGGGGACTGTACACAATCAAACAATATACCTTATGACGAATCTATTTCCAGCGACTGCATTGTTTTACAGTAAAGTGATATCAAATCATTCCCATGCCGTTGTATGAAATCAGTCAATAGCCTAATTGTTGTTTTGTTAGTCTCTTGTAGTAGAATTAGATTTGACAGGAAAGGCATATTTTCTGGATAATATACACGGAAAATGTATATTTTCCCAATCGAACTAATTTTAGAAACCCTGGTTCAATCGTTATAATGATTATGGAGGGGGTATGCAATTTGTAAGTTCGACATTAAACACAGTAAAGAAATTGTGTACAAAGCCCTCCTTTCATGAATAACAAAAGGTGCTTCTTTTAGGAAAATGTGTTTATACCGTGTGAGTCAAAAAAAGTTTACACCTAGAAAATTGCTAATTATTTTAGAAATCATCTATGAACAGTAATTTATTATACATCATATGAAAGAGTGTTTTATCCCAAATCATTTGGTACCATTTTTGTGTGGTATGTGTTCACGCTTGGATGAACAGGAGGCATTGTTTGCAAGAGTTCAAAAATCGACTTGCGCCAAAGTGATGCCTACAGTATGTATTATGTTGGGATTAGCGGAGTGAGAGAATGAATTGAATGTATCAAATAAAATGCATTGCATATGCTTTTTGAAGCAAAGTCACACACACACACGCGCACAAAATTATGTTTGTTGATATTCGATATTCGATATTTGATATGTGTGGCATGATTGATTGTGTTAGGGATGTTATTTGGATATGCAAAGACCGAATTAACACGCAAATCCCAATTGTTTTATTTAAACATCACATAATCAACTTTGGCGCAAGTCGATTTTTGCACTCTCGCAAACAATGCCTCCTGTTCATCCAAGCGTGAACACATACCACACAAAAATGGTACCAAATGATTTGGGATAAAACACATAAGATGTATAATAATTAACTGTTTATAGATGATTCTTAAAAGAATTAGCAGTTTTCTAGGTGTAAACTTTTTTTACTCACACTGTGTATATAATGATTATCATTGTCTTTTAAAAAAGTTTCATTTCCCAATCTATCTTCACCCTAATACTTCCTCTAATACACAATTTTCCTCTCTTCATGACATATTTGAGATTACGAGAGCTGGAAAATGAAAATAAAAATAGCGTTTAATCTTTATATCAAAAGATTTCGCCGTAATCCAGTCATACAAAAAACACATACCGTAGTACTAAACTTTGACCAAAAAGGATTGTTGCATGAAATTTTGGAGACGCGGAGTCCACGATCTGGAATTAAGTTGATCATTCGGATGTGGAGCGGAAAAGAATGGTTCCGTTTAACGATCTGAGATCAATAGGGCATTGGCTGAAATATAAGATACACTGGAAACAATTATGGCTTCGTGTTTATATTAGAAATAATCATGCCCTTGTGTATTTACAAGCTAGGTCGAATGGACTTGGTGGGAGGTTGGTTAACTTCTGGTGGCGTAACTACGTTAGGGGCAAGGGGGCACCCGCCCTTTACATGGCCAAAAAAAGAAAGAAAAAAAGAGACAACGTCAGATAAAAAAGGAAAGGGGAGGTAACGTGAATAGAAGATGATATCACACACATACACACACTCCCATCACTTAAAGTTCTTTTTCTTTCGGATTCCATTGACCCAGTAAAAAAATACCCCACCCCCCCCCCCTCTCCCCTTTTATAACCCTATAGGGTCGCTGAAGTGCTAGTAGCACGCTACGCCTCTCATTAACATGAAAGTTTTTGGTTGTGAGTCACCTTTATATAATATGTTGATTGTGAGTCATGACAATAGTTGAAGTTTGTGCCAATTTTAACGTATTTGTTGTGAAAACAAAACATAAAATACAAAATGTACTACACTAATATTATGACGAGGTCATAATAGCTCAAATACTTTATCAAAATGCAGCAACTAGGAAAATGCTGCATGAATACTACAATAAAAAAGCACTAAAATTTCAAAGGCGAGCCCGTAAGGGCGACCCCCCCCCCCCCCCACACACACACACACACTCTCTATATATATCTCTCTAGTCCACAGAGTAGTCTGGAGAGTATCGCCCAACTCGGGTTAGGAAGTGGTGAAGCATAATTTAGACCATTTGGGGGCAATTTCTAAATCCCGGGAGCTATTGTAAACATTGAATTGAATATTTGCCCAACTGTGCTTCTACAATGTATGCGAGGGGGAACAGAATTTTTTTTTATTGTTCTTTGATTTTGATTAATAAAAACTTCAATTACAAAAAATACCTTTTTTGAATAGTTTAATGCAGGCACGGATCCAGGGGGCCAAGAGGGCCGAGGGGGGGCTCCCCCCCCCCCCCCCCGCCAAAAAAAGAGAGAGAGAGTGAGAGAAGGCAAAGAAAAAGGGAAAGAGGAGAGAAAGGCAAGAGAGAAGAGGAAGAAGAAAAGAAAAAGGGAAAGGAAGGAAAATGGAGAGGACGTAAGGGCCTTGCCTCCGAGGCTGTTGCCCCTCCCCTCCCCCCCCCCCCCTCCCCCCTCCCCCCTCCCCCCTCCCCCCTCCCCCCTCCCCCCCCCCCCCCGCACGAAAGAGGAGAGAAGAAAGGAAAGGGAAAATAAAAAGGAAAAGAGGAGATAAAGGGAAGGAAAAAAGAGGAAGAAGAAAAGTTAAAAAAGGGGGATATCAGTTGCGATTTTCCCGCCAAAAATTTGTTGTTCGGGGGGCCAAAAAGACCTGCCCCCCCCCCCCCCCCCGCGCCAAAAAAAGAGAGAAGGAAGGGGAAAGGCAAAAAGGCTAGCTAAAATGGAACAAAAAAGAGGAAAAGAAAAGGTGGAAAAGAAGGGAAGATCCGTTGCATTTAATCCAGCCAACAACGTGTGGATCGGGGCGAAAGGCCCTTGCCCCACAGCAAACTTAAAAGAGAGAGAAGGAAAGGAAAGGGAAAGAGGAGAGAAAGGGAAAGAAAAAAAGAGGAAGAAGAAAGGTAGGGAAGATCAGTTGCGATTTTTCCCACCAACAAGGTGTGGATCGGGGGGCCGAAAGACCCTTGCCTTCCCCTTACCCCATCAGCAAAAATAGAGGGAGGGAGGGAGAGAGAGAGAGAGAGAGAGAGAGAGAGAGAGAAAGAGAGAGGGGGAAAAGGGAGGGAATGGGAGCCCGGGGGGCAGCCCCCTACAAAGAAAAATTCTAAAGTGGTTTATTTCTAATTCAATTTCAGTGATTTACAAATGTCAGGGCCCGCGGAACGGAGAGGCTCGGGGACCCGAGCCCCTCCGCCCACTTTTTTGAAAAAGTTTATTAAAGAGAAATAGAAAGAAAGAGAGAAAGAAAGAAAAAATAGCGACCTGCTAATATCACAAAATAATGAGTTATCAAAACATGCTCATCTGACCGTGATCAATGCCTAAAACCCATGATCTTACGGAGGCTCTCGCCCCCCCCCCCCCCCCCCACTGGACCAAATCAGGGGCCCTAAGGTGGGACCCTGGATGCTTATCTCATCGTAATTTCATACCTAAAACCCCTTAGCTTCCGGAGGCTCCGCCTCATGGACCCCATGCCAATAAGTGGCCTGCCAGTGTCACAAATAAGGTATCAAATTTGCTCATCTTACCGTAACTAAATGCCTAATACCGCTAAACTCCCGGAGGCTCTGCCCCCTAGACCCCACCTAGGGCCCCAAGGTGGGCCCTGGATGTTCATCTGACCGTAATTAAATGCCTAAAACCTCTGAGCTTCCGGGGGCTCCGCCTCATTGACCCCAAATACGGCCCTAAGGCGGACCCCCTGGATGCTCATCTGACGGTAATGTTATGCCTTAAACCTCTGAGCTTTTGGGGCCTCCACCCCCTCTTCCACACCAGGAGCCCTAAAGCTTGCCCCTGAATGCTTATCTGACCGTTATAAAATGCCTCAAATCCCTGGGTTTCCGGGGGCTCAGCCCCCTGGACTCATGCCAATTAGTGTTCTACCAGTGTCATTAGTAAGGTATCATTACTATGCTCACCTGACCGTAATGAATGCCCATACCCCCTGAGCTTCCGGGGGCTCGGCCCCTTGACCCTCGCCAGGGCCTTTCCCCTAGACCCCACGCTATAAAAATGTATGCTACGCTCTACCTGAACTAATTTAGCCTCCCCAAACTCACTTTGAAAAACGTTCAGCGGGGCCTGCATGTAAGAGTGGTGGTGATGTGGATTTTTTTCCGGCCCCCCCCCCCCCTCAAACGTTTTTGCTCATTACACCACTGTGATCGTTTGGCCCGCATGATTTCAATTTTGGCTACCCCAAAATCTTTAAAAAAATATATTAATCTACCCTTTTTCTTCTTTTCTTTTCAACATTTCCGGGGGACGTGTCCCTTTTCCCACGGGATCGACGCCCCTGCTTTCCAATGACTCCATTTCAAATGTATTTAACAAAAATAGTATTTCTGCACGTCACAGGTGAAATCGAATCGGGATGTATTTCACTATCATTACCACATTGTCCAGTTGCTAAAAGTTTAATGAGGTTAAAGTCAAGTGCGTACAAGATTTTAGTTTTCCGTTTTCTTCTAGCCATGATCATGATCCATTTGGTTGTTTCATCTGATAAAGAAATGTTCTGACCACAAAGAGGTACTTTCGATTGACCACTAGCTCATTTAACTGATATCGCACCGACCACTAACTGAACTTGACCATGCTCACTGTCTTACAAAATAATATCCTTCTGACCTGGAAAGCAATTTTAAAAGAAAGAGGAAAAAACATGATCTTGACTACTTTGTAGTTTATCAGGTACGAAAACATCCTGACCACAAAATAGAGTCTTTCATTTGACGACTCTCTCATTTTAACTGATATCGCTCTGACCACTAATTGAAATTCGCCATGCTCTTTTCAGTCCGCTTATATAGTAATCACATTCTGACAGAGGTTTCAAAAAGTTTAAAACAATTAATACATTTCCTGATTTCTACAAGTCACGATCTTGAATATGGTGTCTTTCATCTGATACAGAAATGTCCTGACCAATTAATATCGCCTTTCGTTTGTCCAGTATCTCATTTTTCTTATATCGCTCTAAACAACTGAATTAACTTAGCCATTCTTTCTGACAGTAGTCCAGTTGACATCCTTATTACTGAAAATGAAGAAAACAAAATGAAGGCAACTTTCCTGTTTTCTCCCGTCCATGATCTTGAATACTGTGTAGTTCATCTGATACAGAAATGCTCTGACCACAAATAAAGTCTTTTTTTGACCAATATGTCAATTATCTGATGTCGAACTAACCACTCACTGAACTTTGGCATGCTCTCTGTATTCCAAATAACTTCTGAATGAGAAAAAAACCTACAAAGAAGAAAAAGACAACTTTCCTGTTTTCTGCCAGCCATGATCTTGACCAATATTTTGTTCAAGTGACAGAGTTTTACCGCTGGCATGTGGCTTGACTGTCGTTTAACTTCAGTCCTCATGATAAACAAGGTTGAGAGTTCGAAATCGAATCCTTGTCCGGTACTACAGAGTTCTCGGATGGTGGCACTTAGATTTTAATAATATTTGCATCCGTGCAATTGTGTTTATTCAGTATTTGATATTTTCGTAATAATTATATGCATCAAATTATAATGATAAGAATGTAATAACTTAATCTCAAGTCCTTCATTTCGTTTTATTTATTTATTGTTCCGATATACATTCAAACATGGAAAATTTGTTTGACTCATATTGATAATGAGGTGAAGTATTTACTCATGCATTTGCATTATAGAAAATCATGAAAAGCAGCCGTATCCAGAAAAAAACACCCCCTGGACAACCACCCCCGGATAACCAACCCAAGGATTATCACCCTCTAGGACAACTACCCCCTAGGGCAACCACCCTCTAGACCGACTACCCCGGGACAATTACCAGGATGATTACCTCCCCAGCTCAGTACCCCCTAGGACAACCTAGGTTATCCAGGGGTAGGTGTCCTAGAACCCAAGCAGCATGTACCTAATAGAGATTTTGTGTTATTCAACCCTTCTAGTCAAAGTTGTCTCTCTCGACCCAGGCGTAGTAACTGGGTGCCTATTGAGGGAAGGCATTCCCTGACTATTGAAGCGCCTTGATCACCCTGTTCTGCAGTATTATGAATGCTGTGTGTCTAATTTGTAGAGCTGTGGTCACGTACCCGTCTTGATGCGTCGGTTCCCAGGTTCAAAACCCAAGCCAAGGATATATTGCAGGGAGGGGATGAGGGACAATTTCCCCTGAGCATTTTCAAGAGGTTCGTCTCCCGGTATCCATGTATATTTCAGCACTAATATACAAAACCCCGAAAAAGCGCAGTCAAACTCATTTTACAGAGCATTAACGATTTTCATGGGTTTGGTCGTAGTTTAATAGGTGAATCTTTTACTGTGTTTACTTCAAATCTATGTTTTTTGTTATCATCATACGAGGGAGTGTAGCGACTGACCGAGAATATTTACGCTTTTGATAAACTGAAATGTTGCATTCTCATGTCATGTAGAGCACATTAGAACCTACACGGAATTATGTAGCATTATACCATCAATACTATTTCGTCTTCTTGCCAACTTTTCAACATTTTCGGGACACGATACCCCTCGTTTCCTCCTTCTATTTGGGGGAACGTGCCCCCATGACCCCCTAATTCGACATCCCTTACCTTGACCCTCTATCATTTAACTGACATCAGATGATAAAAAGATAAATAAAGAGGCATATATCTGGTGAAATTTATTCCGGTATCATTTCTATTTGAACTTTAATGATTGGCTAAAAATATTTTTGGCAAAAATAACAGGAAGTTACACTCGGAAACCTGGCACCTTATTGTAGTTTAAAGCTAAAAAGACAACACATGCCAATATGCCATATACAAAAGCTTATCTCAAACAAGCAATGTTTTTTGGTTAGTCTTATCCGATTGTTTCCATTGGTAGATGTATCACTGTGGTATGCAAAGGGTTTAATCTATATCTCATAACGATAACCTTAAAGGTGCACAATATATATTGATTGTCTTATTTAATTCATGATTTTTTTTTTATTGGGTTATATTCGGAAGTCTCGCTGTATATCAACTTAATATATTCCATGACCAAGATGACTAGGGAAACAAACTTTTTGTTCACAATGCCGGCAATTTCCTTTATTCTACTTAGCTTATGCTTCTAATTCCTCTGTTATTTATTCACCTATTACGCTCCTCATTCTTAATCACAGTAGTGGTCCCAAGGAGAAAGGAGGAAGCACGGGTCCCCCTGCCCTGGCCAAAAAGTCTTTAACACTCTTTTGAGCATGTGCCACCACCCAATTTCAAGACCCCCTCTTTTCTTGTATGGTACTTTGGAACATGTGCCCCCCTCCCCCCTCCTGAAAAATCCTGGATCCGCCAATAAAACACTCCCTTTCTACTTGCAAATATTTGTCCTTCTCATTTCCAGTTATATTTGAATAACAAAACAAAACAAAAATAACATTCATGCACTTGCTTCCTCAAACAAATAATCTGAAAATCTTGATTCAGTTTAGTGTCTTCATGTATATAATTATTTCTATTTAAAAACACTTTCCACGATGAAGGAAGATTTAATAGCAAAATTTGGTTCTATCTTCTTAATTTTCAATAGATCGAAACCCATTCTTTGAAACTCTTGACAAGATTTTAGAGTTCCTTCAGTGTCAACAATATACTTTACAGATATTTCGGAGAAATAAATGTTCTTCTTAATATGTTTGTCGGACTATCCGAATGAACTAATGATTAAAATTAATCTCATTCTTTCTATTAATCTCTTTTCTCAACAGAAGTTATTTATTACCAAACCAAACCACAATCATATCTCAGTCATAAGCTGGTAGCGATATACTTTCAATAAGTTTAATGCCATTGTAGTAATCCCCGGAATAATCCTCCAAATTTCCTCGTCAAATAT
Organism: Strongylocentrotus droebachiensis; assembly: GCA_035222895.1. Lineage (NCBI taxonomy): Eukaryota > Metazoa > Echinodermata > Echinoidea > Camarodonta > Strongylocentrotidae > Strongylocentrotus > Strongylocentrotus droebachiensis. Next base: position 43,673 of record JAVYIG010000084.1, read on the forward strand.
TTAAAATCTAGTTTCCACTTCATCATTCATTCCACATAATATAAGTCTTTTCATCCACATAATCTTCTGTACACGATTGAATAGTTTAAAAACTGCCATTCTAAGTCCTCCTCTATCATAAGTCTTGGTGGAAATCAATCGGTTGAAAAAAAGAAAGCGGGTTTCGTGAGCATGGTCATGTCGCTAGAGGGGGTTGTCGAAACATTTGTTCACCGTTTTGTTAAGTTTACAAATCCTCCTTCGTAAGGTTGGATATACTGTATATAAATGGCCATTTAGTTTTGTAAATAATAATTCATTTACCGGGAGTTTAATGATATGGATTTTAAAACTGTCGAATGACATACCTTGTGCACATATACTTTTTCAAAACTATACCAAAATTAAGCGCCTCTGTAAATATTGACGAGAAGGCAAAACGGCGAGTGGTTAAAACTCGCCAAAGGCGCCAAGTTTAAGACTTCTCGACTTTAACATGGCGCCTTTGTGAGTTTTAATGACTCGCCTTCTCATCTTAAACAATGCTCATCGATACTTTAACAAGTCGCCTTCCCGACTAAACAAGGAACCTTGGCGACATTTAACAAGTCACCTTCTCGTGAGTTTTAACTATTTGCCTTTTCACCTTCTTGGCCGTTCAATTTGCCTTGGCGAGGTAAAAAAAAAAATAATAATTAGCGATTGAAACTATATTACTCTATTTCCTCTGGCAGTTTTACTTCTTTTACCTCTGACATTTTTTAACCTGACATTATGCAAACAGTTAAGTACCGGCATACCCTCTGATCATTTATAATGTGTACAAGTTTGCATTGATTGTATGTCTTATAAACGTGTTTTAGGTCTTTTGCTATATTATTATTCTATATCTTATGTAAAGAAATTTTTGTAATTTTTCTTTGTTACTTTTTTTTTTGCAATTGTACAGACAGAGCCCCTTGGAAGACTCGTTATTGAAAGGGTCACCATGTATAATTATGAAGAATACTGAAATGAAATAATAAATGAATAAATAAACAAATAAATGAATAACAAATCAATCAATCGACGAGTCTAGATAAAAGATCTTTAATAAATCTTTGTTTAAATATTTACGAAAGCCTCCACTTGAACCTTGTCAAGTCCTGCAGGTATTTTAAAATCTATAAATAGTTTCATTTTTCTGTCGTGGTGAATGGTGTCCATTTAAACCGAATCAATGATCTCTTTGAGGGCTATTACCCCTGGTGCAGGTTAGTGGCAGGCGCGGATCTACGGGGGGGGGGGTTTAGGGGGTTTAAACCCCCCCCTTGGGCGGCCCCCCCCCCAAAAAAAAGGAAAACAAAAGAAAAAAAGAAAGAAAAAAGAACGCACGCTGAAGAGAAACCCTTTCAAGTGCAAATATTGTGAGAAGATATTCAACTCATCTGGTAACTTAACCAAACACATGATAACTCTGGATATAACTGTGTATTAAACTGTTACTTGATTTAAAAAGACGTTATCATGCACTGCTTTTTATGGTCTCCATTGTGTTAATAGATGCCAGGAAAACATCACTTACGGGGTTCAAATAAACACCCCCCAAAAAATCGGTTCGCCGCTTCGCGGCTCGTGGACGATGCTCCGCATCGTCATTATTTTGGTCAAACCCCCCCCCCCCCTTAGCAAAAAGCTAGATCCGCCCCTGAGTGGGGGTGGCCCACTACCACTCGCGTCATAACACCCTTTTGAATAATACATCTTTCCCTTGTTAACAATTTAACCTTGTCATGTGCATAAAAACATTGTCGACCATGTCGCCCAATACAATTAGTTGCTGCTTGTATTGGAACCGATTTTTCTCTTATAACTAAACATGCGCATGTAGTATGTAAAATAGCCATTATAATATTAAAATGCTCTCTTGCGAATATTGGAGGTGTCGTAATGTGAAAAAGGGAGAAGGATTGAATAATTTAAGGATCAACCATGGCAAACGGGTAGCAGGTACGAACAAAAGAAGGGAGGAATACGAGGTTGGAGGTCGAACAACATCACCAACACGGTAGGAAGCGGATTAGCTATTATAGAAACATAAAACCCCCATAAAACAAAATCGATTGAAGCCCGTATTCTTTGAAAATGAAGCATTTGCCGTCACCCCATCCGCATTGCTATCATCAGGTTATTGCATTCTATATATTGCTCCTAATTAGACTAGTCTTTCATTAAACGCTGCAAGACAACAATTTCGACGTCAACCGGGCCATGGATCACTTTCCAAACAGATATCACGTGTCTAATCGTTGATGACATATGCCAATTACCATTTTGATGTCACTAGGTGTATCTCTTTCAACAAATGGAATGTATAAGTTACGTTTGCGATTGGATACGATTTCACCCCACCCTCTTCCCCCCTCTATGCAAATAATGAATGCGTCCATGGCATGCCCATTCTCTCTAATCATTGCTTTTGCCTTGATTATCGAACCGTGACAAGAACGACTGGCTTTCGGTGTGACGTCTTCAGTGAAAAATGGCTTGAACAGTGAACAGAGCAAAGGGCAATAGACACACTGGATTATCGTGTTAGCTGTCAGTAGGCTATCTATACTCATCAGTTACCGCAGTTACCGCCAGGAGTTGCGGCGTGTTTCCTATACCTGACCCTGGACAAATATCAGAAGTGCTGTAACTACGAAGAAGGTGTTTTGACGGAAGTGTGACTACTTCTTTTGCCGGAGTTTCTTCAAGATCTTTGGGAGCTTTGGATTTTTATAAAAGTTGATTACTTCTTCTATTTGCTACGATGCCTCGGCTAACGACTGCAAGTCGCAAGGAAAAGGTGACAGATGTTTTCAAGATGAAGCATGTTGTTGGAAGGTAAAATTAAAAAGCATTTTTGAAATAAACCTATTTATTTTTTTTGTTATTCGGCTACTAGGGGGCTAGATGTTTGAAAACGTGTTAAAAGGTAATAATATGCCTTTCTTATTTGATGAGGCACGAATTTACATTATTCTTTTTTGAAAATGGCTTTCAGGCAGCTGATCGGTTGGTAAAAATATATACTGCCATTATGTTCATGCAACTACATTATGTTTATGCGAGATTTTCTTTCCTTTTTTGTGTCATTGTTTGATTGTGTGTGTGTTTGATGATAATGGTGGTGATGATGATGATGAAGATGGTAATGATGGTGGTGATGACGGGTAACGGTGATGATCGATGATGACGGTAATAATGATGATGGGGTTGACGATGACGATGTTGTACTGCGGTTTATTTTCGCATAATTTTGATTTTTCTATAAATGTATGTGGTTCGGATAACATAATTGGAAAACTTGTCCACAACTCTCTTATTGGCTCATAATTTAAGATCATCGTATATAATCCCCTTTATCATCACCACCACCATCATCATTATCATCTTCATCATCATCATCATCGTCATCATTGTCACCATCGTATACCACCTCTTTCCCCATCATCTGAACATCTTTATCATTGTCATCATGATCGTCGTCATCGTCATCACTGCCATTATCGTCACCACCATCAGTATATGCTCCAATGAAATATATTTTTAGCGGTACATGTATATGGATAGACATTTTGAGATATTTAAGTGACATGATTGTATCGAGCACCCACTGGTTATTATAAAACGCTTCGCTTGGTGTTCATCTAAGCATACTGCATACATAATTACGATCGATTTATAAAATGAGATAATTAATTTCATCTTGAGAAATTACGGGTACACGCGGAATTGCGTCTAATTTTAATTCAACCAATCGTACCAGCTTGTGTTTCGTATTCACAAGAGGGTAATTATGATCTTCGATTTCTCTTATGATTACGTAATTATTCTTGTACTATGGAAACAACATACCAGTGCAATTATGTTATGAGCCGAGTGAGATCAGGGAGAGAAAGCCTTTTGATATGCTGGAACTTCATACTTGCAAATTCATCATTAAAGTATATGTGATGACAAGCATTAAAAATTGATGTTTTGGCTAATGTCTTGTAAAATGATTGTATATCGCGTTAAAATTGATGATATACCAGTGAAAATACGATGATCTATTAAAAATACAGCGATCGTTTTATATTACATTTTATCTCTTCGTGAAGGTCTGGCACCAGGTTCCCTCCAATAACTAAATGTTAAATCACCATTACTATAGAAGGCCGAGTAGTGACCACTTTTCTTCTCAAACGTTTGATTAATAAGGCATCATAAATTCAACCTTTATAGTGTTGAATTCAGCATGTTCAGAACATGATTCTACTATTTTGTAAAAGTGCTCAATACTCTACCCTTTTAAATGATAATTTATCACTTCAGCTTTTAAGAATTGTTAAGAGTTCTGATTCTTTCGGGGGCCCTCCATTGTCATGAATGTTACGCTTATCCCCCTATTTTTGTGCTTGCTTGTAAGAGAAACTTTTGATGGATGAAAAAAAAAATCCCTTTTCAAAAGCTTTGTATGGGGGCACGATACTACATAATCAACCTTTTCACAATTGATTACACCTATGTAATCACGTGACTTAATTTTATCTTTAAAGTAGGGCAAGCTAAATCAGAAATTCGTCTGTTTTATCAGTTGGAACCAAACATTAAAATTTTATCTTGGAATTTGTTCTTATTTAGTCCTTCAGATCTGATTATTCTATATGGTTTTAAAGATATATTCAACATTTCTCATTGAGAATGAACATTAATTTGTTATCTTTATTTCAATACTCAACTTTGCAATCGCATGACCAGAACTGATCTTTTTCTTTAACATCTAATACTTTCAGGGTTCGTTTTCACAAAATCTATTTTAACTAACTTCGCGGTAAGACCTATGCCAATACAAATATTTATATACAATTTCAACAACATTTATATATTTGTAACTTCATGGATAATTCCTCAGCTTCATGTTGTCTGGCGCCATCTGTATTGGATAACTATGTATGTCATCTGCTGGAAATTAATCATAATAATAATGTGGGTTTTTACATTATGACGCACAGGTATTGATTTAGATTTACTTGAAATTATCGGTAGGTAACAATATAATTCATCTTTCTGTGCATGTAAGAATGAATGATTGTAAGGAAGAACTTTGACTGAAACATAGTAGATGTGCCATGTTGTAATACAAGCCTACAAATATCTTTAGATAAGAGGACACCAAAGGTTGAGGCACTCAACCCAATAACACAAATAGAACTTTTCTTTCTCTTTGAGACTTTGATCATTCCCTCTTTAATAATTCAGTGTGCGTGTGTTTTTATTGGGAAGGGGGGGGGCAAAGTGCCCCTTATCTATGCCGCACCACTGCATTTATTGCATTAAGAGTGATATATCGTGTTCATATGAATTAATAATGGCGTTTGTTTGTCTGTTTATAGCATGCCGAATAGTTCTGTTAACAGATTAGCTTTACTGAGTGGAAAATTTGTTTACTTCATTTTGTTTTGTTCATATTGTGTGATGTATTTGATTGTATTGTAATGAGTATACTTTGGGAACTACGCCTTACATGTTTTTAGCAAACTTTGTAGTGCAGTGTAGTTCCATTTTTCTTTAATCACATACGTGTACAAACTCTGTATAATTTACACTGTATAATATCATTGCCATTTTTCTACGATTTAAAAAAATAATATATTGAACCATTAAACCATTATTTCCCAGTATTGGTGTTATTGAAGGGAATGATGCTCAGAGAGTTATACTCCTAAGTAATTTCCATAACATTTACTACGTGCTCTATAGTGTACCCTTGCGTTGGCTGGTAGAGGGGGGGGGGGGGGGGGGCAATACTATGGGTACCCTCCATTGTTTCATCACTCCTTCTAATTCAGGACAACTCTGCACGTTAGACCTTCGGCGGATCTGGGAGGGGGATAGGGGCACGTGGCCACTGCAAAACGCTAAACGAAGCAAATGAATAACCCTGATATAATGTTCAATCATGTAAACGTCTTCTAACATTGTTTTTTGTTCATGTATTTGTAATCCTTTTTTGTGTACAGGGCCTCTCAGAAAAACAGTATTAATACTGAGAGAGTTACCCTGTTTAAATAAAACGAATAAATATATTTTTTTAAATTGCCCCCGAACTGTGTCCCTAATTCGTGTCACTCCGTCAGCATTCTAGAACACAAAGGGCTTCTCAGCATGTCATACTGTTCTTCATTTACCCACCCCCCCCCCCCCCCCCTACTGACAAAATTTTGGAGTAAAAATGACCCAGACTAAGTAGATGAGGTAACCCCTCCCATATTCGCTTTTCATAAATATTACTTGTGCCCCCGCCCCTTCAGAAAGAAATTCCTCGTCCGCCACTCGTAACATTATTATATGCTTCCCATCCCATCCCCCAGTCTTAAAATGAATCGACGCCACTGCTTCCTAGGTGCTTTCAGGAAAAGGCAATTAAAAAATTAAGGAGGAAGAAGGGCGCGTGGGAGTTGAATGGATGGGGGTGATGTACAGATAGATAGACGCAGATGGAGAATATGGGTACCTGGTAAATTATACAGTACCTTACATTTAGTGAGCTGTAAGCCAAATAGAAAAGCTAGGTTAATAATTATCAAAAATGTAAACAAACCAAAACAAGCAAACAAAGAATTAATTGCTTCATTTGTGATATCTGCCTCATACAGGAATACATAAATGAGTTTTATATTTAAAGTGATTTAGAGTATATTTCTATATAAATGGATAATCCATAAGGAATATGTAAACATTCATGTTTAATGATTTGTACTTTGAAATTAAAATAATGATCAAATTTCAAAGTCGGAATCAACAGTTGAAGTGACGTACGAGAGAGAGAGAGAGAGAGAGAGAGAGAGAAAACGGAATGTATATAAGCCTTTCATATTATAAATGGTAAAAGATTCAATATTATAGCAACAGCTTTACGTAATCTTTGACATCAAACAAATTCGACGTGTATGGATGAAAGAAACTCACTTTGATAACATGTAAATATAAATCGGTGGTATATTAAATGAAAAACCACTGGATTATTCCTAACAAATATCTTTTTTCCCACGCCCTCATTTGTTTATAAATCTACTCGGCTAATTGGACTAATCTACTATCTGTAATGGGTAAAAAATTGAAATATATAATTTAGTATTTTTAAATGTAAAATATGATCAAAGTAAATTTAACATTTTTAAACACAAATTGATTAAGCTTCTACTTATTAAATAGGTAATTTGATCGGAAAAAGGGCATTTTTTCCTTGCATCTCAACGTAAATATAAAAATGACCTACATGAAAAATAGACGCGTCCTCTTCCCTCTTCTCCAACACGCGTCTATAGCGACGCAGTGCGGATGCATGCCCACCGTACCGCTGAAAGATTGAGCTGAGCTAGCTACACCTTGCATGCATTCAATGTTCTGATTTCAGTAGCTATTTGTAACAGCCGGTAGCTTTTGCGAGGAAACATAGCTGCTGGATTGGATAAATTTACCAAATACTACACTGTAATAGGAAAGTGGAGGTATACCTGAGCTTCATTCCAAGAGAGACTTGGATTAATAATAATTTGTTGTTCTTTGAAGCGAGCTTGATTCAAATATCACAGCCATCATGCCCCTCTTCACGAAAAGGCGAAAAGAAAAGGTGTCGGATATTTACGATTTGAAGCACACGATTGGAACGTAAGTATCGCAAATCATAATCATTATGCACTATTGCATTGACGATTGAACGGGTGTGTTCAATATTTGTACAGACAATGTATTCTACTCGGCATTTGAACACCCATCTGTGATTTCATCTACTTAGCCGAGATATTTTTGCGACGCTAGATTGCTTTGTCTTGTACTTAGCGAAGCGTGCAGAAAGACTTGTCTGTATTCTGTAAACTGATTACAAGATACATTTTTATTTTCGACAAGTCAATTGTAATTGAATTGTTGAGATTTGCTGAAGACATGTATGTTTATGAACACAAAAAGGAAGTTAATTTATTGATGCTCAGTGCACTTGATAGGGATGATGGTAGTGATGATAATGCAGGGTGGTGATGATGTTGATGATGTTGATGGTGTTGTTGATGGTGTTGATGATGATGGTGATGATGATGTTGATAATTATGGTGATGATGATGTTGATAACCATGGTGATGATGACGGTGATGTTGGTGATGATGATGTTGATGATAATGATAATGATGATGTTGATAATAATGATGATGTTGATAATGATGATGATGTTGATAATAATGGTAATGATGATAATAATGGTGGTGAGAGTGGTAATGTTGATAACGATGGTGATCATGCTAATTGTGGTGATGATGGTGATTAGATTTATATATAATTGCAAATGTTCTGCTCTTCACATTAAGTTTGTGCATTTTGTGTAAATTCATATTTCAGTAACACACAAAATATACATGGCTATAGATAGGCCTACATGTACATGTATGTAGTGCAAAGAATTGACCACTAGAACTAAAAAATAGTGTGTAGTCCCACTGCTTATAATACGATGTTAGGTAATTTGAGATATACAGTACCAGCATGTCTATTCATGGAAGAAGAAAAAAAATCCAGGATATATGGTTACAAAAGCTACACATGTTAATGGGATAAAGTATACACACTTTCAAGTTCTAAAGCATTCATGATTGATGACTATTGCAAGTAAATTTGGAGCTAAAATGTATTATTCCATTTATGTAGGCCTGTTTAAAATCTTTCTTTAAATCCATCCGATTTATAGGTAGTGTTGGCTATTAGCCCGACATTAACTTATCAGTTAAAACATTTCTTGAATAATTGAACTGTTAGACCAAAGGAAATAATGAAAACATTAGAATAACATCTGAATTTGTTCACAGAAACTTCACATACAGCTGTAGGCTTACATGTATGCATAACAAAATCTGGTAACAATTTACACTCAAATAATTATCCTGTGTGATTAAGAAAACTTCTGTGAAATAATATGCTAATTTCTAACGAACTACAGTTATGAAGTAATTACATGTAGTTCAAGTGAGCTTATATGATTGCATTTCTTATATTTTTCCTGCCTCTCTTGTTAAATGAAACACATAGAAATGCTATGGCAGTGAGATGGTCTTTAAAACCTTACAGTGATACTGTTTGTCATAAAGCTTTATTCTGAATCATCTGCTCATCTTAACAAATAAATGAATGAAAAGTTAAAGTTAATCAAAAGATATTAAGATTAGAATTCCAGCTCGAGCAAGCGTGTACTTTGCAAAGATTGGGTTAAGTTCAATTCTCATGGGATGTATTACTATTATTACATAATCCTATCAACTTCCAAGCACATGTTTTGTGATGAGATTATTAGTTTAAAAAAAGGATATTGCATTATGCAAAAAAATAGTTGATTAAAAAAAAATTGTATTCATAGTATACTATGGTGTAAATAACTGTATGATGAACTAAAATCATAGTCATCTTTCTTAATGAGTTGAGGGCCTATTGTTATCCCTTCCATGAGACTAAATATATCCAGAATATGCTGCTTTTCATAAACTTCTGAGATACATGTAGAATACGATTGCTACAATGTAATCATTTATTGTGAAAAGTCATAACTTTCAAATTCCGTTACCACTGTCATTACCATGATGCAGATAAATGCATTTGGCACTCTTGATGCAAGATGATTTACTTCTGAAAAACAGGAGAGAATATTAGAAGTAAAGATGAATGTAGGCCATATAACAAGCATACAAGCTGTAGTACATAATGCAAACATGTCTATACAGGTTAGCCTTTTATAGATGATTATCTAAACTCTAGCTACATGTACTAATATTTGCTTACAACAAGTCAAACTTGACAACAAACCAAACAAAAACACTGAATTCCAAATGGAATTTCAAACATTTCTGGGGCATTTCTGACTTAATTCTACATGTAAGGATTAAGTTCACAGGTGTAATTGAATTTGTTTCTAGATTACATGAATTAACTTCAGAGTTTTACATTTCCGTGAACCTTTTATGAGGTTCATAAAAATGGGAGTATTTGGTGGAAGGTACGGTGTAGGTCCTACATTTCTGAAACATTTATGTGATTATAATCCAGACAGTTTCAATTCTAGATAGGTACTGTTATTCAAATGTCAGTGCCCTGTAATATATGGTGATGTTTCATTTATGAATTATACATTAGGATTTCCCAATACTACAACAATTGTACAAATATAGTTTCATAATAAATCTGTAGCAATCAAAATATGTCATATGTTACAGAAGAGAATATTTGTTGGCAGTCATATGAGTCATTAACCCTTTGTCTTTCTTTGCCTTTCTGCATGTTTGCCCGTTTGCCACTTGTGCATTTTTGCACAAAACAATGGGCACCAATTGACAGAAGGATTGCTGTGTGCAACACAATGGCTTTGCAAAATTACCAATTTATGGTTTTGATCAGCTCCATGAATATACTTTTAACACAAGTATAGATTAATCCTGCACTGGAAATTACAGTAAGATAGTCTTGATGCCTTTGTTAAATACAACATGGTACAGGGAGATTATTTGTGTGGCATATAAAGATTTAATTCTTATATGAATTTACTACAACTTTTATGGTATACATTTACATCATTTTGCAGATTGCTTATCATGCATTCTTAAAAAATATATTATGAATAAGATATTTTCTAGCTACAGGGTGTACATGCATAATATTTAAGGTAAAGACCAGTTCTGGTCATGCGATTGCATTGTGAAAGAAACATTGTGGAATCAATCAGAAAAGGTTGATCATCTAGCAGTATTGGTGTACTGCAAGCTAGGTTCTGGAATCATCAAAATGATAAGAAATTTGGCCCAGTCTTGGTAAAAATACAAGCACTGTACACAGAAAGATGTATATGGGACTACGCGATAAATTATTATATTTATCCGGACTGGATAGATATAATAATTTACCAAATATATCAATTAGTAGGCGGTTTCCCGGGAAAAAATATGTAACCTCACGTATTAGTCAAAACATATTCTTCACATGATTGGTAATAAGAGCTTCCATTTCATTTTTTGAAAGGGGGGCATTTCCAAAACTGGTCTATACCTTTAAATTAATTGATTATTTTTATTTTTTTAGATATTTGAATTAAAATGACTGATATGACCGTGCCCGAATAAACATAAAACTTGATCGTGCGACGACACTGCTCTAACTTTAGAAAATAATTTAGCTTTTTAGAACAGAAAATGCATTCTCTCTCTGCGTTGTAAACAGCAGGCAAAAAGCCTAGTTGTGCGTACATACAGAAAAATATTGATGTTGTGTGCACTACTACACTACAAGGGGTTTTGATAAGTTCATGGAGGTCAATGATTTTGAATTGTTTGTAATACCAAGATGTTTACAAACAGCATTTAGTGCCTTTTGTATTCCGTTTTTTCTTCTTTTGGATGCATGAATACACATATTTGTATACAACTCTGCAAATGCACAATCGATCAGTGTCTGTGACCTGATTAAGTAAATTGCAAATACATTTTTTTTATTCCCCTTCTGAAATGCATGCAAATTATTGATTTGTAAATGTTCAATGTATTCAGAAATAAAACATGGATGTGTAGAAGTGTATAGTGCGAGTAGTCCCAGAGTTGATTTAAGGTTGAAGATATATTACTTCAAGAGGCGAGTGTTGTACAAATAATGAACGCACACGTGATGTATTGTGGATACGTGTGTTCAAGTGAATAGCAGGTTATGATGAATGGCAATTCAAGATGATGATGATGACGAAAAAAGAAATAATATCTTAGGCACAGTAGGACCTCGCAGGCTCCTCCGATAGAGTCATTATTATTTTCACATTTGCTGAAATGGGTTTTGAGGCCTAATTATTTTGAAGTGTTTTGTGTGCATGAATTACAGACACGAATTGCAGATATTGTACAGTACATTCACAGTGCTAAAGGTTAATTATTTCTCTGAATGTACATCCAGGTCAATCCGAGGCAGTACTAGGTCCTGTGGAATGCAGACTATGGTCAAGTAGTCAACATCTAATTTTCTCTTCATTACTATTGTGACTCATTACTTACTGCTGGCTGTATTCACATTGTTGAGTTTAATCCTGTAATGGCATAATGTAAACAGGGCTTCTTTTCTTTATTACTTACGTGACTCATTGCTTAGCTGTGTTCACGTTTTTTAATGTACCCTATGGTGGTGTAATGTGAACGAGGCGTTTTCTCTTTGTTACATCATATCCCTTATAACTTAACTTCTCAGAATTTGCTCCGGCCTGCTTCTTGTTGACTACCGCATTCTCTCATTCCTTTAGGCTTATACATGATCCAACCTGTTCCAGAAAGCATTTAGGTTAAACCTGATGTAACAAAACCCTGTATTCTGTATTCACACTGGACAGTTATGATGTTTTCTTCCTTTCTATTGTGAGCCTAATTGCTTACTGCTTTTGTATTCACATTTGTAATTTAGTTTAACGCCATAGTAATAATACATGGTGAGAACACGGACCTTTCTGCTATGATAAAAAATTTCTGCTGTATTCGCAAGAGAAAAATCAATGTACCATTGACAATAATATTGCTCATTAAACATTTATTGCTATTAGTGTGAATGACACCATACATATATTCTTTCAGATGTATATACAGTGAGCAAAACATTCCATTCTCCATCTGACAAAGGTGATGTTGCTGGCGGCGTTGTGGAGGCAATTCATGCAATTGGCATGTGTGCCGAGCTGACGAGCAATGCATTTCACATCTCTGTTCGATAACAAACACGAATGAAAGGCAATACACTGTCACCATCCTGTAACATCCATCTGTATAGTTGGATGGGTAGAGGATCGGATGGCTTTTACCATCCCCCTTCCCTGGCTGATGCAAATGACAGATCCTAGCTGTGACCTTAGAATTTTAACTCCCTTGTTATCACAAGCTGAACAAGCCATTGAATTAGTGCAGGGTATTCAGGCATCAGCATTGACAGGGTTACATTCTGGGGGTAATGAATCATGATTTTTTTTTTTAGCCTTAAAAAATGATGTTTTGACAAGTAAAAATATGTGCACATTATTGTTGCATTAGGTTCTGAAGTTAATTATGAAGTTTTTAAGCCTTGAATGATATTTGGTCTGTTGACAAGCAAACTTCTGTCGGTTCATTGCTTCATTTGTTTTGTTCAGACACCTTAGACTTATTTTTTTGGAGCAAATTGATGTTTAAACTTAAAAGCAATGGTACTGGGCCATGTCAGATACTTGTATACTGGTACACGAATGTTTAGGCAACTGAAAATAGTGTTTCAGCAATAACACAATATTTGTAAAGCAAGTGAAATTGGTATTTGGGCCAGTGAAAGTGACATACATACTGTGGCTTAAATAGGTAATTGTAACTTATACAAATGTACATACACAAATTTGTAGCACCCTGATGAAAACAGGCTTGTTTTTTATCTATTAAAATACTGTCCATTAATTTTCCATCTCCCACCACCACATTTGATATGCCTGTTGGTACAGTATATGCTAATTGTACATTGATTAAACTGTGTTTTAAAAAGCGCACTGCCATCCGATATAAGAATTATGCATCTGGTCATGGATGTCTACCGCAGCGAGTGGAAAATATACGAGACTGTGCAACATTACACTCGCGGTATATGGAAGTCTTGTGAATCATACCCTTTTCATTTTGATGCAGGCATGATTTAGGTTTTAGGGATGATTGATGTATTTACTACAAAGCATTATTTTGTTGAATTGTGAACACTGTCAAAATGTTCTGTGCTTCTCATTTTTCACGCGTAGATTGTTCGAACTGCAGCCATATATAATAAATTTAGAGTCGCACAGAAGGCCTTAATGTGACAAACGACTGACTTTTATAAGTATTTTATTTGATCTTGGAAATGTGCGATTCCAGGAGTGTATATGCTTCAGTTTGTTGTAGATTGTACATCACCACCCAGTTCCTGGTTTGAAGTAAAATTCAAGAAAATCAAAGACACGATAAAGACTAGTTATGGTCATGCGATTGCATTGTGAATGAAATGTTGTGGAATCGATCAGGCATATTAGGGGCGTATGTACTGCAAGGTTCTGGAATCATCAAAATGATAAGAAATTTGGCCCAGGCAGTCTTGGTAAAGTTACAAGCATTGTACACAGAAAGATGTATATGGGACTACGCGACACGTGCACGACACGTGCGCAATATCTACCAGGTCCAAATCGATATAATAATTTACCAAATATATCAATTAGTAGGCGGTTTCTCTGCAAAATTTGTATCATCACGTGTTAGTCAAAACATATTCTTTCACATGATTGGTAAAAAGAGCTTCCATTTCATTTTTTGAGAGGGGGGCGTTTCCAAAACTGATCTTTTCCTTTAGGATCTTGAATAATGCATTTTATCCAGTGCACATGACAAATGTACATTTACCATTCAATCTAAATTGTTCCGATCCATTTCTTGACTATGGAGAACTAGATTTTCTATTGCCTGTGACTGATTGAATCCTATAGAATACTTTAACATGACCTAATTTTCAATATTATGCACTTGCTGGATGTGTTTTCATATTCTTTGATAGTATCCTTCGTCCTAAATGTTATTGAGAAGCACATGTTGTTGGAGAGATGGAGACAGAGAGGGGAGTAATGGAAGAGATGGGGTAAGAGGGAGAGAGCAAGAAAGAGGGAGAGAGCACGAGAGCACGAGAGAGTAGGATAGAGAGAAAAGGATAGAGAGAAAGAGAGGTAGAGAGAGGGAAAGGGAGGGAGAGAGAGGAGAGAAAGAGAAAGATGGAGAGCGAGAAGGAGAGGGAGGGAGAGAGAGAGAGAGAGAGGAGAGAGAGAGAGAAAGAGAAAGATGGAGAGAGAGAAGGAGAAAGAGAGAGAGAGAGAGAGAGAGAGAGAGAGAGAGAGAGAGAGAGAGAGATAAGTAGGATTGGAGAGGAAAATATGCAAATCGAAAGGTTGAAATCTGCAAGAATCACTGTTCAATAATAGAGGAACTTGAAATCTACAACATCACATAAAATTTGAAAGTAACATACTAATCAACAAGCAAGGGTCTCTGCACATTCCACCTGCCAATCAAACAGTGAAATGTTCTCACATGCAATGAACTTAATTTACAGCAAATGAATTTTGTGAAATGTACACTCCATTGGTAAATAGGAAAGAATCCAGGTCACAGTGTACTTTTCACACGACTCTAGCTCCCCCAAGAAAGAAAAAGGAAAGGAAAATTTGGAAGAGCCCAAACCTACTTTAGACACCCATCACCCCACCCCTACTGGATCTTCTTTCAATACTACATAGTACTACTGGGTGGGGTTGGGTTGTTGGTATTGTACTACTGTAGCTAAATTATCCTCAAATTTTACGAACAAGTCAAGTCATTAAATTTCTTTATGGCCGTCATATTTTTCAAATCTTAAGACGAAGTTGATAATTTTATTGGAATCGAAGCTTACATACATGTACATACATGTAGAAGCATGAACATTGGACTTGACAGTTGAAAATGGCCCTTGTGTTTATATACCGGTAGTCTAGATTATAGATCATACATTTAAAAAGAACAAAGGTCACTTGAAGGTGTGTTTTAGACTCATGCTTTATTTATATATACAATCAATCTTTTTTACACAATTCATGGTACATGTAGACATGTAGCCGTACAAAAATCGTATACGGAAGCTATGTTTCCAGTCTGAATATCATACAGAAATGTCGCATATTAAGGTAATGTATGTACAGCGAGACACCTGTTTGAGCATCATTTCTAATGAAAACTGACTAAAGAATCGTGGTCCTGTTCTAGTCGGCATCGTACAAAATCGTATAACGGGGGGAGGGGGAGGGGAGAGGGGGAGGGAGAGGGAGGGGGAGGTGGAGGGGAGGGGAGGGGGAGGGGGGCTTATCATGAGCATTCACTAATGATTAGCCAGCCGATATAATGTCAATTGACATCTTCAAAATTAATTTCTTGATATGACGTTTCTTTATACAACGTTTCTTACATGTATGTGGGGACGCCCTGGAATTTATACGATGATTCTTTATACAAAGTTTCTTTATAGAGTTTTGGGATATAAATTTGTGTGTGTGGACACGCTGATATTCATCTACACATAGGCCTTCATAGTTTGTCCGAGAACATTGTTAACTCTGATTAAAACTTACATGCATGAATACCCTTCTACAGTACCTCTCACCAGACAATAGGCCATTTTTGTAATGCGATCAACTTTAATGCATAAATTATTTAATTCACCTGTTATAAATAATTGTATTTCAATAGTTGGAATGCAAATTGCTTTTATACATTACAAGTTGTTAAGTAGGGCAAGGTGACAAGCCATAATATTTGTCCTACCTAGCAACAACTAATATTTGCTTTCTGACTATTGAAATACTTTGTAATTAAAATTATTTGTAACATTTGAGTGAAATAATTTGTGTTGAGGCATGGGCATTGAATTTGATTGCATTACAAAAATGGCCTATTTGCAAATCGTGTTTGAAGTTGAATGTTTGCCGTAGCTGTTTGAAGTGATTCATAACAGGAATGATATTGTCCACATAATCCAGAATCTTTCCTCATGGTTAGACTTGGTACAATGGAGCATTTCAGGAATATTTCAAAACTGAGAATACCTTTCATTGTGAGCCTTCTTCTTGAACAACAGAATAATGTAAGAAAACTACTCCATGAAACCGAGACTCTATTTTCTTCCGCTATTCCTAACTGGTTAAGCAGTAACATGCAAAACAAGGGAGGCAAATACCAAAGGGGTATTTGGTTTATTAGCCTGATCAGCTGAGTATATATTTCCACAATGAAGTAAGCTTACTATCTAGTAATACATATGGACATAAAGTATATGTCCTGTGTAGAGTGTGTTGATTTTAGGTAGCTGACCACAGCTTTATTATGAATAGTTTATAGAGTCTTCAGTACTTATTTATAACTGTTAACCTTATCCAATTTAAAATCTAATCTTGTTTGGGCTCAGTACTTTCAAGTTTCATGTTTACATAACTGTTTACCTTATCTGTATTTAGTTAGAGGTAATATATTTTTGTAGTTTGTTCAATTGCATTCATGGGGACCTTAGTTCTGAATAATGTCCAGCAAACTATGAAAAAGCTACAAAACTTATTCAGTGAAAGGCAAAATTCACATGTGTACCGGTACATGTAGTGCATGGTGGGTGGGAATTCTAGCTCAATTTTCTCTCCTTTCTTGCTTTGTATCTGTTTTCTTCCAATTTTGTTTGACCAGTAAGATAAGTTGCATGCAGTCTTGTACATTTAGTACATACCAGAATTAACCATATTTGCCATCAATATCCTTGACAAATACAACTTACAAGTGGTATGTTGTCTGTACCTAGTAGATAAGTATGGTTTGTACTGTGGTCAAGACACTGTTATGGGCGATAATTCTCCTACTAGGTTTCACCCATTTCTTTGTATCCCAGCACTAGGAAGGAAGGAAGCTGTTTGTATGGACTGTTAAATAAACACGTACTCAATAAATCTTTTGACCCCCATCAATTCTTTGCTGTTCTTACATGTAGTGGGTAATGTAATGGGTATCTGAATAGGAAATACTCACTTGGTTTGTGAGGTGTCCTTTGACAATACTTTTCCAAGTGCTTTTCCTTCTTCTTTTTGTTAGTATTCATTTATTGTTTATTTCTCACTACTAGGTTTATGTGTTATGTAAGATGGTAGTCTTATTATCAAACCCCTGTAGTCATTTTTAGCTGTTCAAGATCAAAATGATGGAATTGTTTGTTGATAGTGGTGACTGAAATGTCTTGGCTCAATCCATGGTGGGGCTGAAATACTAGAGGGAGAACATATCGAACAGTTTCAAGCAAAAACAAAATTTTGTCAAGAAAAGAGAAACGTGCTGAACTGTGAACTGGAGCTATACACAGATACAAGTCATTACAACTCAATGGTCACTTATAATTTTCTTTAATTATTGGAAAAAGAAGCATGTTGGTTGTTTCTTTGGTTATTATTAGTCTGTAAGGTCAAAGGTAGTCTAGATTCATCTGTCCTCCATCGATCTTTGAGGGGGATGGTAGAGGGGGGTGGGATCTTACTGACAATACCAGCAGGTACAATAAAACTAAAAGAGATAATCTCTGTGTGTCCCAGTTGTACCTGTTACACCCACATGCACTTATTCCACTTCTCTTTTATGTCATTACCCGTCTTGTTGTTCTGTGGACTGAAAAAAACCGCCACCCACTATCACATGCATTAGCCTCTTGAAAGTACTACAAGTATGAGTCTGTTTCTACTGCTATCCATACTTTCCCTTAAATGCTGAAGTTGAGACTTCATATTCATGTTGATTTACATGGAGTGTTAAAAGCTTCAAATAATGATATGTTCCAATGAATTTAAAGATGAGGGACTTTGGGCCTGTTCATAATACAGATACCCTTTTAGTGAAAGTGTTTAATTTGAATAAAAATTATCAAGCTTTTGTTTTCATTTTGCTTGCCAAAAGAATTCTGAAGATATGAGAATTCTGTGTAAGGTGATCTGACACACTCGTTAGCATCATTTACTCTGAGCTTTATTTTGTTAAAGACGAAAGACAAGGGTTACAGGGGAGGGTTATAATTTAATTTTGCTATATCCTGCATTTTCAGTCTCCAGTCTTTGCTATTTCGCGCTCAGTATTCAAGAGATAAATGATACAATGACATGACTTTCCAAACCAACAACATTACCTTTCAAGACTGAATCGTATTTAAGAGGTGGGGTTGTGCATCACTTAACTAAAGTCCAGTGGGAATATTCCCTGAATGGTAACAGAAGGTAAGCAGCTTAAATCTTCTTTCTTTACTGAATGAAGGTACTCAGTGCATGCTCAAGTGTTATGCAAACACCGTTTCCTAAATAATTTACAAAGTGTCACGCGGGTGACCGACTGAGTAGAACAGGAACAAAGAAAACAGGTAGTTTTGTTGATGTTCTGTTAAAAACACTGACTGAGTAGGTCATTGTTTCATTGCCTGTGAATTAATAATTAGGCTAGCGTCTGAAATTCTTCTTTCAAAGAGACAAAATCAATCTGGTGGTCTCTTCCCAAGACTATGATCTCTTCGTTTTCTGGCCTCACCTTAGTTATGTCAATAGGTGGGCAGGGAAAGCCACTCTATTACACGACCATTCACTGCATAATTACTATTGATTAATGGGGGCTGCTTTAGGGCTAATCAAGAATATATCATCATCATTTAATCCATTCCAGTTACGACTGGCTGTGTTCAGTTACTCGCCACCCGTTGAAGAGTTTGGGACAAACTCGCACTCCAGATAAAATTCTTATCGGACCTTGCTTTGATGCAGGAAATTGAGCGGTGCAGCTGTGTAGGGAAATGACAAATGTAATTGCATGAGATTTGGAACGCGGGGCAAAACAACATATTTGAAAGTTGCTTCGAACGTTTCTATTTTATTATTTTGGGGAAGAGCATTACACATCTTTCGAATCATTTCCAGTAATGTAAAATGTGTTGCCTGGTTATTGGTATTTATATGGAAAATTGGAAAACAGTGTCTCTCTTTTTTCCATGACTTTGTCTGTGTTCTGAAAGATGTTTAGAATCAGGTTTGCCATTAAAACAAGTTCAGGCTTCCTGTGATGTCAGCCATATCCCTAAAGATATGATTGATGGTGATGTGATATTGATACAATGGGTGACATCCTCTCATTTTTAGAATAAACTATTACATCCATGTGGTGGTTTTCTTAGTAATATCACTCTATGGTTTTACATGATGTGATGGTACATTATGCTTGCAATTTTCAAAATATGTATTCATCAGGGATGTCAGTTTTCAGGCCATTTAGCCTGATTTCAGTCCCTGACACCTTTCCATTTCAGGCTTTATCGGGCTTCATGTTTTACATAACATTTGAGGCTCCAACATGTCTGGGTCTCTTTTTCAGGCTCATCTGGGAGGTGTTTCACAAAGATCCTAAGTAGAACTTAACACTAAGTTGGACTTAAAAATTATGGACAGCCATTGGAGCCTTAAAATGAAATATATTTAAAAGCATAAATTCAAGGATTTTAGCCTTTTTTATAAATTCCACATCAAGAACATGAAACCTCCTTGATAATAGAAAATATGAATGATGTGAATCAACATTTTATGCCTTTTAAAAAAACTTTTACAAAACATTTTCAAAGACGCTAACGGCTTTCCATATTTTTTAAGTCCAACTTAGAGATAAGTTCAACTTAGGATCTTTGTGAAACACCTCCCAGGAGAAACCAACTGGTATCCCTGATTCATACAAGATACCTATTTTGATGCTTCTCCTGGGTGGAGAGAAACAGCTCATGCATGTATCATAACCATGTCTCCGTGTACTGAGCATACAATAGGTAGAGCTCACCATCTCTTCATCGAGAGTCAAGTGTATTGTATATGCACCACAATACTACTATACACCAACCCATGGATATGTTTAGCGTAACATTTATGACTGGCATTTTTGGCATACAGCTTGTTCTTTGCTCGTTACCCTTGTCATATTTCTAGGTATCCCAATGGGAATGGACAGATTGGTAGTGGTGGTTCCCTGTAAGGTGGAGAACCGTTTAAATGCTCATCAATCGCTGGCATTTCGCATCACTTGGCTTTGGAAAAAGACCTTTGCTTTGTATGTATAGGGCAGGAAACAATTCCATGCCAAAATTGAACATGTGATTTTCTCATTCTGTTCTTGGATCTCTCTCTCTCTCTCTCTCTACCTCTTTGAATATTTCTCTCTTTCTTTTCTTTTTATATTTCTCTCTTTCTTTTCTTTTTTCTTTCCTGCTGTCTCTATCCCTCTCTATCATTTTGTCTCTATCCTACTGTCTATATCTCTCTTGATCCTGCTCTCTCTCTCTCTCTCTCTCTCTCTCTCACGCTCTCTTTCTCTCTCTCACGCTCTCTTTCTCTCTCTCTCTTTATCTCTCTCTCTTTCTCTTGAAGATGTTTACATTGTATTATCTTAGGCCTCAGGTACTTGTATAGTGTTATGTTTCATAGTGTGGTCTCTCATTTCTGTGAATTGTGGAAAGATCTGAGGAATTCAGTTTTTGAGAAAATATGTCACATCTAAATGTATTCATACATTTACGTCAGTGTACACATCTGAAATTACTTGGTATTAATGTGCATATCTAAAGTTATATCTGTGTGACTTTTTAGTTCACAATGTTGAATGTGCCTAAACGAGTTCAGCTCTTCCTCTCATCAATTCACTGAAGAAAATGTCTCAAATTGTTCAAAGGTAAAATATTTGTTATTAATCAAAAGAAGAATTCACCTGTTGACTGTAGAATTCTTTTATTTCCATAACCTTGGTACAGGAACCATTCCATATCCAGAGGCAAAGGGTTAAATGTTCATAACAAGCTTACAATCTTGCATCGACACAAGAGACTGTTCTTTGGAGACTGCAGTTGTCGCCATATACCTCTTGGTAAATATTTTGGTTTGAATGATATGATTTTTTATCTGGGTACTTATGCAACTGATCAATTGTAGGCCTATCTCTTCCAAGTTCACCGCCATGGAATTATACATTTCATATCTGCTCAAAAACATTGCAATGATCACAATATCATGATAAGCCTAAGTACCGGGTGCTTGTAACAGAAGACCTGTTTATGCAGCACGGGAAAACTTCAAAGGCTATTTATATACTGTGATCGGCTACTTTAATCTGTTTGATAGGAAGATTGCAGAAGCAGATAGTTTCTTATTGCCTTCCTCTGTCGGTCAAGTTCTTTAAGGTATTTCCTGCTGTATGTGTGGTAGTTTCCTACTTGCCTAATGTGCCTTGTCCTACATTTGTAGCTTTTGTTTACAATGTATGTAGGCTAATATGCAAGACAATATATAGGCCTATATGCAGCTTTGATGTTTACATTGACCTGTATTTTGGTTTCAATTTTATTCTCTTTCTCTGTTTTACTTCATGTGAGAAGCAGTGCTCACTCTGTGAAAAGCACTGGTCTGTCTGTAACTATATTAGGCCCTGTGGCTGGGTTAAAAACCCATTTGATGCAATAGTGCACATTAGGTATTGATTCTCCACAGGTCCATCTACATCTAGTAGGACTGAAAGTTATCAGTTTCCTCTCCACTATTTAAGCAGTCACATATAAATATAGAAATATACAGTTCCTTTGCTTGTTATTATTAGTCTTGCTAGCATTTGCAGAGACTGGAGCTAGCTACGTGTAGATTGGCATTACAGATTCTCAACTTCAGAGTATCATTTTAGTCCGATGGTAATCTTCTTCAAAATAAATTTATAGATATTATTACAACAAATAACACATTTTGTCTTGGGCATTTATCACATTGGGAAAAAAACTCATATACTCTGTTGGATATTAGATACATGTACATAATCTTGAGTGGGGATCCCCCTCCCCCTCCCTGCAGATCGAGAGCGAGAATACGTCCATCATGTCAACCCCCGCTCTGTCTGTCTGCGGTCACTGTGTAAATTATGTACAAATCTTTGGTAGATCTGTAGCAATGTTCATCTCTCCCACTAGCTTGTAGTCTGGCTGTGACAGCTAGTGACTGCATTCCTATGGCATGTCTAATTGTAACCTTTCTAAATACCCCGGCCCTCTACATGTCCTTTGCAGATGTCATTGTACGATGATACACATGCACGCATGCCAGGACCTAGTTGGCAGCTAAGCCCAAACTCTCGGCTGTCGTAATTCAAAGTCAGAGTTACCCGAAGGTTGTTATTTGCTTCTTTTGGTAGCAATATTACCGGTAGTCGTTTTGGGGTACTTTTATCCAGGCCAAGAACTTCTTCTTGATTAGTCATGAATCGTGCTAATAGCTAGCTTTTCATGAATCTTCTATTAAAGGTAGCTTAGTGAAATATAGTAGCTCGAAAAGACACGTCTTGCTCGCAAAATGCATAATTGTTGTTGAAAATCATAAGTTTTACACCATAAGGTTGGACCCCATTGTTAGGATAGGGAGCCGATACATAGGGTGCGTTCAATCGAATTTTCGAAGCTAGAATCACAAACATGAATCACAAATCAAAACGCCGTTACAAAAAGCAAGGTCACTGCGGTTAGCGTTAAAGCGATTTTTCATCAACGCTGATTCTAGCTCATTTCGAGCCCAGCCACTGCGGATCACCCTCGCAGTTTGACCCAGGAAGTATAGGTCATCTTCGGCGCGCGCTTTTTGGGATTGTTTACGGCCGACTGTCGACTGCTGTTTTGAGCATAGATCGCAATAATAAAACAAAGAATGAGAAGGTGATGGAAGGAAGAAACAAAAAATAACATAAGGAAAGACAGAAAGAGAAAGTGATAGAATGATTGAAACAAATAATAACATAAGAGAAAGTGATAGAATTATAAAAACAAAGAATAACATAAGAGAAGGTGATAGAAGGAAGGAACAAAGAATAACAAAAGGAAAGACAGAAAGAGAAAGTGATAGAATGCTTAAAACAAATAATAACATAAGAGAAAGTGATAGAATTATAAAAACAAAGAATAACATAAGAGAAGGTGATAGAAGGAAGGAACAAAGAATAACAAAAGGAAAGACAGAAAGAGAAAGTGATAGAATGCTTAAAACAAAGAATTACATTAAAAAAGCTGATAGAAGGAAAAAACAAAGAATAACATAAGAATAAAAGGAAGAAACAAAGAATAACATAATGAAAGACAGAAAGAGAAAGTGATAGAATGATTAAAACAAAGAATAACATAAGAGAATGTAAGTGAAGGGAAAAAACAAAGATTAACATAAGAATAGAAGGAAGAAACAAAGAATAACATAAGGAAAGACAGAAAGAGAGCATGGTATAGTAAACGCAAATTGCATGAAAAGCAGGCGCGCGGTTTTTGCCCAAACCGGAACAGGCTCCGTCATACAATCATGATTGAAAACTCCGTCCGTTCAATCAAATTTTAGCGACCGTGATTCTGCAGAATCATGATACAAAACGCATCTTTTTCAGCGTTTCATGTTTGTGTTTTCAAACACCTTTATTTTTACGACCGACGAAAAAATCGCTTGAACGCATTGCGTTTTAAACTAAACGTCTTTAGAAACCGTGATTCTAGGGTGAAAAAGTGTCGATTAAACGCACCCATAGACGTACTCTCGATTACGCTGGTACCTGCAGGTTGAGGGGGGTATTTAGAAAGGTTACAATTAGACATGCCACAGGAATGCAGCCACTGTCTCAGTCATAATTTAGTAAACACTGACTATTGTGCCTATTGCATTCCTTACACGTCTTTTTGTGCCTCTAAATTTTGCCAAGCGACACGTACCTAAATATTTTTGTAAACATTAAAGTTTTACGAGTTTACAAAGTTATTACGTTATATTTTGTAATTACTGGTATTCAGTTATGATATTGGCATATTTTTAAAAATTTGTATAAGTTCTGTTCCATGTCTAACTACCGGGGTAACCTTAAAACAAAAGCAATCTGTATTAATGTGTATAACACATGACATTTTACTGCTTTAATGCAGATAAAGCTAAATGTATTGCTGGTATTTGATGTAATGTATTGATATGTTTAATGCAGCTATATTTGGAATATTTGGAATAAACTTAGAAGATTTAACTAATGAAGGAGACAGTCAATAGGCTTGCTTTGGTAATTCATAATGCTTTAGCGATATACTCTCTAAATCTCTTGAACATTGACAAGGCCAATAATGCCATCCATGTTGAACTGATGTGAGAAATATTGCTCGTGATTTGCCTTCTTGACATTTTGAACCATATTCATTATGGTTCATTGCCCCCTTTCATGTATACAATAGGATGACAAGTTAACAACATTTCCAGCTGTTCTCCTGCTGAATTCAAAGCAAATTGAAATGGCTGTCTCGATTATGATGGACAGAATGGTGCCTTTTAAAATGGAAAACGTTTTGGATGATTATATGAAATTTGTCCCGACCAACATAAGTCTTACATTTCATTTGGATAATGAATACCGTATATAACGGTGTATAAACCGCACTTTTTTGCCGCCGAAAAAAATTCAAAGTCGGGGGTGCGGTTTATACACGGTACACCAAAAAAAAAAAAAAAAATTTTTTTTTTTTTTTTTTTTTTAAGTTTCAATTTATGCCCCTCCACCTGGCGCTATGCCTGGCAATGTCTCCCGGCTCGGTAATCGGTGTGTTGACTCACCACTCGGAAACTAGAACAACACTCAAATTTGTCTGTCATCTTGGTTTGAAAGTAATCTTTCTGATAGAACTCAATATGTAGTTTATAATAATAATTCCTCCAATTTTTGTTCTATTACATGGTGTACCACAAGGTTCTATCCTAGGTCCCTACTGTTTTTTAATTTACAGTACCGTAATGATCTTACACACACAAAAAAAAAATCTTGGCAAAAAATTTTTTTTTTTTTTTTTTTTTTTTTTTTTTTTAAGGGCGAAAAAGAGGGGTGCGGTTAATACACGAGGGCGGTTTATACAACGTTATTTACGGTAATCTTTGAATGGTAGTTATTAATTGTAATCATTTTTCACATCAATAATTTTATTTTATTTTAGATGAAATAAAATGGTAATGATACTAGCTGCAATTTATAGGGTCTTCAATTTTCCACTGGATACAAAGCGTTTTGAGATGCCATCCCTGGGTCAGCGTTCAAATTAAAATAAATGGATAACAGTCTTATCTTGTAGGAGACACATTACACAGAATGGCCCTACATGTGGTTCTCTTTTTCTATGTCTGGTAATCTGTCTCGTTTCTCAATGTGTCAGATGAGATGGCCAAAACTCACATAGGATTTTATTTAAACCAAACAATAGTTGCATTTACACTGCCACAAAAATATGACGAAAATTTGAGATTGAAAAACCCACCTCTGGAGTCAGTTTTTGTTTAAATGCCTGCCAAATTTTCAAAGATTTTTGCTGTGTAAATTCCCGCTTGAATTATTGTACGCTACTGGTTTTCATTCAAAGCAGCAACAAGTGGCGTATGCCCATTACATGTACTCACCCAAAAAATCATTTGAGCCTTTTAATCCGTTTTTCAAGCGGTGTAAATAGCAGTCCAAAAAATCTATGATTTTTCAAAATGTTGTCTGGGCTGTGTAAACGGGCCTCACTACCGGTAATGTGTTCAATAAATGGGCATGTTTGTTTTCATGGTAGAAGTTCAGACCCTGGCTAGAACATGGCTAAATATAAGTCTCCTGAACTTTATATTCTCTCTCTCTCTCTCTCTCTCTCTCTCTCTCTTTCTCTCTCTCCCATGCACCCCTCCCCTCCATGTAAGCAGGCTCCACCTAATTGATACATTGCTTTAGATTTTAATCTAAATTGTCCTTTGGGAGAATTCCCCACCATTTATGCATAGTCTGATATGAAGGCGCTGACAGACACTCTGTGTGCGCTGATAAATCGTCAAGCGCACCATGATGACTATAACATTAGTACCCATTCATACCCTAGCCAGACGGACATTCCTCACAGTCATGTATAAGACATCATCATCATCATCACTGGCGCTCAGGGCAATACGATGAGCTTTATATATATATATATATATATATATATATATATATATGTGCATTCAGCTCATAGTGATGCTTTTCTCAGTCTTTTCAAGAAAATATTAGAATTTGAGAAAAACAAAAACAAACATTGTACCATGTAGCTTTCTGTACATGCACATGTAGAAAACTTTCATTTTTGGTTGTTTTTAAAACAAAATCGGACTGAATGAAAGCATGTTTCATGAAAAATGAGAGAGCTCACTAGATACTCTCCATGGTTACAGAATACAGCGAGAAATATGATCGCAAGGACATCTGAAACATCTACACAAGGTGATTTCAATAGCCTAATTGTCCATCCGTCATTTGAAATCTGCGAGCATAACAATGAGTCATGTCATGAGCACATGATTTCTATGAGATATGCAACACGGTAATGAAATTGCCCTTGTGTTGATTTTGTATATAAAAGTAATTGCGATCCAATTAAGATATAACAAATACAAAAATGGTACAAGGTAATGGTTTCTGCAGACACATCAAGCATACAGTGATTTACATACGTTTAAATGAAACGAGGATCAAGTGGTCATATGGACCTAAATAGTGTACCAGTAGTTCAACAATTTGTTTCTACCTTCATTTATCAAATTTCTTTTTACCTTGAAGTTCATTTATCAAATTTCTGTTTACTTTGAAGTTCATTTATCAAATTTCGATATCTGTGAAGGAAATAGTAAACATCAGGTCATGATATAAATGACTGGTTTGTGTTTTGCATAATGAAAATGACTTGCTGTTATGTTGAAGCAAGCACTACAAGACAACAAATGCTTTGTTGATATTTCGTTTGTATCCTTAGTTTTGACTGAAAAGATAATGAATGTTGCAGAACATCTGTGTTCATAGGCTGAAAGCTAAATTTACATGAATTTTTGTTTACAAAGTGAAGATTGAAAGCAAACATATTTTTAAAGCTTTTTAATAATTGAAACTGAATTTCATTATTTCATGTGTGAATGTACCATTAGAATTTGAAATACAAATGGTAAGATTATGTGTTGACAGATTTGTGCCGTCATTGTATCCAAGTCCCAAATGTTATTGCAAAATATTAGCACTTGTGGCATATATGAAGTCACATTAGAAGACAACAGGGACCTAAAAAGTGTTAAAAAATCAAAATGAGGCTTGCTTTCAAACACAAGGTCTTAAACGTTTCTCCATATTTCTCCCCTCCATATGTTAAATGTCCACTGGGATCTTGTACTACCGTCATGGTTGCCATTGCCTATTCATTCTGAGCAAAAGCCGTCCGTAAATCCTGAATTAATGAGATTGGTGAATCGCAGCGACTCGTCCGGCTCGTGAAGTCCTGATTGGTCCCTCAGGGCGGCGATGCGATTTCCCACTGCGTGTGTGCGTAGCATTGCAGCCACTTGCACGATCCAACGCAAAGCTGACGAATGCTGCCATGGATTGGAACACAGCGTAAAGTAGAGATGATGATGATGGGGCGGTATAAAGCGGGTTAAAATCGGATGAGGCCTGTTTGGTTTTTGCGTCTACATGTACACTTTGTCTTCAGTATACATACACAGTGTGCTATAATGGCCTCAATATATTCACATTATAGTGGGGATGCGTGAAGCTTTGATGAATGACTGATCTCCAGCGTTGGTTGTAAATGCTACTCTAATGGAATATTGCTTTTTGAATATCAATCAATAAAGCAATTAATATCTATGTGCTAGCCAACATTATTTCACTCGAAATGGTTAAATACATAGCTCTATCTCTATTGTCCGACACTTATTAAAGAAGAGACTATTTTATTTCATAATAGGTCTCTCTTTTGTTGGTCATAAATCTGCCATTTAGTTCCAAATCATTTGGCATTTAATAAATATAATTTTTATGCTCTCAAGTCCCTTTTATTATGTCTGTTATTGCAAAGAGCTCTGTAAATAACAATATTTTAAAATTGATTTTCATCAAGATTTTTTTATTTGATACATTTCATGTGTCAAAAACCCCAAACATTGTAGTTCCTTATCTATCAAATAGTCATTGATTCATATTTATTTCAGTCATTTTTTTTTATCATGGGAGGGGATGGTAACTTTATAGTTAAGTATACATTAATTTAAATAATTTGCCCAATAGTAATGACAACCAGAAAAGAAGTTTGTGACTGATAATCATCACAACATTTTTTGTTGATTCACTGCAAGTTTCCTTTTCTGCATTTATAGCTTATATACATACATTTGCAATACTTAGAAGATTAAACCTGTTAGCATTTACTATATACAAAAACTGTATTTAGATATTAAATTTGTGTAGTCATTATTAGATTAACAAATGTGCATTAGCTGTATGATACAATCAAATGAGATGAGCCATTTTGCATGCAGTTTTTTAGAATAGAAAATCAAACAGAAAAAGGTGATGAATGAATCATTAGCCGGCAAATTCAAAGGAACAAGGGTTAGAATTGAGTACGCCAGTCACTCCTCATACAAAGTGGTGCCTTGCAGGGGGCAATGCCTATCCCTCACAATATTCACAATTTGCTGTCACGATGAAAGACAGAAGATGAAGCAGAAAATTTCATTACCCGGGTATAATTGATGCGAATACACAATCGTAATAGGCGGTGTTTAGTTCGTGGCCTAAACTCTGTTATGATAATTGCTCCGCAACGAGCTGCTGCCTCTGCGCAGGATGCACAATGGTTGTTTGCGGAGAAAAAGTGCAAATAGAAATGGCTGTTTGGGCATAAACTCATTTTGCCACGAAATCCGACGGGAATGGATGAAAAGGGGAGCATGGTTAATATGGGAGATAATGTTTTGTATTGCCCCATGCCCACTCATTCATTTAATTGGTGTTGAAGAGATGATTAGTTGGATATTAGGAGCCGACATCCATCAAGCTGGTAGGCGGGCTGCCAAAATTGGTTTTGGGAGAGGGAGGAAGATGAAAGCCAAGTAAAAACAAAGCAAAAATCCTGGAGCGTGTTCTCAATCAATTGAGCATTGAATGCAAAGGTCATAATGCACAGTATATTCAGATTTGATTTTAAAAATTCAAGTTCTTCTGTTTTAAAGGCCAGTTTGTTTTAGTTTTGGCAAGCAATATCACAGACTGTTGACAATAGACATTTCAGGATTATTTTGTGATATTTTTTTCTTCTTCTGAAGGCTACTTCTATTGCATACAAGACATGGTTTTTGTTTACCCAAATTTGATTTGTTGATAAAAAACATTCCTACACAAATGTATAGTTGCACAGTCTTTGTTCAGTTAATGGGAAGCTTTTCATTTAATGGGATTCTGTTTGTTTAGATTGGCGGATTTACATTAAATTTTTCTTCTTAAATGTACTTGGGCCCTTTTACTCTTCTGCTGGTGACATTTGCCCCAAGTTTATAATCCCAACTCTACTTGCAGCCCTTAATGATATTCTTATGTTTGCTGTTTAGTCTTTTTCTTCTGCTGTGTTGTAAATAAAAATCAATAGAAATCATTCTATTATTTACTCCAAAAGTATGTTGCCTCCATGTGGTAAACAAATATTTAATGTTTTGTTTTGTTTGATATACTCTGTGTGAGGTACACATACAAGCACAATGCTTTGGACATCCTCTTAGATAGGATAAAGGATTGGAAATATATGATGGATACTGGATAGTTTGTCCTAAATTCCATTTCAGCTCAAATGCTACCGCTTGGAATCTAGAGTATGACTACCTTCGTACATCAAAACGGTCCATCTCTCTCCTGCAAGAGTTACATAAGTCTTCACCTGGTATGCTATAGAAGGTCAGACATCGCACATTCCGGCCTTGAGCGCCGCATTGGTCAATTTCTGGGGTATGCGCTAGACGCCTGTACTCACTTAGTGCTAAACGCGACACATTAAATTTGCTCCGTCTGTATTTGACACTCTTCAAATTGCAGGCATTAGAGATGTGTGGACGGGTACAGTTGGCCCTTTGTATGAACTCAAGACACAAACATGGCAGCTGTTTGATCGATATGTAGCACGTGGAATGAATATGAAAAGTATTTATCATAAATGCTGTTTGTGCCACGAGAGATAAATGTATATGTTCTTTTTTATTCTAGCACAAGAAGTAGTATTATCCATACCTTCTTTATCTGAATAGTTATGGCCTCATAAAGGGTTATTTAGATGTAATTACTGTACATGTACAGGATTATATGTGGGGCTAACCTTTTCATTTTTGTACATTGAAGATTATTGCAGAATTGATTAGAGATTTTTTTCGTGTATATAGACTGATTCAGTTTCCATGATTTCTGGAAGCACTATAGTACTTCGCCCACCATAGCTGGGGGCTAACCAAGAGCATAACAATAGATGATTCAAAGTCTTATGTAATCAGACAGTTGCGTAACCATCCCTAAACTGAAGCGGGAATATTTTAATTAGTCGTTAGCATGATGGCCCTTACTAAATGCAACTGACACTTCCATCTTACGCTCTCTGAATCGCTGTATATATGCAGCTTCAATAGCAGAGCGTATTATAATTTGTAGCCATGTTAGTAACAAACAATGCTTTGCCCTTTGGGTATGAATGCGTAGGAGCGACGAGTATGGTTGTGGTAAAAGTAAGTTCATTTAATGGTGCTTCTGTGTGTGTGTGTGTAATATAGATGTATTTGTGTAGATTTGTCTGCTATAAGTTAACTTAATAGACAATGCACTGTTTTTCTGCCCAGATTCTCCCTAATGTCGTTTGGTTGGTCAATTACCATGAATTTTCAGCAGTCATTTCAAGAGTTGAGTATTTTAGGGAACTTAATTATTCAATAAGTAAGGTAATTTCTTCATTATATACAATATCAATAGTATTTCTGCTATAGAATTTCTTTTGCATATGTTGTATACTGTGTATTTTTTATTGTTTTCCAATGATGAGTACATGTATCTCTATGATAACTTCAATCTAGATTATAAAGTACCAATTGCACCACTAAGCTCACATCTTCATAAGATGACATACTCTAATCTTGTTTTTCTTTTCTTTTATTCTACCAAATTTATATTGAATGTTTTACAGAGAGGAGTTGCCTTTATACACAGGTAGCTGACTTTTGCTCAGGATCACAAGAAACATGGCATTACCAAGCTCACATCTTCCTAAGACAACAGTTTAATCAGAAAGTGCATCTTCTGATGATTCTGCTTTATAAGCTACATAGAAAGTATCACAAAGATGAATGGTCTTTATACACAGGTTACTGAAATCACTTTATATGACAACAAATTAATTGCATTACCAAGCTCACATCTTCATTAGACAACATCAGTAATCAGAAGGTGATCATGTGTGTTATATGTAGTTCTGCATTATAAACTACATTGCATGAGTGTATAAGTTTACTCATTTATATGATTAGTGGTCATTATACACAGGTTGCTAAATTCCACTCAATGTCACATGGAGACCATTGCACAAATAAGCATTATAAGCTCCATATATGAATGTATAGACATATAAGGGAAAGTGGTCTTTATACACAGGTTGCTAAAATCCGCTCCATGTCACATGGACACTATTGCACAACTAAGCATTAAAAGCTACATACTGTACGTGACCGTATAAGGTAAGTGGTCTTTGTACACAGGTTGCGAAAATTCACTCATTTTCATGGGAAAGTTTTGCACAACTAAGCTCACATCTTCATAAGATAGCGGTGTTTCTCTAGGGAAGTCCTTATGCCACATATTGATAAGGTAACTTTCCCTAATATAGTGTGCGCTTATAAATTTAAAGTCCATTCCTTTGCGTGGCTTCACAGTTACTTTTAAGAGGTCATTTTATAGATGCATGTTTTGTTGAAACAAACCTTGAGGCATGAAAACAATATTGCCTGCTCATCCAGGCACTTCTTTGTAAAACCACTAGATACATTTGCATAGGATTAAACCCCTCCATATAAATTATTATAGATTTTATATTTAAGGAGTAAGATTTGGCACATTTCCATGGACTAAGAACACTTTGTAGCTCTCCGGAATTAATGCAATTTTGATGCAGTTACAAATCTGTATAGTTTCCATACTACTCCAAGAAGCATGTATGCCATTTGAGAACCTGATACAGTAAACTAGTCCTACTAGTCCCAGCACAGCCCCCAGGGATCTTTGAATTCTCCCTACTCCAAGGACTGTATTCCAAGAAACAGCTGTGACATTGTCACTGTCAATATCAGTACATTGCACTTAGCTTATCTTGGTGATGTCAGTGGACATGATCGCATATCGCAACTTCTGCTTTAATTCAAACAAGAGGTCAGATAAGTTGGTGAACATGACTTATCTTGGGTTCTTTAATTCAAACAAGATAACGTAACACCAGGATGAGATTTTACAGGCAGGGAAGAAGTGTAGTCTGGAAGGCTGGACTTGGGTTTGTTGTATTGTGTTCTGTGTGGAGGTGTTGATGATGATGGTGGTGGTGGTGGTGATGATGATAGTGGTGGTGGTGGTGGTGGTGGTGATGATGATTGTGATGAAAGTAATGACTGTGTGGAGGGTGATGATGATCATGATATTCATGATTATTGTATGATGATGATGATGATGATGATAACTGATGATGGTGGTTATGTGGAAGGTGATGATGATGATGGTGAAGATGCTGATGATCAATATGATGATGATGATATGGTTGATCAAATTATGGTGATATTTATAACAGTGATGATGAACAATTACCTAAATTATGTTACTTCTTTTTTCTGTTGCATGGACAGATAATAATCACGTAATGTAGTGAAAAGACTCCAACATTACAAAAATTATTTCAATTTTGATGGTGATGATGATCATCATCAATGGTGATTATTAATCAAGTTTGAGTATGTTTTTTTTACCCCTACTGCATATGATTTAGTGAACTGGATGACTATTAAGCCTTAATTGCCCTATTAAAGTTTAGATTAAAACAATATAAATGTAAATCATAGCTTTGATGTTTGTTATCTAATTCAACAGGGTAACATATGGGTCACAAAATGACCTAATAATACCCTTGGACCTGCCTACCTGCAGCTCCCATAGCTGTCCAGCAGAGAAACTAACTTGGTCCACAGGCGGTCCAGCTCCTGTAACCCCTATTAGAGCCAACACTCTCTAGTCTAGGCAGCTCCAAAACATTCCTACCTCTCAGTCCTACCACAAATTAGGCAGTGTAGCTGTCAGAGCTCATAAAAGCACTTGACCGGCCCGGGAGCGGGGGAACTCAACAAATTGGTCCTGACGCCTGTACAACCCATACACATGCCGGGTCTCCATAGCTGCAACCCTCCTAGAGTGATGATGATTACCGTGATGACAGAGCATTCAGTAAAATGGCAGCCAAAAGCTCTGTCAATGTTATCCCAAGCGCTAAATGTACGAACCCTGCGGCTTCTCCATCACAGAGTGCGATTTTGAAACCCCTAATTGTCAAGAGATACAGGAAGGTTTAGACTTGATGTAGGAATTGTTCATCTTGATTTCCTATTGAAGGAAATCTCAACATTTTGGTTCAATCACCATTGAGAAAAATATTTCCTCTACTACAACTGACAAAGTAGTTTCCTGAGTAAGAAAGAAAAGAAGAGAGAAAACATTTGTTCATCTTGTAACACAGTTAAGCATCCTTCTTGCTGGTCCAACCAGTTTACAAATGATTTGTAGTGTTCTTGACACGCTTTTAAAGTGGCTACCTGTATTTATGCCTCTGGGACCTTTTTGAAGGTTTATTTCAGGCAAAGAGTAGTTTAAGGGCTAGTTAAAAGCAGTCTGATTCTTATAAGGTAGCTTAGGAAAAGGAAGTGGCACAAAAAAACGCTTCCGGAATGCAAAAATGCATGATTGTTTCAAAATCACAATTTTATCACATAGAGGTAGAAGCATATCGTTAAGGTGAGTAAGATGATTGCCAATACCCTGTTGAGTCCTCTTGCATTTTATTGGAAGTCATATATAACAGAAAATAACATAAGAGTATTACATTGGCTCCTCAGTTTTCATTGCCAATTTGATAAGGCGAAATTCAATATCAAGGTTTCAGTTTCAGTTCAGTTTCAGTTTCATTTTTCAAGGTGACAGAGCCAATACCCACAAATGTTCTGTTTTTTCCAAACAGCAATAAGCTGCCAAATTAAGGCACGAAAATCCACCCTCACCATCACATGTTGCTCCCTCTATGTAGCTCACTATATGCAGGGGCAGATTCTTGTTTGTGTAGGTAAGATTTGCTACATAGGATTTGGGAAGAAGGAGGGGGGGGGGGTGGGGGCATGGGGGCATGTGCCAGTTGTGCCCTCCTAAACCCAGTGGCTATGTTGAAGCAGCTGTCGAAGTTAGATGAATATAGGAATAGAATCAGGCAACAAAGATCATGTTGTTGATAATTACTATTTGCATGAGCGAGAAGATCGTAGTCAACTCCTGATCGCGCGAACTTCCCGTGCCATAAAGAGTACCCTTTACCCCGTTGTTATGTGTTACATGCATGTAGGTTGTTTATAGATTTTAAAAAAGCATACTATAAATGCGCATCCACAGTTAATCTCACAACACAGATATCTTTAGCATTTGCATGCATTTTGTTCTCGAGGGGCTGAAAACTGGCTAATCTTTCTATCTGTGAATCCCTGGGTAAGGGCATTACAGCACTTAACATTCAATATCCAGAGGCGATTCCTCGTTTGTGCATATGTAAATATGACCCGACACCTACACAGAATAAGATTGTTCTCACTGCCTCGGAAGTGTGTATGAAATGCAGTGATGTGGTAGTTGCGCTTTTAAAATTGAGTGCCAGCAGTGATGACAACCTTTGAACCTCATCAGCCCACATGACCAGTGCAGGAAGATTGCGGTGCACGTTTCTTCGCATCTCGGGCTGTGCATCTGTGGCATGGTGATTTCCGCTGATGCCGATATAGCCTGTTAATAGGAACAGGCCGAGCGGGAAAGTGCAACGGGTACCATAGCATCGTGCCTCTCTTCCATCACTCACATATTAATACCAAAGTTCAAGCACTCCACTCTCATAAAAACTGAAAAGTTGGTAGGGTTATCAGCTGTTATCGGAATAAAACCTGCCTGCCTTGTGAAGACTTGAGGCATCACGCTGTCAGGTTATGCTCCCAATATCCTCTTCCAAAGTTTATATCCTCCTCTATCATTTTCCTTCAAATATCTTGGGATTACTTGCAAGGTGTTGAAGAAGATTGTGTATCTCATGATAGCGGATTTATAAGCATATTATCACATAGAAAATGTATTTTTCTTTAAATACTCA
Source organism: Strongylocentrotus droebachiensis (assembly GCA_035222895.1). Lineage (NCBI taxonomy): Eukaryota > Metazoa > Echinodermata > Echinoidea > Camarodonta > Strongylocentrotidae > Strongylocentrotus > Strongylocentrotus droebachiensis. The sequence goes on from JAVYIG010000084.1 coordinate 79,592, forward strand.
AATCATTCTACACCCAAATTGTATATCCTATAATATCATTTTCCCAACCATCTCAGTTTTATTTATGGGGTCTCGAAGAAAAGTTCAAAATCAGATGTAGTTGATGACTACGTTCTGGACTGAAGATGATTGTGTATTTCATGATGGTGGATAAGCACATTATCACATAGAAAATTCACCTTTCTGTAAAACCCAAATTCTACACCCACATTTTATATCCCATAATATTATGTACCCAACATTTTTTAAGTTTTATTTATGCGGTGTTGAAGAAAAGTTCAAAATCAGATATAGTTGATGACTACTTTCAAGACTTTATATTGCCTTTATGGTAGTATACCCTAATCAAAGTTCAATCTTGTTTGTTTGACAAAAGCAAGGACTATATTAAAATTGACATTGTTTGTTTACCGTAAGTACTTGTAAACTGTTCTATAAACTATCTAAAAATCATATTGATATGCTTTATGTCACAGGTTTGTACAAACATGTTGATGATAATTCAGTTAAAATCATAGATAGACTTTGGATCAAGCACATTTGTACATACATCATTAGATGATAAGTATTAATAGACATGATACTACAGGTTTTTCTTAGTGTTATGTCCGTAATTCAATGATAGTGAGTTTTTAAAACTCAAAGATTGTTTGTGTTGATAACTGTAGGGCTTTAAAATATGATCATTATATTAAAAGTGAATGAGCACAAAGTACACCTAGATACCATCATGTTTGAATAGGAAGCGCTGATTTATGTTGCCCTTTGGCCCTTTTCTTGGTGCATTAACCTATCAGAGTCTGTTTCAGTTCCTTATGCAAAGCCAGAGGGTGTCGGAACCGAGCAAGCTCTCGCTAAATATGTAATAGGCTTGTCTTCATCAGCTCGAGTTGGCCAAATAGCCCACTATTTCTGATTAGGTAAATTAGCCCGATCACGAAATTGCGAGCTGTGTGCTTGGGAAATCTTCCCAAGATATCTTGGGCTAGTTTGCAAAATAGCCCGCTATTGCCTATTGTCCGTCTGCTCGAGTTTCTAGCTGAGGAAGACGCAATTTGTACCTTAGGTCTAATTTTTCAAATCAGAAATAACAGGCTATTTGGCCAACTCGAGCTGATGAGAACAGGCCTTATATGGTTTCAACATTAGTATGACTGTGTTGACACTACATATTCCATCATAGCTGTTTATAGCCCAGGTTGTAATACTTGATCAAGATCGCAATCTCTCATTACCGGTATTGGTATTAGAAAGCAGAAGGGTAATATCTAAGAAATCTGTAAGATAGAGAACAGATTATCCAAGTCAACCAACTAGAGGATTTGTGCAGCTTGAACTATCACTTATCCATGTTTTAATTTTTTGATATTATGTATGCAATGAATAAATGAATAAAGTTTTGTTGAAGAGGAGAAATTAGATTAGTGGCAAAAACATGTTTGGTGTTGTGGGTGTAGTATGGAAATGATATGTGTGGATATTGGTTGAAGGTTGTTATTTCTTATTTGCTATATTCTGTGTATTTGTGATGAAAAGAAATGAAAAATGTGTATGAAAGCTATGATATGATTTTTTTTTTAAAACATTGATAATGTTTTACAAAGTCATATTTGGAATTTGTGGAAGATACCAGATTTTCTATACACATACTTGCATGAGAGGAATAATTTTGTTACAATTCCTACTTTTTATTCTTCCCATTTATTAAGTTCCACTTAATTTCTATTTTGTATGATTCTTGAGCTTTTGCTTTTTTATTTCTTCTCACTTGTGTACAGGCTTTTTCCAATCCTTTGTATTATTTTTTAATTTAGAAGACATATTTTTAAAGGAACACACAAGTCATCTTTGTCTTTTTCATTTCTTTCTTCCTACAGAGGGGCTTTCTCCGAGGTGGTGGTAGCAGAGGATAAGAAGAGCGGAGAATACAGAGCTATAAAATGCATCGAGAAGAAGAAAATCAAAGGCAAGGAGGACACACTGGAGAACGAGATCGCTATCCTAAAGCAGTAAGTTGGCTTTTATGTGAACACTCCCTCAAAATTGCATGTGTTTTAGATGTGTCTGGTGGCTTTGTTCTGGTTGGGTTTAATCCTCGATTCTTAAACATGAATAGAGGGTTGTTGCTATTCACTGATTTTTTTTATGGGAATACATTCTCATATCTCTGTGTGTATCTGATTGCATTGTTCTGACTACTTTTTTTTTTTTTTTTTTTTAAAGTTTCAATTTATGCCCCTCTACCTGGCGCTATGCCTGGCAATGTCTCCCAGCTCGGTAATCGGTGTGTTGACTCACCACTCGGAAACTAGAACAACACTCAAATTTGTCTGTCATCTTGGTTTGAAAGTAATCTTTCTGATAGATCTCAATATGTAGTTTATAATAATAATTCCTCCAATTTTCTTCTATTACATGGTGTACCACAAGGTTCTATCCTAGGTCCCTACTGTTTTTTAATTTACAGTACCGTAATGATCTTACACACACACACAAAAAAAAATCTCGACAAAAAAAAAAAAAAAAAAAAAAAAATTATCGTAGGTTAAATCCATAATTCAGAAATGCGTATAGAGTGTTAAGGCTACAGACTGAATTGTTTTTGTGTGTCAGTTGTAACCTCATTACTCAGGTCAATTTGTGATCAGTGAATAATAAAAACACAATGCACCTCATGGCGTGCAATTGATATAGATTAATTCAATCAGAAACTGGAATGCTTGCACTAATACACAGAGACTATATGAGACTGGATAGGTATATAGTGTGACCTGTAGGCTAATTTGATTATATTACATTTCTCAAGTAAAGGTGCTATTTAAACTTTGAAAATACATATTGACAAATAAAAATTCTTATGGTTACAGGGAGCAGATTGTATAGATAGCGATGATGTAATGAAATATTTATGTGAAATTACACCTCCTCTTATGATGTTATCCATGGCTTTATAGTTAGTACCGTGGTACTGTAAAATGATAATGATAATAGTATTGTATATTTCATAATGCTTATATCCACCACGCAAGGTGCTCAAGGCACTCCAAAAATTAGAAATTGAACGATAAGGGCCATTAAAAGTAAAACAAACAATTATTTTACAAGATACTATAAAAATTGTGTAATGGTTATGAAAACATGTGATGCAATCTACGTAGGTGTTTGATTAGAATAATGAAAACATAATATACGTGTTATGCGGTCTTTATTACTATACATGCCATTAAAGCTGCTAGCTGGAGTGGGTGTAAGGAGTCTTAGAGAAGAAGAAAATGTGACTGCCATATCTAGAACTCCCAAGGTTGTACTGCCATTTGCAAATGCCATGTACACAGTGAGGGAAAGAGTCTTGATCAAAAGAAAATGCACTGGGGTCCTGTTCATCTTTGGGATGTTTAGTCCAACTTGAAGGGGCAAATGAATTGGTTATACAAATGAGAAGAGCCACTGAGCCAGGAAAATTTAAAAAAAATTATATTTTAGAAGTTAACTAAAGACATACCTATTTCAGATTGCTTACAATAAGTCACTGCTTTTTTTGTCTTTCCCAGTTAGAATCATAAACAGACATTTTTGGTAGTTTTTCAGTCTCATCAGCGCCTTTGATTAGGCAACTAGATATTGGCGCTTTATAAATACCTGGATTGGATTATAATGGATATTAGACTGAGCTTTAATTCTGTGCCAGGATTAAATTTTCATAGAATACAGACCTTGGTGTTGTTGAAGATGAAGCAAGAAGAGGCTCCTGTTTTCAGGTCCTCTATCAAGTTCGTAACGTATTTTGGTTGGTGTGGCGAAGCACACTTCCTGCTGACCCTGGTAGGAAGTACAGCTTCCAACAACTAGGAGAATGTTATCACTGCCGGAGAAAGTCGTTAGGGTGTTTCTCATTTTCTTGGCTCACCATAATCAAGATGACGTATGCTTTGACAGTTATTACAGCAGGATTTAACATTGAAGGGATCCAAGGACAAATGACCTACTTGAATTTAGAATGATCTGAAAATTGTTACAAATATTCTATTTCAAATTTTAGGAGGATAATACTCTTGTAAAATATGCGGCCTGTAAAGCTGTTTAGACCAGGTTATAGTGGCTATATGTTGTTTGGAATATAGTAAAATGTCTATTATTTTCTTTTTAATCCAGCAATTTAGATTGAAATAGTTACATTTAAGACAACAAAGAGATCTATACATGTACTCAAACAATTTATTTAAAAAAAACACCATTACAATGTCATTGACCTTGTACTTGTAAGGATGTTTACAATTTCTAACCCCCATCTGAGTATTTGGTCAAAACTCATTCTTATAGTTGTAATTTCAGGCAAGCTCATCCTTATTTTAATGAACATTGACTACTTTGACCCTAATATACCGGTAGGAGATAGATATTGAAAAAAAATGTTAGGAGTTCTTTCCCAAATAAGAGCTACATAAATGTACAGTACATTCACATGTAGGCAATACTGTCTAGGCTGTACAAGAAGATGGTGATGAGATGGCAAAATGGTGCCAGTAAGCATGGGCCCTGTAAAGAGAGATACACACATTGCTGGCATCACGTTCCTCAATCGATACGGTGGCATGCAGGGCACGAGGCTTACATTCATGTATGATTAGACACATTGTAATGTGGCAGGGGGACGTAAACCGGTAAACACCTGCCCCAAGGTTAGCGTGGAGATGCTGGAGAGGGGGGTCAATATTGGTAGAGGGGGGAATGCAGGAATGACATGTGGGGTAATGGATGGGAGAAGGGGGGAGATGATGTTTCACAGGTTCTGGCATAAGTTTTCCTAAACAATTGATAAGTAAGGTCTGGAATATGCCATTCTAAACACATATGAGATGAATTTTACATGAGACTGTCTCTATTGGATAAATAAGGTTAACTTGGAGATGGTGGAAAGGGGGGTCAATATTGGTAGAGGGGGAATGCAGGAATGTCACATGGGGTAATCGGAGAGGGGGGGGGGATGATGTTTCACAGGTTCTGGCATAAGTTTTTCTAAACCATTGATAAGTAAGGTCTGGAATATGCCATTCTAAACACATGTGAGATGAATTTTACATGAGACTTTCTCCAAAGGATGAATAAGTTCTCAATTATGTTAACAGTATGGTTTCTTCCCCCTATATTTAGTAAGATGTAATCTAAACAGAATCATAGTCAGATATAAAGGAGGCATTAGTGTTGAGAGAGGAAGGATGAAATGAGAAATAATCAGAATATCAATTTTTGGTAATCATTATACTATGAGAGAATTGATTTTGATAAGTCAATAAGTTGACATCTTCTTTAGATCACAGAATTCAAACTTGAGTTTGATGTGAGAACCATGTCCTGTTTTTTTCAATAATTTGATGGTACAGTAGTGTCATGTTGTTTATTCACCATCATAGGAACATTTTTTTGTTAAACCAATAAAGTTGTTTTGTAAGATATATGCCTGATGCTAGTGTGAGGTAATGTGGACCAGCAAGACATAATATCCAGATTATAAAAAAAACATGCTCAAAAACACATACTTTGATGATAATCACCAACCCCTTTATGCATATATGGGACAAGGTACATTTCTTACAGTAATGTCCATTGCTCATACATGTAAACGCGAGTATGTCTAGCTGAAGCAAGGCTGTCTAGTGTATGCACGAACCATGCAGCACACACCATCTCACTTTCAAATCCTCTGTCAATTCCTTTTCATTTGGAACCCAATGCAACTGCAATTTGTCAAATCATCATTGTTACATTCAATTGGCGTGGAACATAATTGCTTTTACTCTTCTAATCCGACACCATGGCTTACTGGTTTGTTTAGGAAAGCCCCTGCCTGATCTGTCATTTGCATTTGGGTTTTAAATTCCAGGGATTAAGCATAGATCCCATTGCAAACGACCGGGAGACACCCAGTCGCCTAAGCAATGGGATTGTGATTTGTGCAGATGGATGCAAAGTAATCACTAAGAGGACGGGGTGTAGAGTCAGGGGAGGGGGAAGGGGTTGTTATTCTTGATTCTATTGGCAAATCCACTGATTGTCAAATTTGTAAATACAAAGATTTTACTATTTGGCAACAAATTTTAAGTATAATTATGAGGACCTTTGTTTTTTCTGTTTTTGGAAACCCTGTGCAAGTGCCTGTACCCCCCCCCCTCTCTCTTCAAAGTTTTCTGGCAATACCCTTTGAGAATACTAACCCTGTTGGAGAAGAAAAAATGAAATTAGAGTGGAGAGGGTGATTGGACAGAAGATATGTGGTCTGATGTTGATGATTTTTTTTTTACTGATGAAGAAGGAGAAGAGATGAAACGGGTGAGGAAAATGTTAGAGAGTGATGGAGATGAGGTATTTACATGTAAGCTCTGTAGAATAGATTTGTAATTTGATAGCTTTATAATCTTGGTCTGTTAATGTTTGGATGAATGTATCAGAGTAGATGAGTGACATAGGGGGATGGTTTTGATCTGGGTAAGGGGTAAAGGCTGCTGGGAGATTGAATGGAATAGGGAAATGTCGGGGGGGGGGGGGGGTAGTGAAGATAGGGTATAGACTATAAATATTAATTGCTATGGGTGTGTAAAGATTTTAAAGCATTACACAAGTAGTTCCCAAACTGATTTAAGAGTGCTGTAATTGAACCTGATATTTGCTCCAGCAACAAATGCTCTGGGCTCTATTTCATCAACAGGGTAGGGTTAGGGTTAGGGTTCCAATTCTGTTAAGGCTAAGTTTAGAGAGGAGAAGAGAGAACATGGGAACATGAGAAAGAGGGAGAGAATAGGAGAGAGAAGGTAGTGTCAGATCTGAGGTGTGAGATTTTAAGATGTGAAACTGAAGCATGTTGTTGTCAAAAATATAATCTCTTTAATTATCCAATGTTCTGAGTCATTTCCCATTTCCCAAATACCTGAAAACAATATTCTCACCTGGAATGGGCATCTTTGGGAGTGGTTATGTGAATTATTATGTCATGCTCCCATCCATCACATTTAAATGCCATCATTTGACAGTTATTGATGTTTAGATGTTGTCATAGTGGATGCCGTAACACAGTCCAAAGTTTTGTCACTCAATGCTTCATTTCTTCCCATCCTCCTATTTATTTCAAACTTTCATAAATATCACCTTTGAGTGATCCTTGTTGTGGCAGCCAGGGGTGTCTTTGAGATAGGGGGGGGGGGACAAGTTGTAGTTCAGCACTCTTAAGAATCTGGAAATTATCAGGGGCGAATGCCCCCCCCCCCACCTTTATGAACACACTGATCGGAGCTTGCAAGGGAAATGGTAAATTTAGATTTCTCTATAAGGGTAATTAAATGATGAGCTTTGCCTGACATATCAAACTTAAGTTTGATATGTCAGGCAAAGCTCATCATTTTTCATGTTGATAATTGTGTGCAACTTTGGGGTACATCATTACAATAATTCAGAGACTACCTTTAATGCTCTGCTCGTCATGAGACAGATTAAAAAGAAATCCATTCTTCTGAGAAGCGATTATATTTGACCTTCTTACTTGACCCCTCTTTCTCTCTCTCTTCCACTCCTGCCCTGTCTGAACTATTAAACTAATATGCGGGTAATGACAGCTAGCCTGCAATGCATCCCGCTCAAAGGCAGGTATTCATGAAAGGATAACAACTTCCAGTCTAAGTTTTAAACTGTAATAAAGAGGGTAGAGTTAATTAAGTCACAGATTCATGGAGTGGCAACTATCAACATCTTCATCCTTTAAACATTACCACAGTTCTCTATTAATCTAATATCTAAATAAACAAATGAAATTATGTTATTATTGTACTTTTTTAATGACTGGATTCATTCTTCAGATTCATTCAGACTTTGAATGTTCATATTAAATGTGAATATGCTATTGCAAATTTGTCTAAAATTGGATCGCAGTAAGATTGTGTAGTTTGCACTGCGCTTAAAACTCATTTTCAATCTAGATGAAAATTTACGTTCTCATTGAATATTACAAATGTTGACATTAAGTTAAGCTAAGGATACAATTATACTCCCCCCCCCCCCCCCCATGAGACAAAGAAAAAAGTCAAGGAGTTGTGAAGTGTATTGAATATGGTGTACTAGGTCATACCACTTGGAATAATGAATGGCACCTCTACATTAATGATTATTCTTGTCTTGTAAACGGTCTGCCTCATTCAATAAACAATTGTACTACGTTAATATCTTCTATAGATATCCTTTAGAATGATGTTAATTGATGCCTTATATTTAGATGGTTATCCTAAGTGGGAAAGAAGGTTAAAAAACACCCCAAACCATCAACATCCCCACTGTTCTCCAGTGAAAAAAAGAAGAGACAATGAATGAATCTATAGATGATTAAAGAAAAAGGAAAATGATATTAATAGAAATATTGATATATATTGAAAAAAATACATGCAGATAATACAGAAAACAAAAACATTCAAACTTTTAATGCCTTTCAAAAGACTCCTTGTGGATCAGTGACAATTTTGAAATAAATGCATTCATCCATTCTATCATGGTAAGGAAAAAGAAATTATAATGCATCTTTATTGATTGTGCTAAAAGAAAACATTATAGCCTCAGTGGGGTATTTTGTTCCTGAATATAGGAGATATTAAAACAAAATTGTATTGAAAATGTATTGAATATTCCTTTATCCAAATGTTTTTCACGTTTGATAATCATGATACATAGAATACAAATTGTGGAGACTCGGTAAAGTATTCCCTCTGAGACTTGTATCGACCTTCCGAATAGATGCCACTGTCCTTTACGCTTGTGATGGCTTTATTACGCCTCAGCCCTCTGGGAAATTTTATTCTTCCTTATTTATTTTGTATGAAAAGACTGTTCAAGTGATGCATGGATAGCCAAGCTGACATCTTTAGTTGACTATAATGTACACTGAAGGATTTTCATTGCAGGGGTTTTGTTATCCATCTAGCTATGTGCATACATTGTAGTAATGTTTATGCAATGCCTGTAATGTGTATGTACAAACATGAAGGTATGCACTTCTTGTAATTAAGCGATCCCCAGTACATTTTTTAATATCTTGTTCGACAAGGAGATGTTTAATTGGTTAAGACTGATTAGATTAAACACATGCTTGTGTAATTGACCCCATTTATGAGCTACCCAGTTTTTTTTATTGACCTGTTTTTAATTGATGCAGTCAGAAAAGAAATGTTTTGTTCAGTTGTTTTTCTATTAATTTTCATGAGCTTGTTAATTATAGCCATATAACTCACTGTGACAATGTTTGTTGCTTGGGCATACATGTAGTCCTAATAGAATTAGCAAGAAGCGACAAAGCAAGGTTGAAGCATTGTTAGTACAGGTTCCTGGCAGGCAAACGCTTGATATAAGTGGGCCCCATCACATAGGAAAGACAGAGAGGCATACCAAGTGATATTGATAGGAACATATGTAATAGGTCACCAGCGATGATGGGAAGGCCAGACGTAGGAAACTAGAACCTGTCTCCTCTCGTCTTCCCAGCTCCAGCCTGCCTGCCTCGCCCGACAACCAGATGTGATTCGGGTTGCCGGGTCGACCCAGTAGGTCTGACGACTCTGGTCTTTGCAGCTCCAGCCTGCCTGCCTCGCCCGACAACCAGATGTGATTCGGGTTGCCGGGTCGACCCAGTAGGTCTGACGACTCTGGTCTTCCCAGCTCCAGCCTGCCTCACCCGACAACCAGATGCAATTTGGGTTGCCGGGTCTGCCCAGTAGGTCTGACGGCTCTGGTCTTTGCAGCTCCAGCCTGCCTTGCCCGACAACCAGATGTGATTTGGGTTGCCGGGTAGGCCCTATGGCCCAAATTTCACAAAGGAGGTTTGTCGACAAACCTTGGTTTTCGTACGTCATATGACACGTTTTTACACGTTTTTTACAAACCTGGTTTGTAAAGAACAAAAGGAGGTTCAAGGTTTGTCGACAAACCTCCTTTGTGAATTTGGGCCAGTAGGTCTGACGACTCTGGTCTTTGCAGCTTTAGCATGCCTCACCCCAACAGCCAGGTGCAATTTGGGTTGCTGGGTCTACCCAGTTGGCCTGGCCAGTCTGGTATTTTAGGAAAGAGCAATTAACAGAGCTGCCAACTAGTACGGATTTCCCGTAATTGGTACGGAAATTAACGACCATTACGGAATGTTGTCTCAAATTACGGATTTTTTTTTTTTTTTTTTTTTTTTTTTTAATGAATTAAATATGATTTATCGTAGCGAGTGCTGTGAATAGGAGCCATTTTTCATGATAAACTGTGTTGTGATGACCTGAAATTCAATACTTAACATCTTTGTGTGAGTAAAATCACCAAAAATTTCAGATAATCATGCGTCCGCGCAGTGTTGGCGTGTCGTTTTTTTAGATTCATAGCGCCGCATAAGAAATTACTGATTTATACCCCAAATTACTGATTTTGAGCCTTGTGATTACTGATTTTCTGTTCTGGAGGTTGGCAGCTCTGAATTAAACACTTGACTTCTCTCTCGTAGGGCCACAGGGGATTCTTTTGTTGAACCCTTTCTAGTGTCTTGCTCTTATGATACATGGGTTTAGGGTATTTAATACCAACTGTTTGTTTCCATTGACATTCCTGTCAATGTTTTGTTTTTTCAGTGGAAATGGTTTTCCACAGGTTTTCTAAATACTGTTAACATTTTATCAGCCAAGCAACAGTATGATATATGATCATTCTTGTAACCAACCATAATAAAGAGAATAGTTTAGACTCTTGCTTCTATAGTCAAGATAAATCTTCAAGATGGTATTGGATGTGGGTTGGGTGTATATAGATGCATATCAGTACTTAGTATTACAGCTGTATTGATGATGGTAGTGATAATAAGAAAGATAATATTCATAGTCTTTTTTTGTGGTTTTGCCTCAGGATTTACCATCTTTCATATAGGAGTACATGGAGCCTCTCTCTCTCTCCCTCCAAAAAAAAGCACCTGTTGAAATACCACATTAGTTCTTACATCCATCAGTCTTCCCGCCTCCGCCTTTAGGTGGTCGTGAATTTGAGGGGGCGGGGTAGGTGTTTTGATAAGTATTCAGAGGATAACATGTTCATGATATTATACAGGTGGGTGGCTGTTTCTAGTGAATGTGTTGCCGCAGGTTTTTTTTATATTAGGCAAGTGTGGTATCTCTCAAGAGGTACATGTTTGTGCTATGGACCACAGACATTTGGTCAGGTAGATCCAGGAGGCACAACTGTATATAAGAAATAAACATATTTCATACCCCCCCCCCCCCTCATGAACAAAAATTATTTAATCTTCATTCGCCAGGGGCACTTGGGATATCCTGTTTAAACAAATTTACAAAAACAAAAAAGAGGTCCTTTATAATATATTCCAAAAGATGGATCCAGAGGGATGAGAAATTCTTGGTAAATTTCACCGGAGCTCTATTAAAGTGTCATGGCAGCTAGGAAAGGTCGCTTGAACGCGGAAACACGGTGTGAAGAAGTTGCCAGATCGGGTTAGCCAAAGTTCTGCTTGATCCACTCCAGATGATGACTTTGGTAATACCATTAGCCTAGTTCACTGATGAGCTTCATTTCAACTAAGCTTGTGAACATGTCCTAGGGTCTAGAAGTAAGGAAATGAATTCTGCCAGGGACTGTCTTGGTAATCCATTGTTTATTTTCGCAAGATGATCAATTTTGCACTTTCACTCCGTCAGCACTCTAAAAAGGTTTCGTAGTCGTCGTAGCTGGAGAGTGTACATGTAATGTGCAGCACCTCATTATTATTTTGTCTTGCATTTGGTTTGTATGAATAAACAGAGTTGTCAATATTTCTATAAAATAATAAACAAGGCTAGTACTAATGTGATGCATGTGCAACAATTATCACAATAGTCCCTTACTGAACCAAGTCATGATTCACGATGTAGATTAATTAATAATTCCAAATGTCATATTGGTAAAAAAAAGGCAGTGCAAATGAATTGAGAAGTTGATGGTAAATCATCTTTGTCTCTTTCTATTCATAGAAAGGGGAAAAAAGGGGGAAAAAGATCTTCTTTTTGTTTTTTAGTCAGAAGGGTGCCACCAATTCATGCTATATGAAGCGCTTTGTTGCTTCTAAGCAGATGATTTTGGCTGTGTTACTGAGACCGAGTTTTAGGCCTGTTTCCCTGAACAAATCACTAGAATCAAATTGAATTATTCAGCATGCCAAAACATCTACACCTTTATTAGCCTACTTGCACACGGCTACTAGCTAGAATCCCTTGCGACCTGTCGGTTCTATTAATCTGTTTTTCTTACTGTGACGTCAGACTCAGCCTCGATCTCTACATTTACAAAAGAAGATGAAAATCTCAAAGACAGAAATTCTCATTAAAAACAATCGGAGAACCCGTGTGCTCAGTTGAATCCGCAAGCCGCGTTCCTTTTGACATGCTGGCTGTGTTTATAAATGCTGTCCCTGTTAAACTGGTGTGCAATGTGGTTGGGGGGTGTATTGAGATCCTTGGTGACAATCTAGAGTAGGCTGCCAGGCAACAGGCTTCTAATGGGGGTGAAAGGGTATCACCATGGTAAAAGGAAACAACTGCCAAATTGCACCAATTTAACAAGTGATTTTTTTTCCATCTTATTATTAAACTCTTTGGTTGCTTTCTTCCCACACAAAACTATAGGCACTAAGTGATGGAAGGATTGCTTTATTCAACACAATGGCCTTAAAATTACCCATTTCTGTTCCTAATTAACTTCATAAAAACCCTTTTAGCACCAGCGTCGATTCATCTTGCACAGGAAACAGTTCAGAATAATCTTTAAAGTTTTGGTATATCTATCCCATAATAAATACAATGTGGCACAGGTAGATTATTTCTTTGGCATTTAAAGAGTTAAGTTTGGACACATTTCAGATGTCAGCTTCAACCTTCTTGGTGACAATATGCATCCTATTTCATGTGGAGGAAGGATATACATGTTTGTGCTTGATATCAGTGTTTGGATGATTTGTTATTGTTGTCTCCTACATATTGTTCCAATTTGCCTATTCATTTTGTATTTGTTAACAATTTTCAATGATTCTTTTTCAATCTTTTATATGTCACTTGCAACATTTTGCCTTTTTAGGGCAGAATAATCTCCTTTTTCGGATTAGGTGACGATACAGATCCATTTCATATTTGTTGTTTAAAATTTTCAATGACTTTCATTTCCAACATTTTACCATCACAGGCCAATAATTTCACTGGGTTTTGCAATATTTTAGATGTCACCTTTCTAACTTTTTGCCATTGCCAGGCAGGAAAATCTCCTATTTCAGGAATTCAGATGTAGTTTGGCATTCTATACAAAATCTCCATTCAGTTTTGACAATTACTCAGATGTCAGATGTGACCTTTTGCTGTTGCCAGGCAGGAAGGTCTCCTCTTTCAGATGTAGTAAGGATACGGATGCTTGCGGGCAGAGATATTAAGTGGATAAAATGTTGACCCTAAAACGGAATAAAAGCTCTCTTCCTCCTCTTCTGCCATTGTAAGTGAATACGGTCGGTGGTGGATCGTGCAAAGCACCTTTCCGGTCAATAACAGTGTGTGGAGGTTTACATATTATAGTTCACCATAAGATTGATATCCAGGGGTTATACTCTGGCTCTTGAGAAATAGAAAATGGGAAAATAAATGTTTCTTATCATCCAATGACTATTTAATTCCTTAATCCCCATTACGTTGATGTTTAGGGTTTATGTACACTGTATATTGTTTTATGTTACCCGTTATTGATTATTAGTCTTTTAGACTAAATTCATCCATCATCTTTTAAATATTTATTATTATATCAATAAAACCTGACTAGAAGAAAAAATCAAATTAAATTGACATGTTCTCACCTCCAGACATGTCAGTTAGATAAGTATAAAAATGTTTTTACAGTTAACAGCTACATCCAGTTAAGAACTTAAGACCCAAACAAATAAATGCAGGGGCAATGAAAATTAACATGCTTTTGCAGGAACAAGCATTCGCTCGATGCGATGCATTTCTGTAGTCAGGTCCTTGAACACCATTCATTTCAATCCATACAACTGATATGAATCACTTGTGAGCTGGTATTCCGTTCACGATACGCTGTTGTGATGTCGCGTCGAGATCGACACACGTAGAATTGATCTTTCTCCATAGGTGTGCCAATAAAAGCATTTAATCATGCCGCCTTGTTGCTCCCATGAATATTAACGGGCCTGTTTTTGCCCTGTATTGCCTTATTGATTTTGTGCTCTCTTTCGATTAAATGCCCACTCATACATGTATTTAAAAGAAGTCTACTGCAACAACACATATTTATGTGTCGCTCCTATATTTTGATGTCAATATGAGCTGATGAACCAATCCCATATTACTTTATTGCTTGTCTAAAATAGCAAGGTATATTACCAATGGTGTATTTAGAATGTAGACTAATTAGCAAATGATAGATGAAGTTTTGTAAAACTTGACATGATCTAAATTTCCTGCTGCTTCCTTTGTTTTGGTATTCACTTTTATGATATATATACTCAGGAGAGGATTTCAGAAGAGCTTTTTGAAATATTTTGTTTTCATCTGAAAGATGAACATGACTATATAATAATTTTTGACACTACTATACACAGCCTTTAAAATGACCCGGTAACATTGTTACTTAATATATTCCTTCTACTGTACCTACCCTCTAACATGCAAAACATCCTGAAAAAAATTCTCGAACCACAAAGATATTTATGGTTTTCTTTGAAGGCATCACTGTGCAACACACTCTAACAGTAAATTCTCCTGACCATTTTTGAATTTTCAGAACCGTTTTCCCATGAAAATAAGACATCAAATAGGCTTTTAACACTTAAATGTCTGGAATGGTATATAGAGCCAATTCATTGCTTTGTGATGATTAGCATTCACCTAAAATATAATTAAATTGTAATAATATAGTTGGGAGAATTAAGGAATTGATCAGATCAGTTTTTCCCAATTGTTATCATTAATAATGGTCTATTTCACTCAAACTTTCAGATTATCTTTAATTGTACATATAGCATTGAATTCATTACCTTCTCTCATCTGAACAATGTTACCAACTCCCTTTAAGCATTCGTAGAAGACATGTCGAACTGCTCTACCATTGAATCGTCCTAATGTTGAGACTCTCACTCCCTCTAAAACGGGCAAATCCCCGGGCTGAATAAACAGATTTGGTGTGGATGAAGATGGTTTTGGGGGGCTCGGTGGAGATTTTCAACTGGACATAAACATGAGCATTTCCCATAATGCATGTTTGTAGGTACCATCTTTAACAAAATCCTACTTTGCCATCTGTCCATGTTTGTCATGCACTTCTAAAGTAATGTAATGCGGTGGCGTGGATGAAATACATACAAATTAGTACTGGCAGAATGCATTTATCTTTCAAAATTTAAAACCTTTTTACATATAAACTTTTGATGAAACAAATTTTTTGTCTACATTTCCATTTTTGTCATATTATTTATAACCATTTTTTTCTTATCTGGCTTAATTATATTGAGCAAATCTCTAATTCCTCTTTTCCCATTTATCTAAACGACCTGCTACATGTTTGTGTCTATTGAAATTGAGAGTCTAATAATTTTGTTCTAGAGGATCGGAGAAAGGATATAAAAGAATTGATGAGTTTGATGTGTGCCAAAATTTGTAAAGTAGGCATCTTGTTCTTTTGAAATAAACTTATTCAGCGTAATTGTGAGCTAACTCGATATTTATTATACAATGATAATAATAAAAATAGCAACATTTCTTCTGCAGTCATATCCAATTCATGGAATGCTCAAGGTGCCTAACAAAAGATGTATATGACAAACGATCGAGAAAATTACACGACAGTGAGAAAGGCACAAAAATACAAATCTAAGTTCAGTGCAAAACAACATCCTCATTGATTTTCATTTTTTCCCCCATAAAAATTTGTCCGTTTAATCCTAGTGAAGGGTAAATTTTTAAGTGATACATAAACATACAGAGCATGGCAGGAAGACGTGAAGGTTGAAGCCTGTACCGAGAGGGAATACTTGTACGTCATTGGAATGACATCATCACCAATTCATTTGATGAAGTCTAGGCCACTCTTCTGTCATTGAAACATCGTGCTCCATCCCTCCTGTCCGGCTATTTGATCCTCCACGCAACATTTCCAGAGTAAGATAAACAAGATGTTTGGCGTGATCTTTTTAAGTGATTAATGGAGGGGTAACATTGAAAGATTAGCCCCGACATCACAACAAGCCATGCATGGAGCAGTGGGGCTTTAGAGGGGGAGGTTGATGGGGATGATTTAGGTTGGGGGAGGGGGGTAATGGAGGAGCAGTGTTGAAAGATTAGCCGAACATTGGACATTCATGGTGCAGTGGAGCTAGAAAAGAGGAGAGGAAGGGGATGGGGGTATGTGCGTGTGTGTTGGGGGGGGGGGGGGGAGGGGCAGACATAATATCTCTGACGTGATTAATGGAGCTAGGGACAACATTATGAGATGAGCCCCAACATCACAAAATGTACAATGCAGTTGGGCTTGAGAAGGAAAGAGGAGGGGACGAGCTAGGATGAGAAGGGGTGCGATACAAATCTTTCACATTATTAATGAAAGGGCAACATTGAAAGATGAGCCCCAACATTACACCAGCCATACTGTAGTGGGGCTTTAAGGGGGAACATGTAGGGGGGGGGGGAGGGGGTGACACAAATCTTTTACATGATTAATTGTAATGGAGGAGCAGCGTTGAGAGATTAGCCCAAACATTGCGGCATTCATGGTGCAGTAGAGCTAGAAGAGAGGAGAGGAAGGGGATGGGGTGAGTGTATGGGAGGGGGAGAGAAAGGGGTAACACAAAAACCTCTGAAGTGATTAATGGAGCTAGGGACAATATTTAGAGATTAGCCCCAACATGGCAACATACCACATTTATGATGCAGTTTGGCTTGAGAAGGCAAGAGGAGGGAATGAGTTAGGAGGAGGAGGAGGGGTGTGATAACATTTTTTTAAATATGAATACTTGAGGGGCAGCTATGAAAGATGATCCCCGACAATAAGTAAGAGGGGGGGGGGGGTTAGAGGATGTCATATTGTTTGTCCCCCCCCCCCCTTCCGGCCCCTTTTTTATTTATACACTTTGATGTTTGGTTATAGCTAAGTTACTGAATAGACCTACATTGAAAATGAACTTTATGTTTTCTAAAATTTTGAACATTTAGTTGTCAAATGATCCATTTTGTATGAATAGCAACACGATTCCATGGTCTGCAGATTTCCTTCATGCAAAATTTGAGTTACCAATATTGAACTTTTTTCTTCTTTCCACCTTTTTTCAAGTATCGGTATCCATTCCTTCAGCAAATAGCAACGTTCTCCATAGTTACGCCAGCCTTTGAATATCATCAGTCATCTTTATGATTTAAAGCGGTCCATGTTGCATTGAATCACCAGGCTGCCACTGGGAAGTGTTTGTATTGACAGCATAATTTGTTGAATCAATTCCCTTGTCCGTACCCCCTAACTTCTCCTCTGGACAATTTATCAGCCTGTCTGTCGCTCATTTTGCCAGTTCAGAAATCTCTGATTGCTTGTCTGGAGCAATAATGGTCGTCAGGGGCTGCTTTCAATCCAAACAACGGGCCAGCTTCAGTGTGACCAATGATGCTTGGCAGAAAATAAACAGTCAGTGTCAATTTAAGATGGGGCTGAGGGATATTTGAACATCTTATTTTGAATCTTTCAAATACAGGTTCGTTTGGCCATTTTTGTAATGTAATCAAATTTGATGCATAAATCTCTGTAAAGTGCCTCCATACAAATTATTTCATTCACCCGTTACAAATAATTGTATTTCGATAGTCAGAATGCGCATTGTATACTTTCCATGTTTGTTAGGTGGGACACGTAATAATATTTGTCCTTTAAACTAGCAACAATTAATGTGTGCAATTCGCAGTCTGACTATCGAAATACAATTATGCCTAACAGGTGTATGAAATAATATGTAACATGGCACTTGACAAAGATTTATGCATTAAACTTGATTACATTGAGAAAATGGTCTATTGGACAACTCAAAGATTTTCTCAAAGATTTTAGGCAGGACAATAAAAATACCAACCTAAGAAATAGATGTATGTGTGCATGTGAATGGAGTCACCACATTGGGCAAGAATAAAGAGTTGTGCCTGTGGTCTCTATAATTGAATATCAATTGCATCTCATATTACCCAATATGCTGATGCAACCTTTCGAAGACGTTTTTTAACCTTCAAAGTTTGAACATTTATTTCACCGCTCCTTTTCAATCATTCCAAAGTGTGTCCTATCTTATTCAAATTGTTTTTCAAAGAATGCGGTCTCCCTCTGAAAGTCCAATTAGCTTCGTTTATATACGAAGCCATTCATCAGCTTTAAAATACACCTATGGCCATGGCAAAATATAATTATAATTGTATCTTGGAACACACAGATAAGTGATTACACTTAAGGGCCTTTCTTGAATGCAGCTACTGTACATATTTTCACCCCACTGGCCGTTTTTCGGCAGAAGCATCATTTTGAGGCAGTTTGTCGGGTCTTAAATGAACAAGGCTTTAAGTATCATTAAACTGAAAAGAAGTATGGTAATCATGGAATATTGGAAATATTAGTAAAAATATGTATACAGCCTCAGAAAGCATCATTTCTGTGCAGAAAACAAAAAAAAAAGAGGTCAGAAACAGCCATAATCATTGTTGTGCTGAGATCTCGCCTTTTCTGTAGAAGATCCCAAATAATAATTTGTACTTAGTAGTTCTTACATGGTTGATACCTTCCAAAAGAGACCATAAAGGTGTTCGACCAGGAGGTGTGTTGTGAGTAACTAACATATGGCGCTGATTTGAAGACATCTTCATGAGATGTGAATGTAGCATAGTAGTATGATGACACTACAATGTATGCATACATACAGATTATAAGATGAGATCTTGTTTATCAGCTGTGCAGAAAGACAACACCTTACCATAAGGGAATTATCCTCAAAAAAGATTTTCAATTATTCTCATATATTATGAAGATTACATTAAATTAAATACAGATAGAGATTTTCATTTATTCTAATGATTTATGAAGATTTTGTGGAAAGACCCTTACAATGAGGGAATTTTTTCTCAAACAAAGATTTTCAATTTTTCTCATATTTTATGAAGATTCAATTAACCTAAAGATAGATTTAGAGTTTCATTAATCCTTTACACTATGAAGATTAAACTAGATTGGTTAGCAACACCAGATATTGTTGCTCTGATTGCCTCGTGAACTGTTCATTCATAGATTTTCTGCCATGTATTGTCTAATATTTTCTGTCAAATCTGCTGTGTGAAAGCCAAATGAAAACAGTACAACATATTTGTTACACTGATAATGATACTTAAAGGCATGTACTATATGCATAGGTATATTGTGACATCCATTTAAACTACTTAGAGTAAAAGCAACACCTTCTTCTAAAACAGGATGTTTTTTTAATGATTGAAATTTTCAAGTGTTCTCATAAAGTATTCAATTTGCACTAAACTGGAATAAGTCATATGAGGCATCGGTTTGAGATGCTTCGATTGCTTCATCATCCATTCATGCATAGATTCTCTGCCATGTCTGTCTGTCTGTTATTTGCTGTCAAATCCACTGTGAAAAAGACAAATGAAAACAGTGTGAAATATAGCGCAACGTTGGAGGAGTAGTGTCTTTAGAGAGCACACTACGATACAGCTTCGCCAACCCACGCGAGAGAGAGAGAGAGAGAGAGGGAGAGGGAGACGGGGAGACGGGTAGGGAGTGTGTCCGTGTCTTGTATGCCCAGCTGCACGCAGGCAAAACAGAATAACGTCACTACAAAACAGTGAAGTCATCTCGTCAGAGCAGACGTCGTCGTAAACCAGACTTTCTCACTGCTGGCCGTGCACTTTATGATTGCACATCTTTGATTGTGATCCGATCAAAGCTGATCATTTTTAAAAGGGATGAAAGAAAGAAAGAACAAAAATTAGCATCTCCTATCCAAATTAGAAAATCAGCAATCCTTTTCTTTCTTTGTTATATTTCTTTGACAATAAATGTTTGAAAATGAAACAGGATGAATCTTATGTATTTCAATGACAACAACAAAATAGATTTTAATTTCTACTTGTTGTCAGTGTGAGGTTTCTTACTTTTCATATCAGATGAATGTTCCAATCCACACACACATACCAAAAAAAACAACACAAGTAAACTTCAACAGAATAGAATGGAGATGCTGTGATTTCTTTGTTTAATCTGCCCATAAATGCATGTTGTGTAAATCATAAGAAGAAAAAGTTAACCCATCAAAAGTTTGGAAACTCATGTATGATTGATTATATCTCTTTGTCATAGCATAGTCATTACTATTTTTAGTATCATCAGACAGTGGATTTATTCCTTTGTACAATGATACCCCAATTGCTATGATGTTTCAGTTATGGAATGTACAGTAAATCAAAACATGGTCAGAAATTGAAAAGTTGCACAATGCACTACTGCTTTGTTCGATTTTGCATTCAAACTGCCTCATTGCCCAGGCCTTTCCAACAGTTGATCACGTAAGCATGATGCTTCAGAAAGTTGATGACTTGACATTGCCTGACATGTCACCATAGTGCATGAGTTTCAATTTCAGATTCTTTAGAATGCGTCACTCTCTTATGTCAAAGAGAGAAGAGTACTCTGGATAACAATATCAGTGCTTCCTAGTTCATTTGGCAACTTTTCACTTTTTATCCTGCCCCTTATTTGGATGTACTGCTGGCTCCATGGCTACAAAATCATAACAAATATGGTATCATTATAAAGAGGAATAAACACACTTTCAAATTATAATTATCAAAGTGATAATTATGTTGTGATAAGAGAGCTATAATTGATCCAACTTGGGTTTCCAAACTTTTTTAGGGGTTTAGTACATCAGTTTGCAGTGAAGATGAGGGACATGATAACAAGAGATAAGCTCTGTCGTAGATGGGTAACGTGACAAAAAATTTGTGGTAGTGGGAACACTGCAGGAGTTGAGATGGGAAAGGAAGGGGGATGAAGATGTGAAAAGTAGGTCACCAAGACGCACACACTGCTATGCTCTACCATTGATCCCTGGTTGCTATGGTGACTTGTCATCCAGAGGCTGGTGGATGATATGTAATTACAGTATTTTTCTTCTCTCCCTCAACGTCGCTCTCTCTCTATGTGCATCCTCTCTGCATCTTCTTGCTCCTCTCCTCTCTCTGTTGCTCCCTCTCTCTCTCTCTCTCTCTCTCGCTCTCTCTCTCTCTTTTTCTCTCTCTTTTTCTCTCTCTTTTTTTCTCTCTCTCTCTTTCTCTGTCACTATCTCCCTCTTTCACTTGTACACTTAGTCTGTACCCCCACCCTCCATCTTGTGTGTGTGTCTCTCTCTCAAACTCTCATCGTCAGATTCCTACCCTATTTCTCGCTCTCTCGATCTCTGTTTATCTCACTTCCTCTCTCCATCTCCATCTCCCTCTGTCCTCTCTTAGTCAATGATACATAGTATTTGAGAAGAAAACACCACTGTGACGTAAGTTGAATCCTGCTAACAAGTGGCTCGTACATTGTGCACAGTGCTCTATATAACTCTTTGAACTGTGTTAAGCAGTCATTTGTATTTTGTGTAAGTTCATCCAATGTATTTCTGTCACACACATGCCTGAATGATATTTTCTATCAAATGGATGACTTAGGCCATCCATGATTTTATTGTTGAGTGTAAAGATGAGAAGAAATTGATATTGTAGCTCGGAGGCTGGAGCTTTGTCACAAAAATAATCTTAAGTTGTCCAAATAATGTAGATGGGTAACGTGACAAAAAATTTGTGGTAGTGGGAACACTGCAGGAGTTGAGATGGGAAAGGAAGGGGGATGAAGATGTGAAAAGTAGGTCACCAAGACGCACACACTGCTATGCTCTACCATTGATCCCTGGTTGCTATGGTGACTTGTCATCCAGAGGCTGGTGGATGATATGTAATTACAGTATTTTTCTTCTCTCCCTCAACGTCGCTCTCTCTCTATGTGCATCCTCTCTGCATCTTCTTGCTCCTCTCCTCTCTCTGTTGCTCCCTCTCTCTCTCTCTCTCTCTCTCGCTCTCTCTCTCTCTTTTTCTCTCTCTTTTTCTCTCTCTTTTTTTCTCTCTCTCTCTTTCTCTGTCACTATCTCCCTCTTTCACTTGTACACTTAGTCTGTACCCCCACCCTCCATCTTGTGTGTGTGTCTCTCTCTCAAACTCTCATCGTCAGATTCCTACCCTATTTCTCGCTCTCTCGATCTCTGTTTATCTCACTTCCTCTCTCCATCTCCATCTCCCTCTGTCCTCTCTTAGTCAATGATACATAGTATTTGAGAAGAAAACACCACTGTGACGTAAGTTGAATCCTGCTAACAAGTGGCTCGTACATTGTGCACAGTGCTCTATATAACTCTTTGAACTGTGTTAAGCAGTCATTTGTATTTTGTGTAAGTTCATCCAATGTATTTCTGTCACACACATGCCTGAATGATATTTTCTATCAAATGGATGACTTAGGCCATCCATGATTTTATTGTTGAGTGTAAAGATGAGAAGAAATTGATATTGTAGCTCGGAGGCTGGAGCTTTGTCACAAAAATAATCTTAAGTTGTCCAAATAATGTCAAAATGGGTATTCAAAGAAATTTGAGCTTTTCATGACTGTGGAATTATAAAGCGCTTTTACCACAAGGGGCTGTCCCAAATTGTAGAATTGTAGAGGTACGTTTTCAGATATTTTTTGAAAAAGTCAAATATAGTACTATTTCTAAGAAAAGCATGGCGTTCGTTCCATAGCCATGGGGCAACGGATTGAAGAATTTGAAGCCAGCGTGTTTTGGGGATTTGGGAATGAGATCTTAAGGAGCTGATGTAGGATGTTTTCTGTTGCTGAAAGAGTGAGGAGATGTAAAGAGGAAGTGTGGTTGATAAAGATTTTAACAAGTTTGAACAAAGTATCCTGGATTGTATTCTCTAGGTAACTTGAAGCCAGTGTAGTTCCTTTATCATTGGAGTAGTGTGGGACCATGAGAAACACATCTGTTCAGTGCCAGAAAGGTATTAATTCTGTGATAAAGTATATGAGTTAATGCCCTTCTGGCTCAAAAAGACCTATATAAAGATGTAGACGTAATCAACCTTATACTAACATCCTGGTGTGTCATTTCATTCTAACACGTTAAGATGTCCAAAGTATTTAAACATTGACCCATGCAATACATTACAATAATTGTCAATGGGTATGTATGAAATTACATAAATATGGTATAAATAAAATCATATATTGACAGTTTACTGTAAGTCTGAAATTCTGTTAATGCTTAAAACTCATCACTGTTACATAATACAGCAACCTTTTAAAAACCACAAATGTAATATAAATTGTATTAGTGGTTGTACAACTGCAGAACAATAAGCATAGAATAGATGATTGAATTTGTTAATGAGACTGTCAGTGCATGTGTAATCCTTTAATTGTTGAGATGTGTTGAGATTTTTAGCAAGTGTTTGTTATTTTGTTTGCTGGTCAAATTAACCTATTTTCCTAAAAACATATTTGATGAACTTCTCTAAAAAAAATCTATGATTACATTTGTGCGAGAACTTAATCGCCTTTAATGACTGATGGTAAGAGCAACAACATGAGTCTGTTGAAAGGCGAGACAGTCAGTGGCAGGATTGTGTAGAGACTAAATCAGAGCAAAAGAAAAAGAAAAAAGAAGAAGTGTGAGATGTGTGCATGACAGTCACGTATGTACGTCAGAGCTCCCAAAATAGATAGCGGTGGAAACAGAACTGTCGTAATGAGGGTATGGTTTGGCATATCACTATTTTTTTTGGTGGCAAGATGGATGCCTAGTGAAGCACGTGTGGGGTTTCTTTTATTGGAAAGATGTGCGTCTTTTGGAAGGTCTGCATTCCCCATGTTAATATAAGCATCTTGTTTTTCTATCCGGGGGTGACGAACAACATTCATCTGTTTAAACATGACGCAATGTTTGGATTCTGCGAGAAACAGTGGTTTAACAATTTTGGCTGAGAGATATTGTAAGCCTGAAATGAACTACTGGTACTCCTCATTTTAACATATCCTGAAAGTTGTTGGATTGTATTAATCTAGCTTTTATGGGAAGAAAAAAAAGAAAGTAAGTGAAAGTATTTTAAGGAAATGTTATTGTTCATTATAAGTCAAAATGAAATGAACTGCAAAGGACAGTTGTTATCATTAAAGTGTATTTGAACAAGACTTTTCTTTCTTTTATCGTAACATATAGAATATTCTAGAAAAATGCCTTGAAGTTGCAGTAGTCATCTACATGTTAATATCATTTCATTTCAAAGCAAACATTTGTGCTTTTAGCATTTTTTCTTGCTGTATTGATGCATAAAAAAGAGTGATTTTCCTCCTTTTCTTCCGCATCAGACGATGTAAAGACACAAATCGTAGTTTAATATTCATGGATGTGAGGACAGGTAATCAGACATGTGATCTGAAGTCAGTGATGTTACACTTGTCAGGACATACAGGTCCAAGGTCATGTACCTGCCAAGTTTATCTCTGTATTTACAATATTCATGGATGAAATAAATACTTTCTGCCTGTATTGCGCCAAATTCTTGTCAGGATGCATTGAAGCAAGCCATCAGAAGTCACTCTGATAACATGGGCCTGTGTCCAATTAAGCCCCACCAATTAAGTTGTTTACTCTCTATCCCCTTCTCTCTATCTCTGTCTGTCTGTCTTTCTGCCTGTATGTCTGTCTCTGTTTGTCTCTCTGTCTGTCTCTCTGTCTGTCTGTCTGTCTGTCTCTCTGTCTCTCTCTTTCTCTCTCTCTCTCTCTCTCTCTCTCCTTTTCTCCCTCTCCCTCTCTATGTCTGTTTTTCTGTCTCTGTCTGTCTCTCCCTATGTCTCTCCCTTTCTCTCTCTCTATTTCTCTTTCTCTTTCTCTCCCTCTGTCCACCTTGCCCTTTAATGAAGCCTCTGTGCTATAAAATTGGTCTGATTTGTTTCCCCCTTCTACATCCGAGTAAACATTGAAAATTGCCCCTGCATCGCTAATTAAAGAAAAGGTCATCTTGGAGTAGAGTAAAACCCACCGAAGGTCGTCAAGCAATCCAAATATTGGTAGAATAGCAGTCAAATTGTAAACATATTGATGGACGCATTTTGTGTGTGCATGTACATTTGCATCATTCTCGTGATGTAATACACCGCTTTGTGATGCATGTAACAGATGTTGACTCTTTATAGATTTTATGAAAAATATCGTAATGAGTTTTAAATTGATTTCTTGGGATACTGGTACTCGTGCTAAGCATGCGCTAAAGTATGTGTGTAGCATCTTTTCTTTACCACCCACCACACTGAAAAGAAATAGTGAATTAAAATGCAAATTTGATGTTTCAACCTTCCTATCACATTGTAAATAATTTAATAATTTTTTTATTCAAGGCTGTAGGTGCATGCGTTTTTTTTTAAATAATTAAACATGTCCTTGATGGAAATGAAATTGTAATCTTTGTTTTCATACCATTCCTCTGCTGTATTTAGAAAGCATGCAACTTGCATGTACTTATAAGCTTTAGAAACATTGATTTCTTTTAAACATACAGTACTCGGTATTCAACCCTATCCTTTCAGATTATTTTCTCTGTACTTTACAAAATTTACTTTTAAAGCATACTAGATGTATTTTTACATTATTTACAGTGCTGTGCTTTCCGAGAATTGAAATATAGAAAGTGAAGGTTTCTTTGAAGCAAACAATTGTTGCCTTTGCATTATTGTACCTTATCTATAGTAGATGTAGACATACTAAATCTAGACTGCTATCAGGTGATTGTTTTTCTTCCATGTGAAAGAAATTCATCTAAAATACTCTAGTGGATCTGTTCCAAGTATTTCAAAAATATACAAACTGAATCTGTTCTGTACTATACAATCCTATTATGCTGTTAATATCGTGATTTACTATATAAGCCTATTACGTCATTGATTACATGTATCATACGATTGCAATTCAAGACCTACAAGAATCAACTCCAGTACTTTCTCATTACCTGTATTGCCTGTATGGCTGTAGAAATCTTCTTTGGTTGATTTAATATGCCATTGTTATGTTGGTGAATTTCAATAGGTGATACAATGGGCTATGCACATTCAGTAATTGCCTCTGGTTGATGTCTTCACTCTCAGCAGCGATTGTGTTGTATATAAACCTATAAAATTGCATAGGGAAACAAAAGTAGTCTATTTCATACAGATAACATGTTCAATATTGTTGGTTGCAGGCAAGATCCCTCTACCCCCACCCTCAGGATTTTAAGAACAGGTGGTCTTTCTATAAAGGTTGTTGCTTATACAGGGTTGATACTTACATACATGCAGAATATCATTGGTTGCTATAAAGGCTAGTTTGAGAAAGCCAACCTATGACAAATATGAATAGTGATACTCGTAGACAGGTGGTCTTCATATACAGGTTATTGCTTATACAAGATTGATACTTACATACATGCAGAACATCATTGGTTGCTGTAAAAGCTAGTTTGAGAAAGCCAACCTATGAGCGATATAAATAGTGATAGTTGTTAACAGGTGGTCTTAATATACAGGTCATTCTAATGCATGGTTGACTTTACTTCACTGTTGTGTATCTCTTTTCCTGCACTGCCAGATTAAGGTCAGTTTGTGAGAAATATTACATGATAATTAAAGTAATTACCTGTGTCTTATGAGTCCATAAAACCTTTTGATTGATCGTAAGGTTAATATTGAGCATAAGTTTATGGCTCTTCGTGTATTGATCAAACTGAAAATCAATCATAACTCTTTATAATACGTGGCCCTGGTAATAGAATCTATTTTTCTAAGGAATACATTACAACACCACGTCTCACATGTCTCCTATTAAATCATCTTGAGTTCTTCAATTACTTGAAGCACCTCAACACTTGTCATTTCACTGAAATCTCACCAACTTCAGTTCAAACATTGAGTCATCTGATTGGTTGTTACGTACTCTCTCTTTTTATCCTTGGAATCATGTTGGTGGGTCGTTACAGAAAGCAATCTCAGCTTTCTCAGAAAACCTTGTCAATGAAACAACCTGATTTATATTCTCTCATGCAGTTCCGCTTCTCCTTGAAACAAGAAGATTGGCTGACTTCTTCCGGAGAGTGATTTCTTTGATAGAGAGCCACTTGTCATTCAAGGCAAGAAGATGTCAAATTTGTAGAAGGATCCAATTTTTCTACGATTTAAAAAAACAAAAATCCTCCTCACATTCATATCGAACACAATGTAACCATTTTCTTGGCAAGAAGATGTCACATTTATAGAAGAATCCAATTTTTCTACAGTTTTGTCAAACCATTTTCCTTGGCATACATATAGAACACACTGTAATTCGTCGCTGTTTTCACGAAGTGACGGTAGTGAAAAAAAATTGCATTCACTTTGCGTGACGATTTTCCTCACTACCGTCACTTCGTGAAAACAGGGACGAATTATTTTCTTGTTCTGTACAAGTGTGTGGGTTGAGAGGAGGAAAGTATTTGTGTTCCTGTCTAGATAGATCAGTTAAATTTACTCGTTTATTGCTATGCTGTGGGTTGTATACTATTTGGTACTTTGTTTATATTATTTTGGAGCACTTTGGAGATGAAATTCAGGGAAATGCAAGCAGAACAGTATAATCCATTCAATTATACTTCTCTGTAGGCCTGTGACAGTGACTGATTTATTATGAATACCCGTTACACTACTATAACATGTTTTATGGTATGAAGAAAAACAAATGTATTGATCAGGCTAATGAGGTTTCTTTGATGTAATAAAGAAACAACGTTAATGCTACTTAAAAGTGTCTTATGATCACAAACAAAAGCTAAAACACATATATACAGATATAAGACTTCATAAGACTTGTATTGATAAACTATAAACACACACCTGACAGATAAGAGTTTAATGAGAAACCATTTCATTAAAATGTTGGATAGTTGAATATTGTATAATAAACATATGTAGTAGAAAAAATTGACATTTTGTTCTCATACACATCTGATATTAATACTGGATTACATTGTTGAATTTAATTTTCCAGATAATGCAAACCTATACTGTTGCTTTAGTGAGATGAGTCGTAAACCTATATTCTAGGGGAAATCTCTGCCGCATACTCTCATTTGAAAGTTTCCGTTGGGAATAAATATGCACAGCCAGTGCCCATAGATCTCGACCGTTTCCCGCTCTGAGCTCATTTACAATTCCATACGCACTCCCAGTCTTCAGTGAAAGAGATATCCCGCTTGGGCTTTCATTCCTTATTTCATTTTAATAGAAACCGTTTCCACGGACATTCACAATGTTTTTTTCTGAGTCACTTGCACCCAACCCCTGTTTGACCATTCCCATCCCAGTGCAACAGAAGCTCAAATTGCACCCACATCCCCGCTCAGTGCCGGTGGATGTGTATTGTGCAACATCTTTGTATCCATGGGAACAGCGCAATGGGAGTTCCTAACCACTGTCGGTATTACTACAGTCTGACCTCAGTTTGTACTTTAAATGATAGCTTACATCCGCCTTTTTTCCCGTCCCAATCATTTGAACTTTCAATATGATGGATGTTCCCATATAAAGTGACTTGGATGGGTCCAGTATGTATACTGCGCTACTTGCAGAGGTATATGTTTGGCACTGTCGGATAGGTTACATAATGTGGGATATTAATTGCATGCATTTTACATTCTCATTGCTGCCTCAATACAATTTTTCTGTCCATCCTCTCTTCCCCTTCCTCTTCCTCTCTCTCCCTCCCTCCCTCCCCCTTCGTCCGTCTCTCTCTCTCCTTTTCTCTATCCTTCAAAATGTACTTACTTCCACAAATGTGATAATACTGACTTCATGGGAGATGCCTGCGCCTTTGAATATTTTTTAAACAGGAATTTGGTGCCATGTTAATTTGAAGCCATAATCTGATCCTATTATATATTTTTTTCTTTTTCTTTCATTTGCTTTATCATTTGGCTTTTCTTGTTCTCTTGCTTTCTCACACTATCTTTATATCTCTTAGTACTATTTCTCTCTCCTTTAATTTGTCATGATTTCCTTTTTTTCTTCTCTCTTATATTTACATTTACATTTGTTCCACCTGTTCTACTAAGAATCTTTTCCTGGTTATCTAGCTTTTTTTATCACCTCTGTTACTTCTCGACCACTTTTGATTTCAAATCCAGTTTACCAAATAGAAAGAGACCACCTGTCTATTAAGACGACAATTTGTTGTTTCCCTTGAACCTCGTTTCTCATTAAAACCTGTCATGAAGGCACCTGTACATAAAGACTACCTGCCTATAAAGACCAATTTTGATGTTTCTCTTGAGTGGTCTTTATATACAGGTTTCACTGTAAAAATATTTAATAGTCATACACCTGTGATATAATTAATCATATACTGTACCTACCTTGGATTCATCCTTTGGAAGTCAACTTAAAATCTTAACTACTCGTCTGCAACCATGTAGATGACTTCTGTTCTATATGAAAGGCTCTGTGCAGCTGGTAGAGGATAGACAGTTGAAGAATTCATTGGGGTCAAATTCATATTTCCTGGATGCATAAACATCTTGAAGTTTGTCTGGAAATATTCAGTGATAGGCTTTCTACTACTCAATGGTATTGTAGTACATTATTCTATTCCACCCATATATTTCAAAACTTGGGTATGCATACTATTTATGTAGAACTATAATAACTATAATTAATCATTTTTTCTCTATTTCTTCCTTTCTTCTCCTTTACAGAATAGATCATCCGAACATTGTGGCTCTACTGGACATATTTGAAGACAAGATGCATGTATATTTAGTTATTGAATTGTAAGTATTCCTTCCTTCTTATCTTCTTTAATGAAGAACTACAAAGACAAATCATAATTGAATTGAAGCTGTACATATTTAAAGAGAAGTGTAGACTTTTTTTTGTTGCAGTGTAATCAGTCATTTGGTGAATGGCATTTCATTGTGTATTTCATGATGATTCATAACCTATAGAAATTATGTTTTGAAATGGTTGAGGAAAGAAATATATTTTTACAGCGTACCTGTCAGATATAAGAAGAGTTGATAGTGCATGGTAATGAAATAAATTCATAATTTAGAGCTTAGATTTAGATCTTTACAAATATCATGAAGGAGGTAAATGATAATGTTATAAAGTTTGGTGGAAGTTTTTAGAGAGTGTTGGATAAAAGCTTGAAAAAACCACCCCCCCCCAAAAAAAAAAAAAAAAAACAACAACAACAACAAACAAACCGAATGTCTATCTTATATTGATTGGATTCATACAGAAATTACATAGTTAAACATTAAAAGCACAATCTTGTAACAAAATTTAATCTTAACATATTATGTTGTTTTCAAAGCATCTAAGGTAGATATAAAGTCAGGAGCCTTTCAAATTTAAGGATGTGTCTTCCCAGAAACCCTGATGACTCGTTTTTTTAACTCATATGTGATTTACACGTACATGTATGAATATAGAATTCACCCTCTGTAATTTTTGCATAGATCATCGCTATGTCAGGCAACTCTGGGACAATCTGTGCCTTCTAGAGCAGTGCTTGTAAACTTTTTTACATCCACTTTTTTATAATTAAATTTCTTGAAGAGCCAGAAGGGCAATCACTTTGTGTAAATGGAGACAAATTAATATCCTCCTGCCAAAATATAAATTGTGCGTTTGGAACCCATTTCTATGTAGTGAAAATCGCAAGCATACAAAAACCATTATTTAAGAAGTCTCATTTGCGTACGTTTGTTACCTCTAAAAATCAAGGACTTCCAGTGTATATAATGGGAGAGGAGAGTCGGCAAGTCACGATGTTGTGTGCACTGATGTGCGAGAGCTCACAGACATACAATTCCAGGGCAGCCACTGAAGCAGAAGTAGCTTCATTCCTGTGAATTCACTTGTAAGGGCCTCTACTCCAAAGGAATACATATAATCGATCTGTATCAATCGTTCCTCCATTTTTATTTATAGACAATTTTCTTGTTGTGGCGCATTCTACCGTAATCATTTTAATTGAACTTTCTATTTATAGTAGGCTATTTCTTTTATTTCAAAAGAATTACATACACAATTTGACTACAGGGAGGTCTTAAAACATTGCCTGTTACCTATGAAAAGAATCAGATATGTAATTATCAATCATGGATTCGTTAGAGATTGTCTAAGTTAAACAAATTGGTCAGGAAGATGTGTCAACAAGCGTATGCCCAATTTAAGGGATGTTTACCCCCAGTTGATAATCTAACAACATATACCTGGCAGGACTTAATTCCTTGAAATGCTAGAGCGCCATAATGGCAGTCGTGTTAAAGCCAGGGTAATAATCAGGGGCGCCTTGAGTGTCAAGTCTGACAGATATGAGCGCTATACAAGAACCCAATATTATTATGTACACACTTTGGCTCTATTTGAGAACCTAAGAGAATATCTCTTCAGATCAGAGCCAGACGGGCCTTAACTCTTGATTAAAGTATATATATGAGATAATGCCCTTCTAGCTCAAAACAGGTGCAGGTATTGTTATAAGTACGGTAGCTTACAAAAAATGTACACAAATGTACAAACATGAAATTAATTATTGTGTTTTAGAGGATACATGTATGTAAGTTTAAACAAGTTTTAGTTGAACAATTATGAAGGAAAGTGTGTATGTGTTTGCTGCAGACTATAATTTGTGTTGACCATTACAAGGTGTAATCCTATAAAACACTCATAGAAGATTTGTAATCTGTTACAATGTACTTTAAACAAAAATGGATATCTTGTATGATATGCGATTTAAGCAGTTTGATATGTCTTGGATGTGAAAAAGTTTCTATAGAAATCAGTCTGATATAGCTTGATTAGGTAGAACACACCTGTTGAATCTATCAGATTTGTCTGTCTCTCGTAGATATAGAATAGGCCCGTCTGATTATGCAAGTGCAGTATTATAAGTGCATTACTCGCCCTTAGAAAATAATATGTATGTATTATGAAGAATGTATAAAATAACATAAAATAAAACTACCTGACATTCTATAGGTTAACAGTTAAAGGTAAAGACCAGTAATGGTCATGCGATTGCATTGTGAAAGAAACGTTGTGGAATCGATCAGAAAAGGTTGATCATCTAGCATCTAGCATCTGCAAGGTTCTGGAATCATCAAAATGATAAGAAATTTGGCCCATTCTTCGTAAAGTTACAAGCACTATACACAGAAAGATGTATATGGGACTACCCTATCTCTCTCACCAGACCATGAGAGAAATAAATTTACCAAATATATGAATTAGTAGGCGGTTTCCCGGCAAATTTTTTATCATCATGTATTAGTCAAAACATATTCTTTCACATGATTGGTAATGAGAGCTTCCATTTCATTTTTTGAAATTGGGGCGTTGCCAATACTGGTCTTTACCTTTAAGGATTGTGAAGGGGGAAAAGGTGACACAGAAACCCATGCACTAAACCCAAGTTGGACTTGAGGTCCATGCATGCAGACACTATTCTATACATCTAGTCTACTCATTACTCAATGAATAGCTTCCTTTTTTACTGAGATACAAACTGAATATCTCTTTGTAGCAGTTTTTGTGACATTTTGAATACAGTGTAGTGACATAGGGGCTCTTTACGTCCCGAGCAAATCATGTTTTGGTGGTTGGTACACTTTAAATGTACATGTACTCTGCTAGCCCATTTACCTTTTGGTCGCCATCTGACATCAGTGTTATCAACTTTTGGAATTCACATCTCATAAGGCTATACACATGTTCTTTTGAGAATCGCTTGAAAATTGAAAATTCTCTGCAAAAAAATTTGAAGTAGTATATGAACCAATCATTTTTCCTTTTTTCTTAAATAGTATAAATGTAGTCTAAAATTTTGCTCAGTGAAAAAATGAAATGGTTTATTAGTGTTCTACACAGATTTTTTGTACAAATCATTTAATTCTTCTTTTTTTTTTTGGGGGGGGGGGAATGGTTGAATTGAATCATTCTATGTAGTGAACGCAACCATTATAACCCCCTTTAGATTCCAGGGTAGTTTGCTAAATTGGATCTTCAAAAGAACCTTTGCACCAGAGGCAACATGTGACATATAAACAGGTAGTGCAGGATGCCACTCCACATTTGTTGTGATACTTAGTAGCGTCATCACATGCGGACGTCATCTGAATTTCCTGTTAGTAAAAAAGGTTCATCTATTTTGACTACCAGTTCAAACGTTAATTACCTGTATAACTTCATGGTCTGTCGCATGATGAATTGATACATCCCTGGACGCAACCCTGGTATCATATTACCACACTGACATTTATTTATTCCATGTCCAGGGCGGGCGACATGACGCAAACCAAATATGAACGTCATTCTCGCCCTCTCATGCGCACATAAGTTTCATTGGTGCGGCCCATGAAGGCCCCGTATTATTTTTTCAATGTCAGGGTTATTGTTTTGTTTTCTATTGCTAAATTAGGAATACAGTTTAATATGTTCCTATCAACAGTTGCGCATGAAACGATAACACAGAGCCACACAACTCATCAGTCACTGACGCCGGCGCCGTAGGACATCATGCATGACCATGGATGTGCTATGGATGTGCTACTCCATAAATGTACAGAGATGTACAGGAGTGATGATCCACTTTTTTGGAAGAGTCCTATTAGGAATCACTTCTTTTGGAGTGGATACCCACACTAACTAGTGGAAACCATTCTCAGAAGAGTAATTCACTTCACTACTTGAGAGTTGATTCCACTATAATTTGAATGGATTCAACTCCAAAGGAAGGGATCCCTGATATAACTCCTAAAACAATGGATAACAACTCCTTCACATCGTAAAAAGGAAGCTTGGGCTTCCTATTGTAAAGTAGCATTCAGTATGACCAAATACCTTGTGTGGGAGTGAGCATTCTGGTACAGAGGTTCACCCACTTGGCTCTCAATCACAAAGTCATGGGTTCAAATCAGTAGCAGGTGCATGTTAACTACAGTTGCCTCTCTTGACCCATTCATTGAATGTATCCTTGAAATGCGCTGATAAATTGAATGTCTTGGAAAAAAACACGCCTGGAACACAAAATACATAGTTGTTGATATATAAAGTTATCTGAAAGGTTCCCTTAGATATTTAAAGTGAAATAATACAATTAAATGATCCATTAAAAATCCATTAAAATTTGTTTGTTCATGTTTTGTGCACACATTGATATTCACATTAGGATTACCTACAAATTCAAAGACATTAGGGAAATTCAATTCATCACATTACTATATTATTATTCATATCTTTTTTAAAATTAATATCTTTTTTTAAATTCATTTGAGTAGTGACATAAAGTTGCCTCATCTTCCACCTTCAATTTATGGTTTTTACTTTGTCATCGTGTTGTATTTTCTCCACATCATAATCTCCTATGATTTTGGAGCTTTTTACCAACCCAAACTAAAGCTCTGACCCACCAGCATTATATGATAAAAAGATGACAAGACAATGATTGCCCTTTCTCGTTCGCCCACTCTCAAGTTCCCTCGTGTCGGGTAAAATAAAACACTCACAATATAGAATAAAATAATGCGCTATTTATGGGCATACATGTATTCTATACCAATGAGTAAACCAAACCCTTTTTTTTCTTTTGATTGCCATAGTAGGTCAATATTGTCAATTCCACCATCTTGCTTTTTTTCCTTCTTTCGCACCTTGGTCTTCAAATATTCAAATTAAAGAATAAAATATTCATACAATAATCCACCCACTCTGCATCATTTCTTATTCAACAGATGATTATCTGTAGGTTCTGCGTTATCCCTCAAATTTGACCGTTGTTGTAATGACCATCCTAAAGTCTGCACTCAGATTGAAATTAAAAATATATATATAATATCTCCATCGTTCATTAAAAATCCATAGAGAGTGTGCACTCAACTTGCAGAATTGTAATACAATCCAGTTACCATGGTAACGATACTGTAAGCACTTAGGTCAGTTACGTTGGAATTGGTAAAGCGCTTTATAAGAAACAGTTATTGTTATTACTACTATTATGATTATTATTGTTAGTGTTGTTGTTTTCATTGTTGTTCTTGTTGTTATTATAATTATCATTATTATTATCATTGTTATTTTTATTTGTATTATTATTATCGTTATTATTTGTATTATTAGCATTATTGTCATCATTGAACACTATTGATATTCATCAATTAATATTAATATCAGAATCATTAATATTATTATTAGAAGTAGTATTATCATTGTCATTATTATTATTAATAATATTATTATCATTGTCAATGAACATTCCTTTCTTTCAAGCATATGGTCATGAACCGTGCAACAGCATACAAAAGTGACTCAAATTTGAAAGTGAGAAAAATTCATGGGAGCCAGTGCCGAGGGAGAAACAGTTACAACCTGTCATAAATATAATCTTTCTCTCCAGCACCTGAATTGATATTTGACATCCTCGGGTCCCAATTGGTCTGAACGTCCAACCGTAGATAGTCATCTTTGCACAATTTCCAATGAGATAGGTGGACCCTCAGGCGGGTGGATTGGGGAATGCATGTGTAGGAGGAGTGAAAAAAGAGTGCGTTGGTTGGAGTGAAAAAAGAGTGCGTTGGTTGGAGTGGATGGACAAGGTAATGACAGGAGGGGAGACAAGGGGGTTGAAAGAGATGAGAAATATTTGTAATCAACAGTGGTTCGAGATGGAATGTTGTGACCTTGTGTTTGTTGTATTTTTTTGCTGACATTGTACGTTTGGGATTTGGGATTGATCATTTTTAAGATTGAGGTTTAGGGGCTTTTGGATGAGAAGGAATAGACTGGTTTATCAATGTAAATTGTATTCCGAAACCAAGTATACTGATTGTACTTGATGACCTTTAAGGTTGCTTGTTGAAATGATGATTACCCAACATAGCAACAACCAATGTATGCAAGTTGGATTTGAGACATAACCAAGGGTTATAGCATTATAATGCAGGGCAATAATTTGCTTTGGCAAGCACGAAGCATGTGAATATGGACATTTCAACTCATTTTAAGGAAATTTATTAATTTCAAGATCATTGTTCAAATGTAGAGCTCCTCAAATCACCCATTGTACTTTGAAGATACACCTGAGTATCCTTTAACTCTCTGACTACTGAATTTTCTCATTTCCTTTGGCTCAATACCAATTTACAGTAATATAAAGCTCATTTTCAGTATATACTATACTTATAGAACCTTGCATTAACCAATAGACTGCGGAAGGATCACATTTCCTATTATGTTTAATACAGGAAGCATTTCCAGTAGGGAGTGGGTTAACAAAGTAGATGCGGTGGCTAGAGTGCTTTGACCTTTCCATTTACATGAAGGGGGAGGGTTGATAAAATGATACAGATAGTGACAGCAGAGGGATTGGAAGGCATTCATGAGCAGGTCTCGTGGCTTGAGCGTGCATGGATCAACTAATGATGTACGACCTCAAAGATCGATGGCCGATCGTGTTCGTTGATTATCCCTTGTGTTCTGAGGTCATTCACTTCAGGGCTGCCTTGCCAACTATGTGGGAGGAATATATTCATGTAGGATGGATAGGAGGGGTAGGAGGTACACCCAAGGTTAAAGACTACCCTGTCCTAGTTTGCAGGAACAAAGCATTGACCTTGTCGGTTGGAATGCTTAGCACAGGGTCTGAACTGCAAGACTGTAGACTGCACTCTGCACGCAGGCCCTGTACATATGCTGCTTGATATAGCCAGCTAGCTCTAGACTGACAAAGTTACTAAGCTCAGAGCTTGATGGAACTTTTTAAAATCCAATCCTTTCCCCTGATTATACCTTAATATGCAGATCAATGACATCAAGCTTAAAGGGCTGGTCCCATATGATCAATACTGTAAAACCAGAAACACCCACGACATGGAATTTATGCAAATCTCATAAGACATGTCAGTTGAAATTCAAATATTTTGCTGCATTAAAAGTACAAACAGTGCCAAAATAGGATACCGGTAACTCTTTTGCCCTGTATGTACATACTATATGGATTGTTTGTTGAAACCTTGGCCCTGCCAGTCAAGTGCCTCTTGATCATGTGACCTTGTATAAAAAGCTACACGAATCATATTTCAAACCGAGTATTGGTGGGAGAAATGATTATGTTTTGCCTTCAATGTCTTTAAGAAAAAGGAAAAGCAATAAACAATTTTTTTTTCAAAGCAACATACCGGTAGTTATCCTTTTAAGAAACCTTGTGTACATGTAGTTAAAGAAATACAACATCTGGCAATCTGGGTCCTTTTTAAAAACATAAAAGGAACTTGAAATCATGATTTCCTATTCTTTTTCTCTAAATCATATACATGTAGAATTGTCACTTTTCTTTTTATATTGAGGTTGGTTTCCCCTGTATTAAAAAGTAACCACAATATCAGGCCAGCTGTACTCTACGACAGTCTTTGCTTTTACCTAAGAAGTTTATCCCTAATGTAATCAATCATGTTTCCAATGCCTGAGATTACTTATAAATTTAATGCACAAACAACAACAAAACCATATTTTTATTCTACTCATACTCGAGTAGATGGATTATGTAGAAGTTTTTAAATAGGAAGTGAAGTGATGCGTGGTTTCTATGGTAACTGATTTGAGTGAGTTATAAAACGTTGGTTTATGGCCTGAAGTGGAGGGATATTAGTACCAAGTGTGCGGGAGTATACTGTGCAATTTGTTTTGAAATCCTCTCCTTCGCTGAAGAGCATCGTTTAGTACATGTACTATTACTCTTGAGTGGAAGCCGAAGAGAGAAGAGGAGGAGGTAGACGTGAGAGAAGAGAAATAATAAGATATCAAGTTGTATTGCAACTATACAAAAATGATGAATGAGAGAGAGAGAATGTATGCGTCAGGGCGGGAGAGAGAGAGAGAGAGAGAGAGAGAGAGAGAAAGAAAGAAATAGAGGAAAAAAGAGAAACATCTTGTAAATTTATGTGTATATTTTTCATTCCATTTCATACCTGTCCGAATTAGCATCTTTGCTATCATAATGAACTGATTCATTTGTAAATTGAGCTATATGCTCCTTTTTATATGGATAACATTGTAATTAAATCGCAGGGGATA
The DNA here is from genome assembly GCA_035222895.1 of Strongylocentrotus droebachiensis. Lineage (NCBI taxonomy): Eukaryota > Metazoa > Echinodermata > Echinoidea > Camarodonta > Strongylocentrotidae > Strongylocentrotus > Strongylocentrotus droebachiensis. The sequence continues at coordinate 117,890 of JAVYIG010000084.1, forward strand.
ATATAACATCAGGAGGGGGTGGAGATAAACAGAAGAAGGGCGAGGAAGAGATAAGAAAGAGGGAGAGAGAACTAATGCTGTTTATTCTTTTTAATTCATGTACATGTATGCATTGTAATTGCTGATTGACCAATTTTAGATCTGAGCAACCATGGATCAACGTGTTTGAAATTCATGTCTGTAAAAATGAGAGCATTGTGACTATTTTTAAAGCCATTCTTTACCACATTTTTGTCTTGATTTACAGAATATTCAACATGTTTGAAATTCATGTTCATCACAATGAGATCATTGTGACTTAAAGAAAAAATCTTTCCCACATTTTTGTGTCGATCTAGAGTATTGTTTGAAGTTCATGAACATCACAACTAGAGCATTTTTTTTAATTTTTTTGTTTTAAAGCAATTTCTCCCCTCTATTTTTATCTTGATCTACAGAGTATCAGGTGGAGAACTCTTTGATAGGATAGTGACCAAAGGTAACTACACAGAAAAAGATGCCAGTGAGATAATGAAACAGATACTCGAAGCTACAACCTACATCCACGGCAAAGGAATCGTACATAGAGACCTCAAGGTAAGCAAACCTGCAAAAGAAATGTTATTCTGACAATTAGTGCATTAGTGTAGCACAGGGTATTTACTTTTTTATACTATTTATATATGTAAACATTTTAGAAATGTACATATGTGTATGTACTTTCAACTTTTGATTTCAAGTTTCCTGTAAAGAATAGTAGTGTTCCTGTAAAAGACCCTTGTGCCACACCCTTATGGCTTACAAATGCATTCAATGCTTGGATACTAATATGATATTTTTTCATATACCGGTAATCTTTTTTTTAAAGTATTAGCGATAGTTCTTTTGTATGTGGCTGCATCACAAGGATCATTGATAGCATCCCAAAGGAGTGCTTACAAATAAAACTTTTTTTTTGTACTAGTGAATTTTTACAAAATGTTTCCTTTCTCATGTAAACATAGAGCTGCTAAAGATGGTGAATGATGCTCACTACAGGACCCTGGTATCTTTCACTAATCAACTTTTTGTCCCTATAACTTTGTGGATAGAACTTGCATAATTATAAAAGTTTTTCTTCCTACTATGGTCTTGGTTGTTGGTCACACATTTTGATGCGGCCCTAGAAAATGGCATTGACATTTTGGATTGACCAACCTTATTTCAACTGCCCTATTAAGTGTTTATGAAGGATGCAACATTTTGTTGAATAAAGCTCTGAACTGGGAAGAATTTTCTCTTTCTTCTCCTCATCAGTGAATCTCCTCGAAAAAGACTTTTTGTTTGTTTCGAGCTATAAAACTTTGAAATAGCCATCTGCATGGAGCACCCACTATATAGAAGTGGATATTTGCTGCAATTCATTTTGCAATTCTGCCCTTGGTGATCATTATGATACATGTAGCTCACTATGAAACAATAGACTGACATGAACAACAATTGCATGCTCATGTGACTTGGTCTGTCTCTGTGGAGTCTAGCTTTGCGGAGTCTTTAAAGAGGACCTTCGCATAGGCAACAGTTCAATGCATGTGTAGCCAACAAGACAGAAGAATGTTAAACATTCCGTCTGCACTAGTTAAGAGTCGGTGCCTGTAATCATCTGAAATACAATTAGTAGGACTGAATGCCAGTCACATTACTGCTCTCATGTTTTTAAGTACCAACATGGCCGACCTCGATAATTATTTCATTAGAGGGGTAGATATTCTTAGAAATTACCTTGATGTCAAAGGGAAGGGCCTCTCTTAAAGGTGTAGCTACATTTATGAAGGAATGCCCTTTGATGTAATACATCATGTATGTTATTACTTTTATAATTGGTTCTTTTGTAAAGAAGCTAATTGACCACAAAAGAAACTGGTGTCATGTTTTGAGTTCTCGTCAACATCGGGGTAGAGGTAGAAGTCAAATTGAACATGATTTTCCCATTAAAATACATGAAAAATGTTCTAAAGATTCTTGTTCCAAGGACTTATATTGATTATGTCGGTAGAAATCAGTTTTCTTATATTAAATTACCCCAAAAGAGCCCTAATAATCCTTTTTTTTTAAGAATGGTTTTATGTTCTTTCTTTTCTTTAATTTCTTAATGTCTGTGCTATAACATTTTTGGTATTGTGGTGTCATAACTCAATACAAATAGAATAATAGCCTGTGACAGGGAAGAAAATACACAGGAGCTTGGGGCGAATTAGCCCCCGAAATGCCCAAAAGAGCCCCTGAAAGTCTTTAAAGAGCCCCCAAATTTTGCATAGAGTTCAATGCAAAACAAATTAAAGTGTTATTTTCATGCAAGCAAGCTTGAAAAGTAGCCTCCGAAATGTTTAAAGTAATTTTTTCCCTGGTCTGTGATATTTCAGATGTAACTAATCCATTGAAAAGGGTCCTATTCTTTTTTGTTTGTCAGATATTTGTTCATGAGGCTCCTGGGTAAAGAATTCTGGAACTGAAACCAAAGAAAAAAAAGAACATAGAACCATTCTAAAAGAAAGGATAAGTAGCCTACCTCAATGTAGCAGATACACCAGCTTGACAGGGCAGGAATGTGTTCACATGTGGCTCTTTTTAATTCAATAACTTTCTCAAACAGTTAGCACACAGAGATAATGTTCAACAAGGGCACCGTTATGGTAATTGCTTCACAATATGAAAGCAACATCTGTCTGTTTCAATCGATAATGTTGCATACTGATTTTGTATCTCTTGTACTCGAGCAATTAATTTCAAAGCCCCGTCATGCTCTGAATCTGCGGGCCCTTGCATCAAAGGCATGACCTTTTCTTTCAGCCTGGGCTAAATTAGCCTAATTAAGCTTGGCCTAGGCTTAATGGGTTCCACCGTTTATGATGTAACCATGTCTGTCTATTCTTCCTGTCTAACTTGTATTGCTGTTTAGAGAATGTTCTTCCCCAAATTGCTTTTGATTCATCTCGAACAAGTGCACACTGTTCATGCTGTGTTTTGAGGAATGGTTACGCAGAAGCATGCAGGCAGATGGGACTTGAGGTCACAGTTTTTTTCCCCATCTGGCTAATGAGAGCTGTTTGCAGTGACAAACTCAATTATACAGAAACTCGTTTCATGTGACCCCTAATTTCTCTTTCTCTCTACCCCCCCCCCCCCCCTTTATTCTATGGGATTATGTAAGACAGGAGATTGTAAGACAGTAAACCATGTCGAGACACTTAAAAGGTTAGCTTAGTTGCTTGCTCTCTTCTGAGGGGCCATTCTGGGTGGATAGGTTGGGAACTGAAGTCGTCTCCCCCCCCCCCCCCCAAAAAAAAGCCTGTTTTTCATCATATGGTGAACAAAATATTAATTCAAGAAAGATTAAATCCAAACTTGTGAAACTTTCAGAATTAAGTGACGTAATCAAGGAGGTACTCATACTGACCCACTTGATATTTGTACATTTTGAAACTTTGAATGGCCAATGTCAGCTGAAGTAAAGCAACCCTGCACATCGAAATACACTGTCTCAGTGTAGAACATGTAAAAGCTTCCTACTTTGTGAGGGAAGGGGGGGGGGGTAAACACATGAGCCCCCACCCAGGAGCACCCTTCCACTCGATTGCTTTACTCCCTCACAACAGCAGCCCTCTAGAGCAAACCTTATCTCAATTTATTTTACTCACACCACACATTTTTATTTCATTTGATCTCTTATTGCCTTATATATATTTCTCCACGTCTAACTCTCTCCTTCTCTCTCTCTTTCTCTTTCTTTCTCTCTTTCTTTCTCTCTCTCCCTCTCTCTCCCTCTCTCTCTCTCTCTCTCCCTCTCTCTCTCTCCCTCTCTCTCCCTTTCTCTCCCTCTCCCTCTCTCTCTTTCTCTTGCTTTCTCTATCTCTTTCTCTTGCTTTCTCTCTCTCTATTTTACTCACATATGTATTCACTCTCTTTATTTTCCATTCTCCATCCCTCCTCCCATATGGATTTAACATTAAGCACCATAGAGCATAGAATTCAGATGACATCACCAAAGCTCTACTGATCGAGGCATCAAGTAGTGAAAAAAAGTTTGACAAGGTAATCAAGGGGGGAAGGACGAGAGAAAAACAAACTATGGGCGGTTGGATTGTTTTGACAACATCTATATATTGATAGAGCTGTCACTCATTGGCCGTCAGTCAGCAGACACGGAGATAACAAGTAGCCCATGTCTGCACTCAAAAATAAAAAAGGGTACAGCTAATACTATCTCAAAGACCTTGACAAATGAATATATAAGGGATTTTTAATAACGTTGTGCATCACCTATTGAAATGAGTGAACATTGCAATGAAGTCTTGCATAATCTGAATGCTATTTCGATGGTAAGTAAAATGGGGGATTGAAATTTCTTGTGAGCAGACATTTAGAAAGTCTTTGTGATTGAGTTACATAGTTCTCGTCTAGATTAAATTCCAACCATTTTTTTTCCATAGTTCTGCTCTTTGTTAGTGCTTCCATGGCGATATGTTAGAAATCTCCATTTACACAGGTCCAGTGCAGAAGGTCCCCAAATTTGAACATAGAACCCCAAAACTTTTAACATTTAAATGGGCCACTGCATACAGATTCTAGAATTTTCAATCTGGACCCTTTATGTCAAAACACTACTGTTGATCCCTGAATATCGTGAATATGAACTTGTTAAATAGTTATGTCAAATGCAGCATCTATACATTCAAGGAATGTTAAAAAGGAGTAACATTGAAAGAGCAGAATTAAATGTACAATATTACATCAGTATTTGAGTAGACCAGAATGAACACAAAGACTTGGAAAAGAGATCAAACTAATGCAATAACAAGGGAGTTGATTTTCAGGAAAAAAAATTGTGATTGTGTTACCACTAAAATTGATATACCAGGTAAGACTCTTGTAGCTCTCATCATGTGATGAGGGAATAGATTAATGGGTACAGCAAGAAAACAATATTTTGTTTGCAGAGAGCGAGAACTAAGGGCTTCCACTCATTTTGACACAGATTTAAGGACCTTCTGGCTCTCAGCAGCCAATTTACTTTGCCTTGCCTTGAGACATTTGTTTTCTGACATGGTTACTGATTGCCAGATGTCTGTGTGCAACAATCACAACTTTGGTGGGTTGCGTTTGTTGTGACAGTATGAATGTTGACGAAGCTGCCACACAACACACAAACCAGCTTAGCTACAGGGGAATGATGGCAACACTGGCCTTGTTCACACTTAGAGATAGTAGCAACATGGGCCTGGTTCACGGTTAGAGATCGTAGCCATTTTGTCCTTGTTCACGGTCCTAAGTTAGAGATGGTAGCCATATGGGCCTTCCCCACACTTTTAGATAGGAACCATAAAGGAACCACATTCATGTAGTAGCTTTATGGGTTACTATCTCCAATCGGCAGCAGATCCAGGCAGTTAACCACTAGTTTTTAGGTCCTGCTTACATTTTGAGTATCCTTTAAATCTTTTTCAGTATTATCATTTTTGCATCAGCAATCCTAGGTAGTTGACCATTCATTGTGTTAACATGCCCCCTTCCTCACTCATAAAAAAACGACATGGGCCATATTCTCATGTTCAGGTAGCAGACACTCATGTTTAATAGCAGCCTCACATCTTAAAAACGTGGCCATGGATTACCTTTATCTTTTTAAATCATAAATATTGTCTTGTTTAATCATATTACTTTGGCAGCAGTGATCCTAGCCAGTCAACCATTAGCTGGATTCACATTAGGTGTGTTCACAAGGCCCGTTCACTCTCAACATTAGCTACATACACAGTTAGATTGCATTGTTCCTCTTTCATGTGACCCATTTCCCCCTCCATGCAATATGATAAGTATCAGACTCATTTAGAGTGTTGTAGATTGTCATCATAGCTAGTATAGTAGCTATTAGGAGGAATATTGAATAGTAAAAATTTATGGTAGATCTCAATATCTATTGATTTGTGTCAAATTCAGGGCTATATTTATTTTTTTAGGGGGCCAGGGAAAATGGAATTCATATCAAATTATGATGATTAATCTTTTTATAAGATAGACCACTTGTTTACAATATTTGTCCTACCTAGCAAAAAATATTGTGTGCAATTCACATTCTGACTACTGAGATGCAATTATTTGTAATGGGTGAGTTAAATAATTTGCATTTCACAAAGACGTATGCATTCAATTTGTTAACATTACGAAAATAGCCTATGGTAAAACTATTTTTTTATTTTATTAAAAAAAACAACAACTAGCAAACAGAAAACCTTGGTTGTACCTAAGGGATCAATGTAATGTATACCTACTAAAAGTTCTTAAGACTACAAACAATGTTGCAGGTAGAAGCTTACGTATGTAGTGATCCATGAAGCAGGCTGTGACGACATTCTCAGTAAAGTTCAAGAGAAGGGCTGTGTCTCCAAAGGGATTCAGAAATGTGAAGATGTCTCAGGTTGATGGATGAGACTTTCCTGAGTTTCCTCAAAATAGACCACTTTCAAAATGCAACATGAATGGTATTAAATCTCCATTGGATGCTAGTATATGATGTAAAACAACATTCTTCTCCCCTGGAGCTTCTTTTTTTACTTTAAAAGAAGAAAGATTTTGTGTTGTTGGTAGGGCGATTTTGTATTTCTTTTCTATACTTATTATTTTCCATATGATCTATATCCTTGTAAGCTTTTAGTTTTTTAAGAGCTTTTAGTTTTCATGTCTTTGTTGTTGTAATCTATAATTCTGTTTTCATAGGGTACCTTTATAGTATGCTAATATAGGCAAACAAAAGAACAGAAAACTTTCCTACATGGCCATGCAAATCTTGGAATCTATCCATAGGTCTCTTCTTGTAGGGGCAAGTGAAATCAGCCCTTTAAGCAAAATATGTAAATTGTAAGTATATTTAATTTTGTATTGTCAATTTAAATACTCCACTTTTCATTAGACCAAGCCCTAAATTTGACTTGATGTAAAACAGAGATGGTACAGGAAAAGCGAAACAGGAAAAATGAGAGAATAGCAACATATGTGGCTGAGGAGGGAGAGAGAGAGTAGGGGGGGGGGGGGTAGGAATTATCAGTCATAATAACAGTTAAATAATATTCATGAAATCGTCGCTGTTTTCACGAAGTGACGGTAGTGAAAAAAAATTGCATTCACTTTGCGTTACGATTTTCCTCACTACCGTCACTTCGTGAAAACAAGGACAAAATGTGCCCTCTAAAGCCAAGACTAATTTTCTCTGCTTCAACTGTTGTTAACATTCATCCTTGCAAACAGCCATTAACCACATACATGGTATTTAATTACCGGAGTACACGGTGCACATCTTAAGTAGATGGTAACATGTTGACAGAAATGAAAAAATACAGGACAGAAAATACGCTTTTGCAAAAGCACAATAGAATGTTCAATGATATGAATAGAAAACCTTTATTTTGGATTTGCCAGTACATTACTAAATGGAAGATTTACTGCACATTTTCCTTGAATTTTGTTAGTATTAAGCTTTGGTAATGGCCCAATTTCACTTGCCTAGTCATAAAAATGTCACTTTTTTGAAAACATAAATAGTTTAAGTGGCATAATGTCAAGAACCTGCTGATATTGCAAGTCTGCCTATATCGTGTGTCTGTCTATGGTGTCTGCAGGAAGTCAGTTCTACGTAAACTTTAAGTCGTACGTGTACTTCAGAGTTGATGCCTTCTGGCTCTTCGCAGACAGTATAAATTATTTAGTAACCTGCAGATTTATGGAGCTTGAAATAAGTGCCTCCATGCTAGAATAGGCAGACAAAGGCTTTGAAGCATATAGTACAATACGCTCTGGGTGAGAAACACAAGTAATGGTTTTCTCTTGTTTTACGAGTTTCTCTCGGCCTATCAGTTATGTGGGATACATTACTTTCGCTGGCTTGGTGCAATGTATTTCTATTGTTTTGTTTGTCGTGCCTTGTGAATAATTTTACATATTCTCTATCTGACTGATAAATTTGAGAAAAAAGATACCTTGAACACTCCAATTTCCTGATTCTTTTACTTGGTTAATGATTTGCAATGTGTTCTTTTTAACTGTTTACACTTGTGGAACATATTCTTGGAAAAAAGCTTTGCCAAGATATTATGAACAGAATAATGAAGGTGAAGTTTTCTCAAGTGTATTGCAGATCAAAACCTACCAATCTTATATTGACCAGACAAGGCCTGTTTGACCAAACAAATCCTGTTTGACCCAACAAATCCTGTTTGCATGTTATAAATCGTTGTGTCTGGCAGACTTCGTATTTCGAACCCACAGGCCGAGTCACCGAGTAAACACACACGATTAATGGAACAATTGCGAAAATTGAAACCTTTTTGAAATTCTAGAGGGTCATTTAACCTTGATGCCCTGTTAGTGTCAAGCCCCAAAGATATGAAATTTCTAGTCGTCCAATCACTAGTCATGCCCTAGCTATGTACATCTTGGCATTAAGTGTAGTCAATTAAGAGCCAATCTGCAGACTAGCCAACCAACCATGCACCACACTCACAATTAGCTAAGAGCTTTCATGTCAGAGCTGTCCCCATTGCTCCGATAAAATCTTAACCGTGAACAAAAAAGAGCTTATCTTTGATGATACCCGCTTTAGCAGTTGCCCTGCAAGCAGAATTCATGTGTTATTGACTTTTTTCTAAACCTGAGAGATGAACAAGGAAGCAACTTTATATTGGAGAATTTGTAATTATTGAGCTAAAACAGTAAAAGCTTGATGTGTTTATGGATGGTGTTTGCATCTTTGTTGCTAAAAAATGAAGTATGCTTTTTAGACTGAAGCAATCAAGGTAATCTTGGTCCCAATATCCTATCCAAGGGGCTTAGTGTGGCAATTAACAGTCATGCTTGCTTCTGCAACCACCTGGATATGAACAACCCCTGTCGTTAAGATTCTCAAATTCCTTTTGCTTTTACAGTGTTTCTATATCATGATTTTTTGTCTGTTAAGAGCTATGAAGGCGTCAAATCTCTGTGAAATGAAGGAACCTTTATATTGTCTATTGAAAGCCAGAAGTGCATTAATTCTGTAAAAGCGTAGAAGTTAATTTCATGTCTCTCAGAGGCAATATAAATGTATTGTCTGTCAAAAGCCAAAAGGGTCTTAACTGTATTTTCACAGAGATTTGAAGGCCTTTTAGCTCTCAACGGTCAATAAATTAAGATATAGACACTTAAACAGTGAGACTGCACCTTTTCATGTGGACTGCGCTGCGCGTTGTGTTTCCATTGAGTGATCACCTTTTATGTACAGGCTAGATTGTATATGTTTCTTTTCATCTTCTGTTCAAGTACTTTGGCTGTGACTATAAGTGTTGTACACCACATTCACCCGGGGTTCTCCTGGACATTTGCAAAGGTCTTTCTCGTGGGGACGCGCCCTTTCCTGAACCGTGATGACCTCCCTTGTCTGGCCCGAGAGACCGCTTATCTGCATTGGAGGTGTGCCGAATTACACTTTTTATCACCGCTCCTGAGGATACCGCTTTTGATGATTGCAGAAGATAGGACCGATGTTTATTCTGCGGAGGGCTAACAAGTTTTAATCTCATCGTCTCTGACCATTTCCAATGATGTTGGAAGTTTTCTTTCTTTTTTGATGATGTGTATAAAAGAAAAGTTTTGATGCGTGCCAGCATCCCCGATGGACATGAAACGAGTGGACCCATATGGTATTGAAGATGAGCGGCAAGTCAAGTGTCTTCGTCAATACCATAAGTCACAGGAGGCAAGTGTTTGGTATGAAATGCTGCCGCTTGAAAAATTGAAAATTGTGTCTAGACATGATGACATGAATCTTTATGTACATATTATCTTCTTTTGGGCCTACATTTGCCCTTTTCTAGCATAGAAAAGAAAGTTGATTATCAATGTCATGTTACAGACTAACTCGATAGATGTCAATGAACAACACCCTTTCTTTTTTTACTTTGAGCAATACTATCTTTTACAAGATGTTACATTTCTAGAAAAGTGGAAGAAACAAGGTTATTAAGAGTAGAAGCTGAAGTAACTAAGCAGAAGTACAAGGAGGGAAATATTAAAATAGGAGAGGGGGAGGGGGGGGGGTCATTAAAGCACAGAAGAGTCATAAGGTGGTATTAGCACCATAAGAAAAGGCAGTGCAGAAATAACAATGAAACAATAAAGGAAGAGAAAAAGTTTTTAAAAACACAGAATACTCTTGCACATTGATTTCATATTCATACTCCCTACTTATACATGAAGGGAATTGCCAGGAATGGTTGAAGAGCGTAATGGTACCAATAACCATTGTATGCATGAACCTTGTGAAATTGTTCTGTTAGAGGTTAGGGTTCAAGTAAAGATTTAACAATCAATTTCTTGTAATAAAATTCTTGTCTAGAAAATATATATTCAAAAGACCCTCATCTCATGAAGGCCTTTCATAGTGTTGATACAAGCAAGTTTCAGATTACTTCAGTTTAGTTGATCAAACCAATTAAGTTAATCTAAAACATGATGGATTGGCTAATAGTTTTTTTTTAAATTGCCAGGAAAGTGATAGTAATTCTTAGCCATAAAACCAGTTAAAATAAAAGCTTGAATGACTAATGAGGTAATCGGTGTATGGGATGTGATGATCGGAACCAGTGTGCCGGCCTACCTGTAAAAGGCAGCCTCATGAGAGTATATAAACATGCCACGTGAGGTGTGAAAGTCAATTTGGCAATCTGAAATGGACTAATGGAAATCAAACAAGGTGTGATGCATAATTAGGGTCTGTTCTCACGGCTACAATAATGTATTTCATCGGCTGTCAGCAAGAAAGGCCTAAGAGCTACACGTGTGTATGTATTGTCAATGGTGGTAATGGTCTTCTTGCAGGCAGCCCATGATCTACTGTACTTTGTCTCGTGCCATTTGCGAAGCTGTGTGATGCTCAAAATCAATCATTAAACAATAATCTGGTAGTATCATGGGGTTTGGTGATGTGCTGACAAAGTGTTTTTGCACCATTTTGCAGATTAATCGGAATTAAGCTGTGTTGTTGTCCCACATTAGCATCAATTATATTGACAAATAAGTGGACCTAATAGATGCGAAAACCTGCTTTGTTCAAAAATATTTAAAGTTTTTAATTTTTTCCTAGTGATGATTTCATTCTCATCATGAAAGGTAGTCTGAAAAAGTACTGCAAGTCATTTAATTTGGTAGAAAACGATAGAATCTGCTTGTTATCACCAGAATAGCTTATTATTTTCTCAGATGACCGGCGCGCGACATGGAAACAAGTCCAAGCAGTGGACTGGATCCAGGCACGATTCCATGACACCAATATTCCTCCCTCTATGCAAACAGACATGTGCCCAGGCCAGCCAGCCAGCCAGCCTTGTCGTCCCTGGATTATTACGCTGTTAGTTTTTATGGTGAATAGCGTTTGGGGGGTTGAATCATGAATGTTCAATTTTATCCATATTTGATTGAATTTTGTTATGGATGATGGCATGAGGATCGAAAAGATATGGCCCATAATATACAGGGAGATGGATCGTTAAATTGTGTATAAAAAAGTTGAAAGTCTGAGTCTTTGTAGATTTCTAGTGGTTTGTAGATAGTGAGGTAGCGTATGAAAATATTGATGGGAAATTTGAAAGTTTAACTATACTTCATATTTAATTACTTCATACTATAATTCAGTGGTTTGTATTCAATCTAGCTTCATTTATATTTTCTATTTTTAACCAATTGTGAAGGTTATTTGGTATACTCATTGAAGTTCTCATTCAATTATCCACTATGATCAGTCAGTGTTTTTTGTTGTGGTATTTTCCTTTAGTTAACTTTGAACATATGAATTTGACGGAGGGTGACATTCACTAACTATGTGAGGTCTTTTGTCTTTGTTCTACTTTTACCTTCTTCAATACTCCTCCGAAATGTGTAGATAAATGCAAAAGTAACCTTTTAAAAATGCATCATTAATTAAAGTCTGTTGAAGGACCTACATGGACATCTTCTCTAATGTTAAACATAGAGTGAACTTTAACTTGAACAAATTCAAAAGAATGATTTAATGTTGATTTTATGTGGCGTAACCTCTTAAATTTTGACATTACCCTGCCTATTCAAGAATTATTTGTAATCCACAAATTTTTTCTAAATTATACTTAACATTATTTCTATAGAAAAAATGTTTTTAATCCAAGGTATATCCACTTGAATCAATTATATTATTAAAATAAACATTATTTTCTTCAGTACAGTTTTGGAGTTGACTACGCCTTTAATTAGTTTTTGAAAGGATTCATTACAAGATCTTCTTACATAGTTAACTGGGTTAAGGCTTCAATGGAATCTTGTATGGAATCCATAGGTGGTAGGACTATTATATACCATCATATTAAACGTACACTTCAACCTCTAACTTTACCATCTAGTTTACAAACGGGTTTCTCTTATGAAACAACATTGAAATGAAAGTTTGTGAGGTGAAGGTCTATTGTCTATTCGAATAGTGACGTTTGCATTCTCTCTATGTGTGAGTGTCTCTCTCTCTTTCTTCTTCTTTTTCTTCTTTTTCTTCTTCTTCTTCTTCTTCTTCTTCTTCTTCTTCTTCTTCTTCTTCTTCTTCTTCTTCTTCTTCTTCTTCTTCTTCTTCTTCTTCTTCTTCTTCTTCTTCTTCTTCTTCTTCTTCTTCTTCTTCTTCTTCTTCTTCTTCTTCTTCTTCTTCTTCTTCTTCTTCTTCTTCTTCTTCTTCTTCTTCTTCTTCTTCTTCTTCTTCTTCTTCTTTCAGCTTTTAAAAAATCTTCACTTTATTTGTCTTTTTGTTGATTTTGTTGCTGCTGTTTTTGTAGTTGTTGTTGTTCTTTCTTCTTTTTTTTTTCATCTTCTGTTTTTCATCTTCTGTTTTTGCTCTTTTGTTTTCCAAACAATTTACCTTTTCCATTTGACCGTCATGCTTCGCCTTTATAAAGAGAGCATGTTTGAGTCCTGAAGTAGATACCCCATCTAGCCTCATCTGATCTGAGTGGATTTATATCAGAGTTATGAAAGTAGATTTATCCCCAGGTACATTTTTCAGTCTAGACAATACAATTAACCTACATTTTCTACAAATGTCAAGTTTTACTCTCCAAGATTGACTCGACAAGCCTATCATTTCCTAAGAGAAAAGAAACGAGACAAGTTCAACCACTTTCTAGATCAGGATCTCAGCAACTCCCACCTACCTGCCTGCCTGTTGCGTTTTGTTTGTTCGTGATGCCTACTTTACAAGCTAAGCTTAAATGAACCATGCCTATAGAATGCAGCTTTCATCACCTTACCGCTGTAGATTCCACCACGCCTTAACGAGTGGGTGTAATTCAAGTCCCTGTGGATCTTCGTAAGCCCGTCGTATGTCTCCCCGTAACCCATCTGGTATGCGAGCGAGCGTCTTCCCTGTACTGTCGGCAGTGCCCAGCCACGACATGATTCCTTATTGCCACTGATTAAGATACATGACCATCGTATTGCCTGTCTCTACAGTCCCAGGTCATTCATTATCCTGTTGTATTGAGAGAATATTTGAAGCAATTATAGAAGCAGTCCCTCTGGTATCTTGTCCATCATGATCTGATGAAGATAAGTTAACCTTTGCACTGCCTTTAGCTTCTTGGATCAGACTTAGAGCTACAGGAGTTAAAAGTACTTTCTAACGTTGCCAAAATGAGGTCAAGCTCTTTCTAGTGGCTGTATTCATTGAAAAATAAACTTCTTTTTTTGTGTCTCCAAGAATTTTAACATTAAGAAAATGGAAGAAAGAATATCTTTACTGATTACGTCTCTAAGATTCATACAAGATATGTCTCGCATTTATTTTGGATGTCTGAAAGCAATTAATGCAAGCATTTATATCTTGTAATTCTGGATTTTCAGTAATGCCTCTCATGATGTACATTATACTTGCAATTAGGCTTTAATATACATATTTAGGAATTTGATTTTCACATGTGTTTCTAATTTTATAGACGTCAAATACCCAATCTGTCATATCGCTTCAGTTAATGCTTGTGCACAGATCTCATACCTTTAAAAGAATCTGTCCGTCTCTGTGCATTTTACAATTGAGTGTAAGAAATAAAGAAATGCTTCATTATGCAATAACTGTTATTTGATGAAACTTTTTATTACATTTCAAATGTTATGAGATTTTTTAACCTTTTTTTCCTTCAAATTTTAAAATATTGCCATTCATAGTTTAATGGAAATGAAGACAGGGTGATATTTTTCCAAGCTCTTTATATGTTTTGTATGTACATTGTTACATTCACAATATATTCAAAAGTGGATTATAATTATTAACATCGCCTGTCTTACTTTTCCCTTTTCTGTCTAATCTTTACAGCCAGAGAATCTACTATTCTACAGTCCTGACGAAGATTCAAAAATCATGATCAGTGATTTTGGGCTGTCCAAGATCGAGGGTCAGGAGGGCATGTCGACAGCCTGCGGGACGCCTGGTTACGTAGCGCCAGAAGTTCTGAAGCAGCTGAATTATGGGAAGGAAATTGACATCTGGTCAATAGGTGTTATCACATACATTCTGTAAGTACATGGCCAATATGTAATTAGGCCTAAAATAAAAAGTTGTTGTATTGCCCTTTGCAATTTTCCAACAATCTTGAAATCTACTGTCGGCTTTTTCAACAACAAACAAATTATAACGGCTTTAGACAGAAACAAATATTAAAAGCATTCAAAACTAAGAAATGTCAGCCTAAAGAGAGAGAAAAAAAAAGATTTCTGACCGACCGACCCATGTTTTGGCACCTAAAGGGCAATACAACATCTTTTTTTTTTTTAGGTCTTACAGTCGGTCATGAGTAGGCTCTCCAATTTGTTTTCCCTCAGGTTTCGATAGAAGAGATATACAAAGTTTTAACAATGTTATGAATAACACTAATGGTGTAGAAAAGATTATGGAAAGTGAACTCAACATTGCAAAGCTGTGTGTTAGCAGACTGATAGAATTACAGTATTTTTTGTCTATAATTTTACAGACAATATCAATGACTTAAGTGTACCAGGGCCCCCAGTACTAAAGGCTATTGATCCTACGGTAGTTTGGTTGATGCTATGATGGATTGATTGTACATAGAGATCTATTGTTAATTAGCAATCAGTTACTGACGTTTCTTAAAGGTAATACAAAGTTTTGGTATGGGGTCATGAATTTGGTTCAAATGAACATATTGGAAGCATATGTGATCCTACAATATTCAGTGATCGTTGTCGCGGTTGAAATCGAGTCTAAAGTTATGAAACTGTAAATAATAAACTCTTTATGTTGTATAGCTCCCTCTCAAGGTCAAGATATTAATTAAGCTAAAACAATGTTTCGTGACTATAACTGATCGATTAGATATTCCCGTTTGGAAATTATATGTCACAACGACATATTCTGAGATTGTCATGGTCGCAGCTACCATTGTACGGCCGTAGGCGCTATTTGAAATTTATCAAAATTTACCGGGAGCACCGGTAAATTTTTATATTAGATTTTTCTCGAAAGCAGAAGTGTTTTAGGGGCTTCATTTTCTAGCGCTTATAATACATCCACAGGGGCATCCTAATATATCAAAATTGTAAAGAATCACTATTCACCCAATTTTCAAAATTTCCCAAAACTTTGTATTACCTTTAATGTTGAAGACCAACTTTATCCTTTATCAGATCAATTATCAAGGAAAACGATACATTTAATGATAATTTTGCTCCCTGTTCTGTCACAAAAAGACCAAACATCTTGGACTTGCCAAGATATAATAGTTAAGAATCTGTTTGTTTATCACAAGCCAGATTGACATTGATCGACAGATTGACATTTTCTGGGGAATTCGAGGAGTTTATGTCTTTATGTTCCTCAGGAGATAATTTGATGATAGTTACATGCTGATTGCATTTCAAAGTAATAATCTTAGTCTAATAAGTCAGATTTTGCATATTGATAAAGGCAACCTTCTTTTCTCATTTTAAATTGAACATTTTGAATTTGAATTAGGTGAATTTTTATGTATAGGTTCAGAGAGAAACTGGTCAACAACAAAAATCATGTTGCCAATTCATTGAGTATTAGAAATGATTCATTCTTTAAAGAATTCATATGATTTTTGAAGATTGTCTGTTGCATTTCATGTCTGTACAGATTTATAGTTTGATCATTTTTGACCCCTTAAATAGTACAGCTTCAGTATAAATACCTGTTCTGTTACAAATATCAACAACATGTCAAAAATGTTTGAGGCCAAATACGTGATTGCATCTAGAGATAAAGCCATAATCTTATCTCATTAACCTTTTCTTTCTCTGATCAGATTATGCGGTTATCCTCCATTTTATGATGAAAACGACTCCAAGCTCTTTCAGCAGATCATGCGAGGGGACTATGAATTTGACTCTCCATACTGGGACGATATCTCAGATTCAGGTAAGGTCTTGAAGACATCCATCTTTTCTTTTATCCCACCATCTTGCAGGAGAGAAAATATGGATATTACTTATTTTTTGCCATTGAGTTGAAATAGAATTCATTAATTCCTAAGTAGATTTCATCTCTTTGGAGTGTGAAGGTCATTTGTTTGTGATAGTGATTGCCTTATGCCCTCATGGTGACCAGTTGATAGGAATACTCCCCAGGGAGTGGAGATGGTGCACACTGCATGAATGAATCCGATGACCAGGGTATTAATAATGTCTGTATAGTGCAAAGACGGTATTTTGTATTAAAGCGCAATATAAATCTACATTTATTACACAGAGTTAAGATCCTTCTGTATCCAAACAGGATTTTTCATTCGACAAGTTTTGGACAATGGTTCCCAGCTTTTATTGTTTAGTAAACAACCTTTACCAAACGTAGGTTTACTTGGTGATTTTATAATTCCATACTCGATGATAGAACACATCGTCTGCTGAGAGCCAGAGGGGCGTAATGCTGTGTTGAATGATGAAATAATGCCCTTTTGGCTTTGAGCAGACAAAGTAAAACATTTTTCTTTATCTGCAATTTAATAATTTTTATTAAAATGCGGAAGTTATACCAAAGGCCGTGAAAGTTTAAGAAGTAAGCAAGGGTGTTTTGATGTTGCTAATAGTTCACTGAGCTTGGGTCAAGTATCCCATTCTTTCCACTTGTGACAACGTTCAAGCCATTGTACCTCAAATTGCCACTCTATACCCAGGAGAGAGGTAGGGATCTGGTAGAATACTGAAAGACACTTTTATCATCTGCCCTCACTGTTCAGATGAACATGCCAGGGAGTGGAGACGGTGCACTTGTGTATGTAAAAATCCAACAATGCAATATAACAATCTATTTAAAAGAAAAAAGTCTGACAGTCGGTCATTGGAGTGTGTTTGAAAAGAGTGGTGAGTGAAAGTGAATTTCATGGAATTAATACCAGTTCTTTAGAATCAGAACAAATAAATCAAAACGTTTAATAAGTATTACGCATAAGCGTTAGCATATATATAACGACCACATATTTTGTTGACATAGCATAGTTCTTTCTATTCAAATCTTCATCAAAGGGGATATTGTGTAGACCACCCGTCTATATAAAGGACTAAAGTAATCATGATTCCATTTAGGTTTGAAATGTAATAATGCAGCACTGATTAAGAACAAGGAAGAATAGTTTAAATGTACATCGGATGATGGATTCAATATTTACTTTGGAATTAACAAGGAAAATGTAGTATCCAATTTTGTGGGTGATTATTGCACTATACAAAGGTGGTTTGATGTGCTCTTTCAATTATAGTGCAATATAATACCGCACAATCATGAAGCTGATGTATATATATATATACACTTAACAGATTTTTAACAAAATCCAACATCACTCCACGTCTGCAATATCCGACTCTGATGGGTTACCATGGCAATGGCATATAGGCTGGAAATATTGCCAAGTACATTGCACTCTCTCTCTCTACAGCTTTCTTTATCTCTCACACACGTTCTCTCTTACATTTTTTCTCTATTGACACGATTACACAATAAATTATAAGATTGTGAATTGTAGTGTGTGTTCACATCTCACTGCCATTGTTGTCTGTTTTTTCTTTATGTGTAGCTTGTTTTCCTTTTTCCTTACTGCTCTCTCTTTCTATATGAAGAATCTATAATTTTCTCCTTTTCCTCTCTCTTTCTATATATAGCTTAATCTATCCCTCTTTAAAGACTTGTTATCCTTGTCTCTCTGTCTCTCCTCATCTCTCTCACCCTATTTCCCCTGTGCAGTAAGTCTTATTTCATATTTTTATATTTCTATGCTGAAGAAATTTGGAATTCAAAGTCACACACAAATGTGTGGGTTTGCTTGTGATATGTGTGGTATAGGAGGCTTAATAACAAAAATGTCTGATCACTACCTTTGTGTTTACAGAGATACATCTCAGAATAGTTCATTCTCACTCTTATGACTATATCATCTCATACTCCCATTGAAATGTCTGATATACTTCCCTTAAATGCAATGTCATCTTATTTATGATGAAACCAACTTTGACAAGGACACACTTACTGCAATTTTAAGGGAGAGGGATGGATCGATCGAGAGGCAGATAGAATGATGAGAGGTTGAAATAGAATATTATCCTCCTCTTTCAGGGAAGGCATGCAAGTGTAGTGTAAACATTTAACACTCAACTGCATACATACATGTCGCCAGATTTAAATTGGAATGTTTTTTATGATGATTTACAATTTTACATGTTGGTTAACTCTCCAGCTAGTAGAAGCTTTTCATTGACTTTCTACATGCATTTTTATGTGATATGACTTCTGTTTGAAATGCAGACAGATTTAATGATGTAATGAATGTATTGATGGAGCCCAGACATCGCTGTTCTTGAAGACATTTAGACATTGATGCTGCATGGGCACTGCCATTTTATAGGGGTCACTGTCATTGATTAGGGGGGGGGTCTTTACATATGGTAGAAAGTGAATGAAACAGGCCACTGGTATATAATGGATGTGGGAGCTGGGGGCTCCTTTTATTTTCCACATTTGCTTTTACTTCTCCCTATATTTTTGCCCCCCCCCCCACACTGCATTCAAACAAATGATGTTTGCTATGTATATCAAATGATGCTAGCAAGAAAATCCTTCGTTGACTATACTTTAACAAATGCCCTTATAAATGGTCCCTCTTAGAAATGTCCCATCTGAAGCTGCTGAGCACATGATTATTTTGGCTACATGCAGGCCGGGTAAACAAGAAAATAACTGAAAAGTACAAAAAAAATATACAAAGTGATATTAAATTGTCATCATCGTATCATTTTCAACATCATTATCGCCATTATCATCATTATCATCATTATCATCATTATCTTATCATCATCATCATTATCAACAGCATCATCATCATTATAGCATCATTTCATCTCATCATCATCATCATCATCATCATCATCATTAATAGCTCCACCATCAAACAACCTTCACCTTCATCATCTTGCCTCACAAGTATACACACAAGACACATTGCACAGTGATCGCAAAGCGTTGTAAAGCTTGCATGAAATTACGTGTAATATAACTACATCCTGTTGATTTGATTCTCCTGAAATCATGCGCAAGCAAGAAAACATCATCCCTTCCTTCCTGGCAATGTCTCCATCCGGCATG
Organism: Strongylocentrotus droebachiensis; assembly: GCA_035222895.1. Classification (NCBI taxonomy): domain Eukaryota; kingdom Metazoa; phylum Echinodermata; class Echinoidea; order Camarodonta; family Strongylocentrotidae; genus Strongylocentrotus; species Strongylocentrotus droebachiensis. The sequence continues at coordinate 137,550 of JAVYIG010000084.1, forward strand.
ACGGACCAAGCGGCAGGGTTGATTATCGTCCCCGGTGCTGCAAATCTATGCATTGCTCATTGATAAGTCGGCGTATCGTTTTAGGGTTCATGGGAGAATGAGAACACCGACAAATGGTTATTTTGGGAAAGGAAGAGGTAAAACGTCTTGTCGTGTGAGACGTTTAATACGGGACGATGCATGCATTCGTCGTTCTCCATTGATTAGGTTATCCATGCAGCATATGCTTGTTGGGTTGAAGGGTAGCTGTGCGTGCATAATGGATACATGTGTATTTATAACTGAGACACATGTACTAGAAAACTTAATTGCAGATTTCTAGAACATAATGATAATACTAACTAAATGTTTTGTATAGCGCATAACATATAAGCATAATTGCAGGTTTCTATGAGCTTGGACTTGCATGTGTGGAATCAAATAGCAACCTTTATTTTCCTCTTTCATCTTGGGTATAATTAGCATTAAAGATTGAACTCGTATTGAAATTGGGTTGAGTCTTCCTACCGTTATTTGTGGTACTGTAAAAATTGTTCTTCAATTTCTAAATCTGCAAATTTAGTGGATATGATCAACATTGAATTTTCAATATTCAATTTTCAAAAGAACAAAGATGAACTGCATGTAGATGAAGGTACATGTAGCATATCAATCCCCAGTGAAATTTTGATGGCGTTTAATGCTAATGCATTAGAAATAAATTTAAAGCATTTTAATCTAAAGAAAAGATGAAGCATGAGTTTGAAGGTTCAGTCAGGAATTTCATCGATGACAAAGGATGATTAAAATTGATATCTTACTCTATGACTGACTAATGCGTATTCCATACTTCGTTATTAACTTTAACCCCAAGGACCTCTGCATAATCAAGCTACATTTTTCAGGAGCATATCAGGCTTTTAGTAATAAGGGAGATGGGTGTAGTGTAATTATTATGTAACCAGGAGGTCCTAGGTTCAAACCCAAGTTGATGTACATGTATTGTTGCCCTTTGATAAGGCAAAACTATCCGCTGTGAAGTTCCACAGACAGGATTTTTGTCTACTGGTTGTCTGTCTACAAGCATATACTTACCTCCTGGGTCAGTAAAAATAAATCACCATCATCATTATCATCATCACCATCATTATCACCATTATCATCATCATCATCATCACCATCATAATCATCATAATCATCATCATCATCATTAGCATCATCATCATCACCATCATCATCACCATTAGCATCATCATCACCATCATCATCATAATCATCACCATCATCATCATAATCATCACCATCATCATCACCATCACAATCATCATAATCATCATAATCATCATCATCATCACCATTATCATCATCATCGTCATCATCATCATCATCCTCCTCCTGATCATAGACTTTCAGAATACAAAAATGGAAGTACTACTTGCGAGCTTGCACCAAACCCTGTTCAAGCAGTTAGTTTCAGATGAGATACCCTCGAAATGCCAGAACCGAGGACCTGGGAGCGGATCATGAAAAAGACTAATGAAGTTTCCAATGAAGGGTGCAATAAATAGCAGTTTGATCTTCATGCCTGACTGGATAGCATGTGGTTCCGTGAGAGTTGTATCTGCCCCATCGATTCAGCTACGATTCAGTTGCCAATTTAAAGCTGCCTGGAAGATGCTGTAAACAAGCGGATGGATGATGCTGTTGTTGATGATGGTCATCTTGAATATGATGTTGGTCATCTTGAATATGATGTTGGTCATAACAAATATAGGTGGTTATGATAATACATTGTTTATAGGAATCTAACTTTAAACTCACTCTTTCTCTCTTTCTTTTTTATCATCTTTATCTCCTCACTTAATTGATCTTGCGTGCTCTCTCTCTCTCTCTCTTTCTTCCCACCTTCTCTCTCTTTGTCCCTCTTTTTTGTTTCTATATCACACACTTATTCTCACATGCTACCCCATCTTCTGTTTAACTCCCACTTATATCTCTCCCCATTTCTTTTTGTGTGTCTTTATCTCCCTCTTTCTTTCCCTCTCTCTTTCTCTCTCATTCTACTCTGCTTATGTTTAAAAAACTTTCCTTTTTATCTGATTGTATCTCTATTCCTTCCCTCATCTTGTTTAACACACTTCCCTGTGTGTCACTCCATCCTCCTCAAAAACTGCTCTCCTCTCCTCATGTTCTTCCTCTCTCATGATCAAATGATGAATAGATCAAACATCAGACCCTTGGTATATATCATGTGCTCAATTTATGCTGCTATTCAAGAGGTTTCTAATTCAAATTGAAACCATAGAGACCTCATCAGATCTTGCATGAGGATGCCCTGAATTGTTCGTTATTAAGGACGAAGTAAATCTGTCAGATTAGGGTATGGATTGCAATGATGTTCTTGATTTGTGGCTGAAGTGATATCCCTAACCGCTTCGAATGTGTTGATGAGTTATGAACAGGGATTTTTACGACTCCCTTGTAGGAATAAAACATGGAGCATTGATCTACAAAAGTCTCATTCGCATTTTAGATTGCATGTCTGCAAGGATAGAGTTCCTAGAAGGCCACATTACATTTCCATGTATTGTTGCATTTCAAATTGGTTTGATAGTTTTTTTCAAAATTTGTACAGATATGTTTCCTGAACTGAAGGCATAAGGAATGACTGCCCATAAATGTGAGGAAAATGTAGTGCCTACATGTTCAACGAATCCAGGAGATAGTAATGAAGTAAAGTTGATGAAAATCAGTGGAGGGGCCAGTCTTAGATTGAAGAAGTAATGTGCTGCCATTTTGCTAGGAATCTATTGTACATCATTTGAGGCCCGTAAGGATCCTCAATTAGTTTTTTTAAAAGGAAATACAATGTATATATGTAGTCTCCAAAGTTGGCACAAGGTATGTAAATTTGGAACCCTTGGCTCATATAGAGGCAAAATACAATTGCCCTTAATGTTCAATAAATTTGATACCTTCATTGTAAGCACATTGGAGGCAGTGTTCACAGGCAAAATGAGGCAACTCAGTGGATTTGGGCTGAATGTTATTACAGGAAATATGTATCACATGCCTCTGAATTGGCACAAGGTATGCAAATTTGGAATCCTTGGCTTATAGAGGCCCGAGGTTGCTTCATTGCCTTCATATGGAATAAAGTCAATACCTTGATTGTGTAGGGACCCCAGAGGCAACATTGATAGCAAGAGGAGGCAACCCAGTGGTTTGGGGCATAAGGTTGAATAAGAAATATCCAAATTAGTGTAAGGTATATGCAAGTATGAATGTTGTTGCATGAAATTCATGTGCGTGAATTGCCCTCATATGGAATGAATTTGATACCTTGATTGTGTAAGCACTTCAGAAGCAGCACAGTAGTTTGAGGAGTGAAGAAATATTTATCAAATTCTCTAAATTGGCAGGATACGTGCAATCCTGAAACGTTGTAGCATGTAGGCTGGCCGGGGCAATAGGCATGTTGTTGAGGTTGTCTTCATATTGAATAAAGTTGATACCTTGAATGTGTAAGCACTCCAGAGGCAACGTTGAGAGAAAGTCAAGGGAGCCCCATGACCTTTCTAACTTATAAATGAGCAAAGGAAAGAGACACTCCCCGAACATTTGCACTCGGGTATCGAAGCGATACATCAACTCAATTTGATTGGGATCAGTATACAGGAGAGACCTGGGAGCGTTTGACTTGGGGACATTCCTTTAACAAAAAATTGTAATAAAATTCACGACCCAAGGTGCATTTTTTCTATAAAATTGGGTTTATTAGATTTGTAGAAGCTTATTATAAACCGAAAGTAATCATTAGTTTAGATGATTTCAATGAATTCAATGAATTCAATGGGACAAAGTATAAATTGATGCACACCAAAAATGGCCCTTTTATATCCCCATTGGTTTGTGTGTTATACAAAAATATATATGTCATAATATTTTACAGGAGCATTTTTAAAGAGTGAAGTGGCCATCTGGAGTAGGATTGTTTTGAGAATTTTTCAGGAAAAGAAGTGTCATTTAGTCCTCAGTATGATTGCAATTTGCAAAGCTTTTCAAGAAACGAACCTGTATTAATTCCAATTGTTTTGTTCCTCACATTTTAAAATGTGTGCACATTACAATGACATACATCTACACTCAGCAAAAAAAGAAAGTGGACACTACTTATAACTGAGATTTTCAAAGAAATATTTAATATAAACTTGTTTTTCATAAATATAAATAAACATAAATGAATCCTCATTAAGACGATATGCAATTGGAATTGCCATTTAACAATAAATGAGTCCCTGAAAGAAAATTGAGCAATGTTATGTTACAGTTGCACATGTTCATTACATTTGAATGGCTACTTGCTCTATTTTTATCAATTGTAAATGAATGAGCCCATCCAAATGTGAACGCTCAGCACTTGATTTTAATCGATGTTGGTAAGAGTATTGATATTACCTTTAATTTGATGTATGGTTTATTATATTTTTTTGATATTTTATGTGACATTTTGAACCAAAAGAAGTGTCAATTTTCTTTTTTTGCTGAGTGTATTAAATAATCAGGACAGATTTTCTGTGGGCATTGCAATAGGGTACATTAAGATTGCCTTTCAGTTGATTAAAACAAAAAGTTTTTGTGGACATGTTCCTCCTTTCTACTATCAAAGAAAGAAGGAGGGCGGGATTGTCACCTGAATAGTTTTGCACCGATGTGATTGAGGTACTCCCTGACCTTTCTAGTAATTTAAGGAGAGGGGTAAGGGGTGCTAGGTGACAGATGTATCGCTTTCTGTTTTTGTCTCGATGCTAACATCTGTAATTCGTGCCTGACTGGGGTTATGTCATCAGTCTGGTACGGAAGATATGCTGGGAGAGACAGATAGAGGGAAGGGTTAAATCATAGGAAAAAGAAAGCAGTAGAGAGACAGACAGACAGAGAGAGACAGATATGTGTGTGTAATATTGAGTAGGGAAGATGAAAAGGGGAAAGACTTGTACAAGGAGAACATGGAGGAGGGTGAGGAAATGCAAGTAAGGATACAGAAGTGAAAGAGCGAGACAGACAGACAGACAGAAAGAAGGAGAGATGAGAGAGAGAGAGAGAGAGAGAGACATAGAAAGACAGAGAGACAGAGACATAGAAGAGAGAGTGAGAGACAGAGACAGAGAAGAAGAAAGAAAGAGGATGACAAATACTGAATGGGGGAATGAGAGAAATTTATAGAATAGAAGTGTAGAAAGAGGAACAGAGGTAAAACTTGAAGTGAAGATAAAACGAAAAACAAGTTTTAAAGGAAATTTAGAGTATTTTGCCTGAATTTATATGTGACATGAAGATCTGCATGTAGAAAGTTGATTTTCATACAAATGCAATGAAATCTACTGAAGATGTGAAAATACCCATTATAAAATCTTATTAATAAAAACAAAAAAAATATGCAGATAAATGAAGAACAGAAAAGGTCAAGGGGTTGACCCCTCCTGGGCTACTTAGTCGTATCAAAGGGCCTTGATTCTTGTGATGGGGAGTTGCCCCCTCCCCTTGTGATTTTCTTTTGTTGATGAAGTGTATACCTAAGGACCTACATGCATTTTAGGGCATCAATGCTTTTGCCCCTTCCCCTCATCATAAAGATGGGTCAATATTTCTGTCAATAAGTCATATTGTTAATAACCAACATCACAGCTTACACCAGAGGATTACAATCACCCTGTACAACAAACATACCATGCTTCCAAGCATCACCGCATACCCCCACAAAGCATCTGGCAATTAGTTCTGCAAAACTCAACAAGGTTTTTAATCTGTTTGCCAACCTTTTCCTCTTTTTTCCTTCCTTCTGTTTACAGCTAAGGATTTCATCAGGCATTTAATGGACGTGGATCCAAACAGCAGGTATACGTGTGAAGAATCCATCGCTCATCCCTGGTGAGTATTCTCAAAGACTGCGTCTCTTGTCGAGGGTTTTCAGTAATTAGTCAAAGCCTTGTTCAATCAAGATGTTATTAACTACATTTAATATATACAAACTATAGCCCTAAATAAAGAAGACTACAGGAAAGGAGTGTCCATTAGAGTAGTATGAAACACATTATTCATAAGGCCATTATTGTATTAATTTAATTGCCATTTAACATATCATAAATTAATGATTTGATTTTTGAAGTCATTTTTTCAAAGAGGCAATGATTTAAGTTATTTCATATTGATTTGGATTCACCCTTGTTTGGATTCACCCTGCAGAAAACTCTAGAATAAACACATTGGTAGTGGTAGAAGTAGCTGTGATGGTAGCATAACATCTATAGTAGATGTGGAAGTACTAGTTTTCAGAAATAATTCACATAATTACTGTCTGTTTGGAGCCAGAAGGGTGTTAACTCATATACTTTAAAAAGAAACTTAAAGCCCTTCCGTCTCTGATCAGATGATATATACCAGTAAATATCTCACTGTTATTCTAGTCCTGAGTCATATGTATGGTGTCTTTTAATAGAGGCCCCCGGAGGCAAATTAGTCCACCATTTAAATGCATTTTCTTTTCTTACTCAAGGAAGGGAGGTCAATTTAAACGCCTGCGCATCCATTCTTTTTCTCTTAATTGAATAAAATAAATCTGTACATGATATGATTCATATACGTGGTGAATCAATTCGGTTACTTTGTTATGCAGTTCTGCAACTTTATTTGATTATAGTCGATGGGCATTACTCATGCTCTTTAATTCGTAGTAAACATATGCTCTGCCGAGAGAAGGGCATTCGCTCTTATTTAAGGATCATGTGTTATTGTCTTCCTGGCTCTTATCAAATAATATTTAACATGCTGTGAAGAAATAATTGTGCAATTTATGTTCACTTTTTTGTATGGTGAAGTGTTAATTATTTAATGCATTTTATTTTTAATGTAGGAATAAAAACTTTGAATTCTGCAAACTGGAATTTTGTAGGGTGAAATCAGAAGTCACAATTTCCCCCTCTAACTTTATGTATATTTTCTACGATCCCATGATATATTGCCAGAAAAATTGAACAGTGAATTAGTGATAGACTTAAAAGAAAAATGTAATTTTGCCCATTTTTGAAGGAAAAGGTTGAACCTTTGTGTCACCTGTTCATGAAGCAATTTCCCTGATGGGTTAATATAGAACAGAAGGGTGTATCTAGGAAGTTTGGACGTAGTCATGTTACAGTGAAAGATAGATTATTCATGTTTTTGATTGAAGAGAAAGCTTTTTAGATATCCTTTTTTGAGAGCTTAGGTTGGAGATTGGATTGATGATAGGTCATGGGGGTGAGTCCAGGATTCTGTAAAGAGGGAGAGGGCACATTTTAAAGCCTGTCTGTACTAGTTTGGCCAGGGGAGATTAGACCTCCCTGTAAAGTCACTGACAGGTGGTTATCTCATCAAATCAGCTCTCAATTAACATTAGAAAAAGGAAATCATGGGGGACCAACAGGCACCGATTAGGCATTGTTTGCTATGTATAGAGGGCATAAGTAGCTATAAGTAGTGTAGTGGGGCTTTAAAGAAAAATTCTCTGACAAGAAAAAGAAAGGGCTACCACATTTGCAGGTGCAAATTTACTCCAGCAAATTTCTGACAAGCAAAATGGGACCTTGAAAGGAATATTTGACAGGTTGGACATGTGGACTCGGGTGGATGATTAAATTTGGGGAAAACCCAAATTAGGTTTTAAACGAAGAGGGGTGGACGAAGAGGGGTGGACACAGGCCGGTTGTGCCCCCCCCCCCCCTCCCTGCCTCAATCCACCACTGACTGGTCCCATCTCCAATGATGATGGATTAGGATGAAGTCATCTGCTGAGACGCAGAAGGGCGTTAAAACATATACTTCAATACAGACTTAATGCCCTTCTGGCTCTCAGCGGACGAAGTGATTGGAGAGAGAAGGCAGTGCAGAGGTGTCACCTGGCTCCCTCATTAGATTAACGGCGTTAACGGACAGGATTCGCTCATGCCCGCCATAATGTGCCACTTCCGAAAGTGGGCAAATGTATACACCATCCTCTTCTACTCCAATGACAGTATAAGTGAGGGAACACATATCCCCCCTTTCAGACTACCTATATTTAATGTACAGCTTTACGATAAGGATTAGTCTGAATGTTCTAAAAGGGAGCATCATGAACAAAACGTTGTATAACAAAAATGCACATTAGAGCATTGTTTTGAACAAAGATTTGATAAAGAGTCAAGGTCCCATTCTAGTCTGAGCATCGTTAAAAAATGTATAACTTGGTGGAGCTCATCGTGAGCATGTACTTATGATTGGCCTGCTGTCATGACAACCGACTTCTTCACAACTAGTTCATTTATATGATGTTGTTATCCAGTCTGTACGCCCCTTTCGCTTAATGATGATTCTTAAGACGACGTTTGGTTATACTATAGCTTTGTATGATTTCCCTTCAGTCTGAATTAACACACCATGAGTCTGCCGTTTGTCTCTCATGGGTTGTGACAGGAGAAAATTCAGCATCCGATGCACTGTTTCATGCACTTTTCCACACCTTTTTAGATTAATTGGGCATTACTGCGGACAGTGCTCACACCTGATTTTGGTGTTGGCTTTATATTGGTAACCAATGTCACCCAAGGTCTTTCACCTTTACCAAGAAATTTACAGACAGACATCGTCATTTCCTTGACACTATGAACATGACTGACAAAGAGAGCGGACAAAATATACAGTTCCTCAGTTATTCAAAGGAACATCCCTTCACTGCTATTATGTAAAAAGGTGAATATGCATGTGACACCTGTTCTACACATTTTTACATAATAGCAGTGAAGGGATGTTCCTTTGTCTACCTGAGGAACTGTATATTTTGTCCGCTTTCATTGTCAGTCATGTTCATAGTGTGAATCGCTTTTGCTTCTAACCTTACTTTTAAATTTGGTATTAAAAAAGAAGAAGCTGCAGGTGTGAGGAAGAACTTGTGAGAAAACCAAGCTTGTATTTCTGGAACCAGAAAACAAAGTCCCATTAAGTCATTGACCTTTAAAATCTCTCATTCCCGGTTCCAGTATTCAAGGGGTTAATACCAAACAGCTCTTCAAAAGCCTATCGTATAATCTTAGCCACCTACACCGTTTATCTTTGATGAGACCAATTTATGTTTGAGGATGACATAATTAGATAGTTGAGATGACACTTGAGACAAAGTTCTTGGCCAGGATTTGCATGGGGTTAAGAAAAGAGATTTCAAACATCAGATTTTGATCAAATGAAACTCTATTTTTTAAGAGAATAGCTGTCAAAAAATATTCTTAAACATGTTACAATGTACCTACATAAGAATCGCGATATACCGGTACATCATTGTTTTTATTCAAACAGCAAACTAGATTGAAGCTCATATTTTGCTTCATTTTAGAATTTTTGTGTGCACATAGCTGATTTGAGTAAGTACAGACCATGACACGGTATGGGGCACCAAAGAAAACTGCTGTATGTATTCTAAGTAGTCAATTATTTTTGGGTTCTTTGGGCCATGAACAGACTTTATATTCTTGTTGATACCAGCATTATAGTTGCATATTAGTCAAATCATTAATTGGAGTTTTGCAGAGCTAAATTATTTGATGCTCCGTTGTATTCCTTTTCACTGCTTGTTATTGAAACATGAATCTGAGTTATCCCTTTAACATGTACATGTACATGAAGGATGGAACATGGAAGAGAGTCACCTCCATTTTGAAAGCCAGTGCATTGAACTGAGCTTAATCAAAACATGAATTTGTAGATGCTTCGATTTTTTTCTCCCTCCATCCGGTCATTAGGACATGAGGGACCACTGCTCTTAAACCCAGAAATGTCTTTTTGTTATTGGACATTATTTTCTTCTCTCTTCATTGGCCTGCTTTTTATGTGGATTTGGCTTACTTGGCAAGCAGTGACCTGATTATTTCGGCCTCATGAAATCGGTCTCCTGTTTGGAGCCAGAAAAGCATTAACTGTAATTAAATGTATTTACCAACTTTACCAATTTAATGCATGCATATCCTCTTTGCTGACAGAAGTGATGTCCAGGTGGTTAGGTTTCTATGTAAATTGTTCTCTGTAATTAATTCATGGTTATAACAGAATATCAAGTCTTCATGGAATGAAACAAAACTGCATTAAAATTTCAAATCTACAAAAAATACATATTTCCCCAAATGATTTTGGTAGAAAATATAATTGCCGAGAGCCGAGTTATGAGGAATGAGATGTGAGGAAATTTAGCTAGTCATCCCAATAATGGTGCTTGGTTTCCTATATACTTTTCTAATGTGTGTTTTGCTTCTTCACTTAATGTGGTTTCCAATATTTTTTAACCCATTGCCTACTGGAACCAGGTGGTCCCTCTGTTAAGCATATGAGAATGAGAGGATTCAGTAGTCAATAGGTTAATCTATTGCTGATCTACGCAACCCACCTTCTGCATGATAAACATGTTTGGGTCTGTTCTCTTGAAATCAGTTACCAGGGCCCCCGTTTCACAAAACTTGTCATCAGTGACAAATGAAAGTTTTTGTTATAAGCTAGTGACATCCTTTCTTCTGATTGGTTATCAGCAGATTTGTCACTGGTTTTTTTTCATTTGTCATTGAAAAAAGGCTTCTTGAAATAGGTCCCTGGACTTGATTTTTAGTTTTGATATCCCAGGCTGAGTCTTGACTACTCAACCCACCTCTCTGAGAAACAGGTTGAAGTTGATAACCGGTCTGGGCCAGGAAATGCACTGTAAAAATGAAGAGCATCATCCCTTTTTAAGGACCATAAATCTAACTCGATGAGTATGTTGAAAGAAAATGATGTCAGGATGATCGATCTGTCTTTCTAGCTTGTTGTACCTCTCTTTTTTCTCTTTTTTCTTTCATTCTGTCTTTTTCCCCCTTCTATCTCTCTGTTTTCCCCTTCTATCTCTCTGCTTCTCTTTCTCTTTCCTGTTGTCTACTCATCTTTTCATCCCCCTTTTTTCTGTACACCAGTATCCTCCTACTCCCCCCTCCCCCCCCCCCCCCCCCCCCTCTCTCTCTCCCTCTCTCTCCCTCCCTCTCTCTCCCTCTCTCTCTCTCTCTCTCTCTCTCTCTTACTCTCTCTCACACACACACTCCCTCTTTCAATCTCTCTCACTCTTTCTCTCGTATTAATATTTCAGTCTATCCTTCTTTATTTCTCTCTTCTTTCTTTCACCTTGTTTTATCTATCCCCTGCTCTTTCCCGATTATACCTATTCCTCTCGCCCTTTCTTACCTGTAGGCCCTCATTTTTATTTTTATATGTCCACCCACCTGCCTCATAAACATCCTAGTCTTTTAGCGTAAGAAGTGTCCAATCCTGTTTTCAAGATCAAATATCCTGTTTCATGTCTCTCTTAGCCCCCTCGCCCCCTCACCCTCATGCACCCTGCTCTCTCAGACGATGGGCTTGATCAATCTACTGTATGTGGTATAGATTATACTGATGGGCTTTTGAAGAGCTTTTAGGCATTAACGGTACCTCGTTTTCAGGTCCCAGAAATGCGGGCGGGTTTTTCTCACAAGTTTTTCCTCTCGCCTGGAGTTTTTTTTTTCTCTCTAGTTCTCTTTCTCTCTCTCTCATTTTCTCTCACTCACTTTTTCTTTCTTTCTTTCTTTCTTTTTATCTTCTTGTCTTTTGTTCTCTCTCTCTCTACCTGTTCAACTCGATCTATCTCTTTCTCTCTCTCTCTCTCTCTCTCTCTATCTGTTCAACTTGATCAATCTCTCTTTATCATAATAATAATAATAATAATGGGTTCTAAAGCGCTCAGTCAGATTTGACACTCCTTGCACTCCACAATTATTACCCCGGCTTTAGCATGGCTGCCATTATGGCGCTCTAGCATCTCAAGGAATACATTCATGCCAGCTAGGCACCCATTTACCTCACCTGGGTGGAGTGTGGCAAATGTAGATTAATGTCTTGCCAAAGGACATTAGTGCAACGGAAGACAACAGTCTGATGACGTATCCACCAGATCACAACACCTCCAGATAATGCAGATATACTCTCTCCTTCTATTTCTGTATTTAAATTTAATATTGTAGGATTGCATTTTTGTAGTTTTCATTTAACTCAATTGTCTTTCTATTCTTGCAATAGCAGAATTTCCTGCGGTGTCTGTTTCGTACATGATCACTGTCTTTCCTCTCTCTTTCTATCTCTCTCTCTCTCTCTCTCTATCTCTCTCTCCCTCTCTCTCTCTCTCTCTCTCTGTGCAATGAAATTCACAATCAATAAATTTCTAGGTGATTAGACAGGTACTTCTAATTTATCTGAATGATATGAATTTCCGGAAGGGATAGTGTAATCCTCTTTCCCTTTTCATCCTCCCTTTTTATATTTCACTTTCCGAGTAAATGCCTAAAGATGTGGGGTTCGTGTTGCATTAAGCAGAAACATTGGCGTGGAAAATAGGGTGATGAGTAGACTTTGTTCTAGAGGCAAAATTTCACAATTGTATTTAGGAACAAATCAACAGACTGATTAAGGATTGGACAGGGGGGAAAGGGAAGTAATTGAGGGTAATAAGTGGGTCACTAGTTGTGGGGGTACAGGTTGAATCGAGATGGGGGAGGGGGGAAGGGTATTACCTTGTTGCATTTGTATGCTGTATCTTATATATATTATCTTTATTTTAAAAAAATAACCTCAACCTTTGTTTTTTTATTGCGGCAGGGATGGGGGTAAGGGAACCATGCAGAGAGAAAGGGTAACAAATGGGTCACTTTAGATACAGATGGAGGATTGGGGAGTGGGGGAGGGGGGGGGGGGGCTTTTTACTAACATGTTGCAATTTTCAGCTGTATCTTGTATGCTAGTAGATCCACTTGTCTAAGTTTTGCCTCGGTTGTATTGCTTTCATCCTCCTCCTGTGCCGCTTGGGACAACCTCAGATGCATAGAAACCTATCGCCTTGGGCATTTCCGCTACATAATGCTGTTAATAACGACCTGATAATTTCAGAACACTGCTTGGCTTAACACTTGATAGTGAAGCCTTTTCCTGTAGTCATAGCCTATGAAGTATATACAGTTCTTGCAAGTGTAAGTTAGTAACTCTCAATGGGGAAGAATGTGTTGTTGATGTTTTTGTTTTTTATTTGCCGCACGAGCATTGATGAAACTCCCAAATCAATTTTGAGTCTTCTTTCTTGTTTTTCAATCGTGAAGTCGTAAATTCAGTTAAGGTAGATGCATCCATCTACACTAAAAGACGAACTTGGAGAATTATTAAAGTAAGATAGGTTTACTTCAATCATCTACTACAACTCACAACTATAAACATATTGACTCCATGTATTTATTAGATCATAGATGTATCCTTGATATTAAAAGGGGGGAGGCTAAATGCATCCATCCACGTACACATAAAGGTGCATAGAACAGAGATGCCAACTGTTCCGTTTTTGCCGTATTTGTCCCGTTTTTTCACTATGAATACGGCAGTACGTTTTTTGTATGTTTTGTTACGTTTTTTTAATTTTTAATTTTTTTTTTTTTTTTTTTTTTTTTTTAGTGACGTTTGTCTTAATTCCTGATCATGGGCCTTGTGTCGTAAGTGTATTATGCACCTACGTATTCAAACGATGCACGCAGAATGGTGATACGGGCCCAAAACTGCGCACATTGCGAACAACCCACATGTAATGTATGCACGTCGCGCTTCGATCCGGGTATGTATACATGGTACTGCCGTTTTTTTTAAGCTGCTCGATTGGGCGATATGTTAAGGTGAGAGATTTTTTCAAAAATACTGTTTTTTGCTCTTAAGAATACTTTTTTTTTGTCGAAGAAGGTTGGCATCTCTGATAGAAATGTTCATGTAATAACATACCAAAACTTGCTGTAAGCATGACCATGTAATACCAATAAATGTATACCGGTAGCTAGGCCAGCCTCCAGAAAATTGACCTAGAAATTAATATGCTTGGTGATTAGGAGAACCAGGGCAACAGCACTTAATGCACAACCTCTGATGCTGGCCATTGCTGATTATTTCTTGAGCTATGGTACCTATAGCACCAAATGTATTTTTAAGATGCACCTGAAATGTGGCTCTTAAAGGTAACATGCTATTTCTCATTTGGACTACTTTGTAATATATTAAAATTATCTTTCAATCTTTCTTACTTAGTACATTTATGATATGATAGAATGCATAACTAAATGGTCAGCTGAGCGGCATAAAAAGCAAGGGATTTTTAATGACTTTGTTACACTCGTTCAAAGGTGGGCAATTATTTGTGTTGACCGATGATAAAATGCCCAGCATCTTGGACCAAAAAGCGACCAATCTTGACAGTTTGAAGTTAATTGATCTTCTCTCCATTATATATGGTATCCTGTGCTATTTAGCAACAAAGCTTGTTTTAATTAAGCAGCAGTGTAGTCTCTCATTCTCGCTTCCGTTCCTCTGTGGTTGAGTCAATATAATCGTTCGGTGGACATCAAATATCCGTTCAGCAGACTGCACACAGAAAACTGGCTCCATTATCATCATATTCTTGATTTGGTATTAATTTAGTCTGTTGGTTCAGACATTGTCTTGATAAGTGCAAAACGAGTACAAGGAGTAATTTTGCTAATCAAATCCGTTGAGCCTGGTGCATGCTACATGATCTGACTACAATCCAACCTTTATAGACTTTGTGATATAGCATTATATATGAACATTCAAACTTGTACAATCTTAATGACTAAGGATCCGAATAGTCATGTTGTTGATAAAATCTAAACTTCAAGGGATTTCATGCTTCCTTTGGAGGAGCTAGAAAAGCTAAATCGGCTCAGAATCGTAGTGACGTCGGACCAGTAGTACGATTGTCTACGATTTGAAGCCAACTCAGCATTTATTCTGACTGGAAGAGTTCATTACACTAAAATTCTAGTTATTAGTATTCTTATCATTATTTAGATTCCCATATCTGATGTAATTACAATTCCTTCGAAAATCCTATCCCAGGAGGATCGTACAGTGTGCGCTAGAAATTGGAGGTAAAACACTCGTTACATCTAACATGTGTTTACATAGTGTTTAGGCCGTTTCATTATTCACCCGCACCGATATACCCCACTAGTGTCTTTATAATTAGCAGCAACACATAATGATCGGCACACCGCTATCGCTGATTAATCGTTGCTCATTAACCCACACTTCTCCTCGACCAAGAGGGAGCCAGGAGACAGAAAGCCTGTTCTCATCAGCCCAAAGTTGCAATTAGCTGGATATTTGGTCGAGATGATCATCCCAAGATATATTGGGCTAGTTTGCAAAATATCTTGCTATTTATCCACCAGACCGAAGACTCGCACTCTGCGTGAACACTGAGCAAAATATCTCAAGCTAATTTCTCGAGCTCTAGTTCAAGTTTCAAGGTCAAGTCTCAAGCTGATGAAGACGCGATTTGTAACTTCAGGATTATTTCCCAAATCAGAAATAGCGGCCTATCTGGCAATCTCGAGCTGATGACGACAGGCCTATAGAGGGGAAGCATGCAGGTCGCAAGACACCCCTTGCTCATCCATGGGGGATGAAGCTAATGTCTTTCAACGTTGCATTATCTATGCAAGATCCAATGTAATCCAATCCCCATTGAGTGGGTATGGAGGGTACTCTGGTTGTGTTTGTGGAAACCTCTCCACTCGGGTCAAAGCTAGTCTGCTACCAGTCGGAGTGCATTTATTTTTGTCTTCTCAATCCTCAGCTACTAGCAGTTTAATTGGCTGTCATTAAAAGCATTGAGACTGAGAGAGTTATTTAAGATTGAAGTATTTTGTATGTGTGAAAATGTTAGAGGATCTATGATTCCATGCAGTCAAGGATTAGAAGGGAAAAAAGCTGCCCTTGGTAGTAATAGACAAGTAGACTTTACAATTTTGGGGATATTTGCACTCATTATTGTTCACAGATTTGAAGAAAAAAAGGGTATGCCATTTTTAAAGAGGAAGAAATTTAATTGAAAAGAAGGCCATTTGTATCAACAAGGACTCATGTGATGAGGCAAATTGAGCAAAAATAGGGTACTTTTGTCTGAATTGTACTTGATAAGCCTAAAATCAGGTTATATTTAGAGCTGAATTATTCTGTACCTGTTTTTTGGCGAAAAAGGATCATATTTTGTGGAGAATGTTCTTAAAACTAGTCCACAAATAGGGGGTAATTTTTACACCATTGAATATAAAGCCACACCACCAGGAGTTGGTTGAGACTTTGAATGTATTCTGATAAATCTCTGTGACTTGATTGAGGCCGATGTAAGTCGGGTTGATGAGAGTTTGATCGTATTACATGTTTGATACCCTGTGTTTGTGCACTTCTGCGTTGACCCTTTTACCATCTCATATAACATTACAGCTCATCTACACTATAAGTATTACAGGGGAGTGTCCTGATCCAGGATTCTATAAAAAGGGGGGAAGGGCAACATTCTGAAAAATCTTGAACAATTGATTATGATTGAAGTATACCTAGTGTATTTATGAATAAGGTGTGATAAAGAAGAATAGATGAGATTACTCTGTGCTTTAGAACAAATAATGAGAATCTTGAATACCACACTTCTGATGTATTTAATTCCATTTTTTCTTTCTCGCTATTTTTTTTTCTCTCACAGGATTTCAGGAAATGCAGCACTTACAAAGAACATCCATCAAGTGGTCAGTGAGAACATCAAGAAAAACTTTGCCAAGACAAAATGGAAGGTATGTCATGACTTACCCTTAACGTTGGATTCCCTCTTAATATCTATGGAAAGGGTGCCAGCCTAGGGTCTGGGATTGAAACTTAGACAATAGATACAGATATCTGGTTAACCATCCTTTAGACCAGAAGCAAATCTAGGAAAAAAAATCAAGATGGAGGGGGAGGGAGGGGGGTGAGGCACTTTGAACTAGCAAAAAGTTTGTTTTCTTTAGGTCTAAACTTGAAAAGAGAGGCACAAGAACACAATGAGAGTGGTATATCTTTGTGTACTGTATGCTGGACCTAGATTGGGTTTTAAAATGAGCATTGACCAGTGATGCTCCTTACCCCCCCCCCCCCCCCCAACACACAAACACACACGTGCCACTGATGTGGACCATGACTCCACAACCAGTTTAACACGAAAAATAGCACTGTTTCTGCATTTAATGTAGAGAATACCAAGATGTCTCATACAAATTATAGTATATCTGTAAAGCGCTTAGAGACATTGTATTAAGCGCTATATTTTTTTTCTTTCTTTAATACGCTATAATATTATTAGTATTATTATATGTTTTCATGGATAACATTATTACAGGGTGCATAAACATATCCAAAGGTGTTTAGTTCTAGCCTTGCTCAAGCTTGACCTTCCTGGCTTTCTGACAGACAGACTAGTATACCACAGGACAATGTCCCTATCCTCCTGACGGAAACCCTTCTAAAAGGTTATAGTTGACCACTTCACCATCTATCAGACTTTTAATGTCATCACTTGTTTATTTTCTGTTATGACAAGTCATGACTTGATGAGGAATTAATTGTGTTTAGCCAGGCCTATACTGATGTTTTTTGTTTATATGACAATGGGGACCATATCTTGAAGTGACAGTGATTGAGGTGTGCTATCTCCAGACATGAAGGACAAGTCTGGATGTGGCAGAGAACCTCTGAGGCCATAGATATGGGTCACCATATTCATATTGTTTTGTTAGCTTCTATACACATCTCTCAAATTAGCTCTGCAGAGCCAAAAGGGCATTAACCATGTGTGGCGTTAACTCTGTGTTAAAGTATATGAGCTAATGCCTTTCTGGCCCCAAACAGATGAACTTCTGAGACATAATCTTGGCTGCTTACATAAGATTACATTCTTAAATAATTAATGAATTAATCACTGAACCGTGGTTGACCATGTTTAAACACGTATTAATGTTGACCATGTTTCTGGCACTACAGCTATTGAGGACAGATAGAATTATTTCCATACAGGGTTTGTATAGAAGAAAAAAATTCAATAGATATCTTTAGGGTGCATGTTTAATTTGAAATTTCTGATTTTTTTTGTTTGATAACTTTTTTAATCATTAATATCAGGGTAGGCTTTCCTTTTAACAACTTGACATTAAGGATGTTGTTATTGCATAAGGTTCTATGGTTACTTAATTTTGTGTTACATAAGAAAGTCTCTTTTGCTGGCACCAAGGTGTGCTAACATCTTCCCAAAAGAATGAATGCAAAGATGTTCAATTCTAGTAACTCGTTGAAACTTTCCGTGGAAGAACACCTGTAATAATAATAATAATAATAATAATAATACATTTATAGAGCGCTACTGCCCTACAAGAGCTCCTGATATGCTTAGATTTACTGTTAATTCAAAAGATGTGCTTTTAGTTTCGATTTGAAGACATTTACAGATGGTAATTTCCTGACTTCAAATGGCAAGTTTGAAGTACACCTGTACACCATCAGAACTTCAGGGACCCCTGCCTGTAAGGTTGACTTGATTCGCTGTGATTCCACCATGTTGTACTAAGGCAATATTCAATTCGATCCCCCCCCCCCCCCTCCCCCTCCCCTCCCCCTCCCTCTCCCAATCTTGTTTGAGAGGTAATTGTATTTTTCAAGTAGCATTCATTAAGATCAAGGATAGTATTTTGATAACCCTGCTCAGTGAAGAGTAGCTTAATCAAGGTTTAAAGAGAGTTCTTCATGATAGTGATTTTCTTTTTCACAGGTAGAACATACAAAATTGAACACATGTTTGTATACGTGTAAGTATGTATAGTATCTAATAGACTTGACAATTATTTGTAAAACTTATGGAAATGGAAATATGGAAGAAAAAACACACACACAAAAGACTGAAATTAATCGTGTTCATATTCGTACCACATGTTCTAACATTCATGTACGGTATGTGTAGTTCAACTCCAACATGAATGGCACTTATATGTGCGTATGTACTAGAATTCAAAATGACTTATGACTTTATATCTCTCTTTTTTTTCTTTACACTCTCTCTCTCCTCATCTCTCTCTTTTCCTCTCCCTGTGATCTCACCCTCTCTCATCCTTTCTCTCTCCCTCTCCACTTTATATTTTTCTTTTCTCTCACTCTTTGTCTACTCTCCATCTCTTTCCCTCTCCCTGCTTGCCCCCCTCCTCTCTCTCTCTCCCTCTCTCTCTCCCTCTCCCTCTCTCTCCATCTCTCTTTTCTCTCCCTCTATACAGCAAGCCTTCAATGCCACCGCAGTGGTCAGACACATGAGGAAGCTGGGGCTGGGTGACGTCAAGGCACGATTACAAAAGAAGGAGGAAGAGAACAACAGCAGGTCGGAGGAGAGCAACAGCCAAGAAGGCTCTTCAGATAGTTAGCTGTATCATCACCATGGCAACCCGTCGCAACCCATCGCAAGCCCTCCAAACCCTCTCCAGAGCACCCCCATCATAGCCTTCCTCTCTCTCTCCACTTTGGAATTATCACAAAAAAACCTCTCTGCATGCAGCCTGATCAAGACTCTTCAAGAGCGGTGGTGTCCCGTCCTGGTTAAAACGTGAACCGAGATCGTGCAAAGCTGAAAAGCCGTCCTCCTGTTGCATCTAGAGCTGACGAGATCCGGCCTTCCAAAATATCTGCCCGAATTAGATTGTCTGCAATCATCCTCCAACCTTGAACCAGCAAGCACTAAACTATTTTGATCATCTAAGAAGGGAGAAGGGGATGCAGGAATTGGGATACTCTTCATGATGCAGTTCATGTTCCTCTTTCCAAGAGTTTTCCTTAAATAAATCATCACCTTATCACTTTAACTCTTATATTTCAACAACAAATATTTCCTGTTGGTGAAGGATAATGCTTAACTGTACGGGAATTATACGCAAATTTGAAAAAAGCAAGAGTACGCCATGTCTGTCTCTCCATTCAAACATCCTCTGTTGTACATGGCAATTAAAGCAATCTTGTGTTGCTTGTCAGAAATCAACAACTGTTCCCAATTAAGGAATGACCAATCCAAGCTTGCAGCAAGTGCATACTCTGAGGAATAGTATTGAAACAAGTGTGAAGGAATAAGAGGATATTCCAAATGACACAGAAACACAATATAATTCTACTTTAATAGCAGAAATATATGTTGACAGTTCACACTGTAAAGAACCAGCAACAAATTAGTGCAATTGTATAATGGAAAGAAATTGATGGATTATAAGGAAGGATTTGGAATGATTTAGATGAAAATGGCTACTTGTACTCTTATCTCTCTCCCTTCTCAATTAATTTTCTACATGAACACGTCTTTGGTTGTATTGAATGTATGTTCTTGTTTCTTTTTAGTCCTGTTACAGTTGTGTCTGGATTCTGTGTATATCTTCTTGTAAATATTTTGTTGAATAGAAGTTTTTGGAATGGACTTTTCAAGCTTTGATTGAGGAATCTTAGAGAGTTTGGGAAGTGAAGGTCCTTTTTCTATATCACACTTGTCGCTTTTACATGTATTGGACTATTCAGTAGTCATATATTAGGCTTTCAATGATTTTGCATTGCATACTTTAGCATGTTAGAGGTTTTTTTTTCATGAATTATCTTTTTGGTTTCTAATTATTATTGTTTGGTCTATTCATTCCAGTCAACTATTTGAAGAAAAAGTATCAGGATTTGACCTGATATTTCTTTCTTTGTGTGTGCTGTTTGTAGTAGCAGCGAAGAGAACAAAGTGAAGTTTTTCTCTTTTTCTATCTGTCTCTCACATACTCATTTTAATGGGTATCTTTATTTAGACTAAATAGCCCTTGCATTTTCTCATCACATTATCTTGTTCTTCTTTATGCTTTGTAGCTTAACCAGAGATATGTGCAAAATGAGTGCCTTGCGGCGAGTGTTCTTGTAATTGTAATTCGACTTTAAGTGTCAGTATTACAGAATAAGTGAAGAGGAAATCAATTATTTTGGATTGTTTTTTGAATTACTTTTCTGTTTCCTCTATGTGAAATGAGAAATCAGAAGAAACAACACTTTGACTTAATTTTGTAGATACTATTACATGTAAAAAAAAAAATCTGTTTTACATGAAGTTTAATTGACAGATGAAAATCTGGATACTCTATATATGCATTTGGTTTTGTAAATTTTGGTGATCAAAAGGTCTTGTTTATGTCAAAAGTATATATATGTTGGAAGTATATCAAAGTCTATGGTCATATTGTACAAGTCTATAAACGGATTTATTTGTGTAGAGAGTCGGTATGAAGTTTTGATGATATTTGAGAAATCTTTTATGACAATTGATTATTTAAGTGTTGTAATTCTATTGAATAGCCGTACTGTACAGTTTTTCTTTTTTGTAATTAAACAGTCTTGAATATTCTGCAGAATTGTGTGCTATCTAAAAAAAAAATCAGTACCAACTTGTTTAACCTAAAATTACGTGAAAGTAAAATGAGTATGTGAAAGTAAACTGTATATTCATTCACAAGAGGACAATTTCATAATGTTTAATTGGATGCACAGAGTTGAAGCCATGTGGATGAGGAAAGCCATTTTGTATCATATAGTAGGACAGACTGCCTCTTTTATCGGGCAACTTTGTGATTTTTATGAAAAAAGAGAAGATTTTACTGCTTTCTTCCACAGGTGTCTTGTCATTTTCCAGTCATTTTTCTCCCCAAAGCAATTTTTTGAGTGTTTCCGTCTCTTTTCTAAAGGCCAGTTTATATACTGAAAGAATAAAAAATAGTTGTGTTGAAGATAGTGTCAACCATTTGAATAGATCATTAATTCCCAACTGAATGATAAAATGACAGAAATCTAGTAAAAAGAACAAAAAATGTACATCTTGTAAAACAATTAAAAAAAACTTCTGAATGGTAATGTCATTTAAGGCTTGCAAACACACCTAAAATGCGGTGCAAGAAAGGCATACACCTATGTGATGAATTCTTGAAGGTTATAGTCTGTGCAATCTCTTTTTGTTTTACAACTTAATTATGGTGGGTTTTTTGTTTAAACAGTGGAGGTATGTACGAAGATAAAAATTGTATGAAGAAAAAAATCAAATGAAAAAGGGGAATATTTAAGGTTACAACAAAATTTATAGTGTTTTCAGTACATGCATCGAGCATATATTATTCTTTCAAATATCTATCGAAAGGGCATTCGCTAGGGAATTCATAATGGGCACTATCACCTGTCTACCAGGCAATTTTTGTATTTTTTTCTTCATGTATCTGCCATTGGTTGACACTATCTTCAACAGAGAAAGCTCATAGACTGCCGTAGAGTTTTCCAGAAGGGCACATCTGGTATTAGATAGATATGTAGAGAATTCCTTAACTAGACTAAAATTCCTGAAACTTCCACTTCATAACATGTGATATGTATACATTTGTACATTGGGGTTCCACTATGGCAGTCCCCCCCCCCCCCCCCCCTCCTCCCCCCTCTCCCCTCTCCCCCCTCTCCCCTCTCCCCACACACACACACACACACACACACATAATTGGGAGAGAAAAAATGACATCATATATCTGAAGTAGTTAACATGACATTGAGATTGAAAAAACAATGTTGAAAGATTGGACAAAATCGTAAACAAGATCTTACAAAATGTAATTTTCCATCCGATTGATTGACTCATAAGAGTCAAGGATAATAAAAACATAAGGAAGGGAAGGAACTGAAAGCGAAACTCTCGCCCCTAATTATCAAAACAAACATCCCCAACCTTAATCTCAAAATCAAAAGAATAGATGGCAACTTTTAATTCCTTGACTTAGGTGTATATTGTAGTATAGAACATAGCAACTTTTTTTTCCATTCATTGTAAGCATATAGGCTAATGCTATAATTCAAGAATGCTAGCACAATTTGAGAATCTGATTCGAGGGAGAGCCATAGTTCCTTCTTGGTTTTGAGTAAGGAACAAAGCTTTTTAAATTAATGAACAGTATTTTGACGTATTCATGTTTCGACAATGAATTTTGATGATGTATGTTTTATTATTTCTGCAAACACTTCCTCATTTTGTAAATATGTATAAACAACTTATGAAGGGCCTTTTTGCAGTAGTGTTTAATGGTGACTTCTGTTAGTGTTTTATCAGTAATGCAAAAGGTCTCTTTGCCAATTCAAGTTATGTCTTTTTTCGTTAATTTTAATGATCACTTGACTGTATTTGATAACAAGGATTCTGTACCATTTTAAAGAGAAAAATCACAATTATCTGATCATACTATCTTGGAAAAATTATTAATTTCTCACTATTGTTCACTTCCTTATGTCTCACCTTAGAAACGAACAATACTAGATGCAAAATGTTCAGTGTTGATATTAGAGGACTTGTATAGCCTTTTACAGCATTTTATCCGTATCACATTTATTTTGCCGATTAATGTGATTCCATTTTGTGTACTGTCAAAGCTAATCGAAGTACAGGTAGAGTTCAAATGTTTTACAGCTCTCTGATATACACTCGGCCAAAAAAAAAGGGGGAAGCTATTTGAAGTTCAGATTTTCAAATAGATTATAAACTTATCTTTCATGTATCAGAATAAATACAAATTAATCCTCTTAGATTGAAATCGTACCATTCGCGCATGACTGAGCACAGCTATTTAACTCTAAATGAGTCTCTGGAAGAAAATTGCAAAAATTGGGCGTCTGGCCGTTCAAACGTTGATGAGCTTTTCCATCTTGTAGAGTCAAATTGTAATCCTCATTGTTTTATTGTTCTTTGTTTCCATTGTTGAACAAGAGTATCGTTCAGATGCCCATGTTCATTAACATTTGATTTTGGTTTAAACACACAATTCTCATAAATGTCAGTCCAAGATATCTTGAGCGTTAAGCCTCAGTAATGGTAAACTACAGGTTAATTCATCAGTCTATACAAATGTTGCTTTTGTAAAGTAATGACAGAATGGTTTATCAATTTCTGCACCCCCAGAAATATTGGTCATCTGTGGTGCTAATGTATGATGCACTTCAAGCCAACCATACTTGTTTAATTGATGTGGAAATTGATTCACTGAAGAGGGAATCCATATTCCTTGAGGGTCATCTGTTTATTGATATGCATGTTCATTGATACAATGATAGTTGAGTTTACATCTCTCACATCCATATTATCTTATAAGATAATTAAAAAAAACATAAACTGGGGGGTTGGGAGGCTTCAGTCTGCTGGTCATTTGCTAATCCATCACAAAGGCTCAAATTCCTGGTATAAGAAAACATTGATTCAATTGACAAAATCATGAGCAACAGTCCCATTGTGTATAAAGAATGCTATTCGACTCTCACAAAATGAAGATCAATAGCTCAACTGTACATAATAAATTCAAAAAATCTTTTGTTCAAAGTCAAGCTTGTTGCGTACTCTGTAAAGCATAATTTCTCTAACAAATGGTCTAAGTTCTAAATGTTGGTTACATCGTTCAGTGTCCAGATCATCCATGAACCTCACTAGCCTGTTGTCGTGTCACCTACCGAGGGCTAAAAGGGCGTTATTCACTTAACATCGGTTCAACGACCTTTTGGCTCTCATCTGATGATTTGATGCAATCTTTATGTCTCTTTATGTTTTCTTCTTCCTTCAAAAATGGATTTTATTTGCCAAGTGATTACGTTTATTAATGAATTTCATTGAATGTAACTAGAGTATGATAGGTATTTTGAAGCTTTGAAGCTATAAATGTGCGGGTATCATGTGTGAGATTAATTTATACATGTATTTATTATTTCTAATTATTTCTAATGATAGTGAAGATTTTTCACGGGTAAGTCAGGTTTGTTTTTATGATTATTTTTGACTATTTGGATATATTTGTTGAAACTTTAATAATCAAATGTAATTCCTGCCTCAATTACAATCAATTAAAAAATGGGAACAGTAATTACTTACGATAAAAGAACACCATTACATGTTGAATTAAAGTGGATAAGTGTGATTCATATTATGGACACGACATAAAAAATACACTCAAATTATTTCAGTTGTGTTCACTCTTTTGTATTTTGTAGTCTGTTAAATTGATCAAAATCAATTTTCTTTACACATGAACTGCTCCTGCAATTACAATTACATGTAACTTTAGTGTTTGTCATTTTGTTAATTTTGCCATGGGAAGAATTTTTTTCCTCCTTATTATTGAAGTTCGATATTGATAATTTGAAGTACTGGATGTCAGTACTTATTGTTTCTTAAGTTATTGCTTGATTTTCACTGCATTTTCTTTTTCTTTGTGATTGGTTCACAAGCAAGTACATATTGTATATGTAAAGTGATCAAAAATTACATCAAAAATGATTATTGACCCCTGTTGAGTCTTGTTGCGTTTTATTTCCAATTGTGAGTGTGAAGTTCTAGCAAAGTGTGATGTTGTCCAAATACAAAAGAGGCAAGTGTTGCAATTGTATGCTATAAAACAGGGTCAAAAGGAACAAAAAGGTTCTTGACAATTTTTCTACAGGAATAATACAAACTTCTTTTTTTTTTAAACTTTATGCTTGATATAAGAAATGACTGTCTGCAATGTTCCTGGCAAAACAAAGATTTTCAATTTTTGTTCATGATAATGGTAGTTGTTCCTGTTCTCCCTGTTTTACAGCACATTTCAAATGCAACATCTACCGAGAGACAGGAGAGTGACCACTCTTACGACGGTTGTAAGACACTTGCTCCTGTGACAATTGCTAACCCTAATCCTTTGAGGGAATGAAGCCTAAAGCATTTGTCGGGTCACCCTTTTGGCAATGGCTCTCTACAGACTTTTAAGAAATGTCATTATTCACCCCCCCCCTCGTCTCTTATACTATCTCTTGTTCATTCCATCTCTATATCCTTATCCAGGCTTCATACATCTCTCTCTCTCACTCTCGCTCCTCCCCCCCCCCCCCCCCCCCCCACTCCCTCTTCACTTTATCATCCCATTTCTTCTTAACTCTTCATCTCTATTTCCTTTCCTACCTGCTCCCCAGGAGGAAAATAGAGAGCTTGGGGAGGGAAAGGGTAAGAAGAAGCAAGAGTCAGTTAAAGGGACAAAGAGCAAGGGATTGAATGAAAAGGGGGAGATGAAGGGGATGGAAAAGGAATTGGGGGAAGAGAAAAGAAAGAGAGAGTGAGAGAGAGAGAGCGAGTGAGAGAGGGAGCGGGTGAAAAGAGGGAGGAAATAACGATGTGTCATCACCAAAAATATCATCCTAGACTTCTTCACAAACTGAAGTAATCAACTTAAAGTTCCCCTTCCTTTAAAGTTCATTTTCTGATTTCTGGATATACTTTTAAAGGTAATAAAACACAATCAGCAGTAAAGCAAGATCCATCAGGTATTTGATATCTCAGTCCTAGAGACCGGTAACCAAGGCCAAGAGCTTAAAGCCAGGTCTTCTTACTATAATCTCCTCCGACTGTGTATCATTTTTGAGGGAAGGTTTCCTGGTTCAGTGGAGATTTCACGAATCAACTCTTTGGTTTGAGACACTGTCATTCAAAACCGAGGGGGAGAAAACACAGACACATGTAGAGCAAGGGTAATTTAAAGTTGTAAACTCTTTTTAATTTATAATACACGCATGGCATACATTTCTGCACATCATGATAATCTTAGCCATCCACTGATTTAATACAATACCTTTGAATATCCAAAATGGCATAGCTCAAGCATCCTTAATTCATACACATAAAATCAGGGGCAATTGACTGCAAAAATGTGGATGTGTGGTGAACACAGTCACATAACCTGGGGTAAATTACCTAAAAGGGACTGGCATTGCCAATTTTGTGGGTGAATACATGCCCCCCCAAATATGATTTTGATTTCAATCATTCCTGCTTGAATAAAGTTTTAATGATAATGTCCTAAGATATCTCAGTCATTATTCTGGGATGCCCAAAATACATCCTTTTCTTTGTCTGTCTGATGATCAGCTATGCAAGAGTTTTCTGATCAAGTGTTCATAGCAATAACTCTCATGAACATCACATTGAGGGTGTACTACATGCAGCCCATCACTCACATTCTGATATTCCTTTTTCTACAAGATGATCCTTTCCCATAACAATTCCGGTGAAAAAAATAATATTGCCGTTCTAGTAACGAGAACCATGCAACATTTAAACCCCAATATTATCTGATGGGCATCTTGTGTGATGAAATTCCTTTTTTTTTTTCTTCTTCCCGGTTTGCTCCTATCCATTACCATCTACATTTGAAATGAGGTAAACAAACAGATAACAGCATTCTAAAAGTAATCTTTGAAGGTGAGGGGACACATAGAAATATGTTGTGGAAGGATTTGTGTAGAAAATGACCGGCAGAAAAGGACCATTAAAGAGTGTACACATCGTTTTCAAAGAACGTACTCATGGAATAAAATTCTAGGGCATCCTTTTTTTAATCTTTTTAAAAATGTATCTTCAGGCTATTTTTCTTAGTCTTTATGGCTAAGCCTCCGTCTACAGGAACACTCTTCCAACTTGGCATCATGCAATGTAGGGAGTAGAAAATCAGAAGATCATGTGTTATGTACCAAATATTGTCTGTAATTCAAAATTAGGATGGAAATGGGACAGACCATCAGGGGTTTTTCTTCCCCCACCCCACCCTGATTTAGTCCAGTCAAACCTGCTTTAGCAACAACCTGAATAGAAAGACGACAAGTCAACAAGTCTATGAGACCACTATCATGATTACTTTGAGTGGTTATTACACAGGTGTAACTTGAACACTGTTTTTTTCTATCATACATGCAGCAGTTAAGGACACCCCTAACCCTCCCTCCTCTCCACCACACAGTCAATGCTACAATTCACAAATAAACACACTCTATGATTAATCTATGCTGTACGGAGAGGCTCTGGGTCCTCCTCCGGTAGAACCAGTTTGCTTGGGTTGATGAAGTCGGGGTCGATGACCAGTGCTCCTGCTGCTCTCCTCTCGTCCAAGACAACCAGTGCTTCTTTCCTCGCCCATTCCCTTCCAGTCCTGGGGGGGGGGAGAAAAAAATAGAGAAACATCAAGAATTTCAAGATGTATTCAATTTATGAGATTATGAGATGAAAAGACAAAGTGAAGCATAAACAGGAAATAAATGATACTGTTAAACTGATTTGTAAACCAGAATGTTCATTGCAGCAATACATCTGAGAAAGGGAATAGAGATATTTATTTCAAAAATCATATATAGGCGCAAATTACAGGATCATTTACTACATGGATTGTGAAACCAAAGGGAATCTTTTTTAATAATATTTATCAGAACTTAAAGATAAAGACCGGTTATGGTCATGCGATTTCATTGTGAAAGAAACGTTGTGGAATCGATCAGAAATGGTTGATCATCTAGCATATAAGTATTGGTGTACTGCAAGGTTCTGCAATCATCAAAATGATAAGAAATTTGGCCCAGTCTTGGTAAAGTTACAAGCACTGTACACAGAAAGATCTATATGGGTCTATGCGTCACGTGCGCGTCACGTGCACGATATCTATCAGGTCCAAATAGATATAATAATTTACCAAATATATCAAAGGTGAACAAAGTATAGCAACATAGTATGAACATTCCAATAGTATTTATGACAATTCTAGTAAGATAACTCAAGTCTCTGCCTACACATTGGTGTGTATCTGTATTCAAGATTTTCTTATATTCACAATCTCTGGGTGCTTTCATGAATTTTCATAGAGTTTTTACAAGTAAATGTACTTAAATATATTAATGTACTTGTTTGTGGAAATTACTGTATAACTTAGGAACTACCATAAATCTCTGTTTATAAGAGGCACTTTTTTGCCGCAAAAAACAAAACTCAAAAGTCTGGGGTGCGTCTTATACACAGGTGCGTCTTATACACAGAGATTTACGGTATTTAAAAGATTTGCGTAAATTTCATGCATCATGATGCATGGGTGTGTACTTACGGATCAGGTAGGTAGTGCACAAAAGCAGGACCAAATACCATGACGATGGAGATGGTTGTAAAAAAGATCACTCTATACGCATATGTGTCCCAGTAGGGGTCATCATGAAATCCATGTGTTACGTATGTCTAAAAAGAAGAAGAAGAATCAAAATGAATTAATGAAGATTCAGGAATAAATCACAGAAACACTCCTATATAAAATATGTCACAATTCATATCCAAAGGGATGACAGTCCATATCCATTAATCTGTAAACAAAACTATTAAAGGAAATACACATTTGTTATGTTTAAGGCAGTATTTGCTGGTCTTGTTATAACTTGGACAAGAAATGTTATTTAACTTTTGACATTTGCAATGGGATATCAGCACGAGTGCAACCTAATGCATTTAAAGTCCAAAAATTGCACGCACACTGGATGACTTCACATACTTAGCCGAGGGGCATTTTTCACATGGAACTGATGCCTCTATTTACATATAAAAAGCTAACACTACATCCTCATCCATGAGCATTGCATTTTGTCCTATCTCACCAACATACTAAATGTTAGCCTGTGGGGGTGCGGTATACCAGTTGAGATCGCACGTCATACATTTAGCATCCCACATCACAACCATCAGAACATCTGCATGCATTTTATCTATATACAGCACATTCAACAGAAACAGCTCTAACACAAGTCAGAGGTCAGCGCCATTGTAATGCTGATAGGTAATTCGCACGGTACATGTGCAGTTCTACCCAAGCTCTATCGTTCTGGTAAGAAATTTGCTATTATTTTGTTATTTTTACCTTTCGATTTTGAAATTCCAGAGGTAATTAGGATTAAAAGTCCCATAAAATTCATCAAGGCCACTGTCTAATATTGGTTGGGTGCGGGAAAGTGTGATTTGGGACACATTTTAGGTTTTGTTCACCTGCCTCTCTGTGCGGTGGTATGGGACCCGGTTAAGGCTCTCTGGAATAACATATCATAAAAACATTTCCAGAGAGCCCTTAAGGCTAACCGTAATGAGGATCTGAAACATTACAGTAGATAACTTCACACGGGTGCGCGCCCGCCCGCAACCCACCATCAGTCGTATGTACTACTTGTATTGTGCAGCGGTTTGCCGTGAAACCTGTAAAAAGTGTATACTAATATCAACATTTATCCGAAAAATACTCCAAAAATAACAAGAAAATTGACACAAAACAGGTAGATCTAGACTCTAAAAAAGACAAGGACTTTTAAATCATGACCGTTATGTTTTAGTGCGTTAATCTTCATTTCATGAAGCCTGCACTTTTAAGGAAGAAGAAGAAGAATTGTGGAAGATTTACATGTAGGTAGGCACATTCATGGGGCACTAGAGGGTGCTTCGCTCGCGTACGACAATCTGAATGGCCTTGCTGCGGTGGGTCGGCAATAATCAGCCCAAAACTTGGATATGGGAGGTTGGAAGGATATCTTTTTTATAATGTTATCCGGTCTTACCCTTAACCATCCTATGTTTAATCTATGTAGAAATAACATGCGAGTGTGATAAGAGAAACATCGGGCCCATTACTGAAGTAACTTTTTAAATATTAGCCTAGAAATGACCACCAAACGGAAAAAATTGACATTTTTTCCCGACAAATCTTCATAAAATCTGAGTTATAAACAAGTCACATCTAGGTACACTAATACAAATACGATTTTCTGAAAATTCAGGTATGATTTATTAAGTTTCTTTCAAGTATATTTCTGCGCATTGCAGCGCCAATATTCTACACTGCTTCAAAATCACACTTGAATTTTTTTTTTGCAACGAATTTGATACGAGGTCCGCGAGTGTTCCCCGTTCCTTGCGTGTTGAAAGTTTGGTAATACATAGTTTGCATTGACTCGCGCACAAAAAAATGGTCGAAAACAAAATGTCAAATGAAGAAATAAACAAGCTTTTGTATAGTTATAAGAGTTCTACCGAGGTTTCTTTGTCGATTCAATTGATTATATAGTCTCAATTAGAATTCAGAATTATCTCACTGAAAAGTTAAGAAACCGACGATATTCTCGATCTTAGTTATTTTCATTTTGCCAGCAGCCGATCTAGCGTTGTTTGGGCAAAAAGCTAGGCCGCTGCCTTCCCACGCGAACCCTTCCGAGTCCCGCTAAAATGGCGCTCTGCAGAGCTCCGAAGCTGCGTTGGTATCGCTGCAAACTCTCAACCGGCTAGCTCCCCACGAAGGACCATTCGCAGTATGGCGAGAGTGTGTGTGTGAAGTATGATTTTGGATTCGAGAACGCACGTAATGCAACCGTGCGCGTCATTTTCAGCTGTCGAATGTATACGACCAATTTTACATGTACGATTTTTAGTACAGATACTTGGTCAGTTTTCTTCTTATAGCTTTGGTTTTACAACATTTAAAAATATAATTTCTTCAAATTTGCTCCTGACTCGGTTCAGACTAATTGTCTGATGTGTTTTCAAGTCAATTTTTTTAATATATTTTTTTGCATGAATTTGCCTAATGTAGGCCTAGATCTAGAGTAAAGGACCCGGTTTTCGACCACTTAAGACAAAATCCTATTTATTGGACTCTTTACTTCCTATTTATTATCATTTCTTGTTCAAATCATAAAGCAAATATTATTATTATTTAAACAAAAAAAGAATCCCAGAAAAAAATCACGAATTGCCATGACAATATTCATTTCAATTTTCACTGTTTTGGAGCCAGTTATCGGCCGAGCGTTTCAGTTTACGGCCGCATGTACAAAGTCAATAGGAAGCGCTCGCGCGCGCGCCGTGCGTTTCCGCGCTGATGTATAGCACAAGCGGGCGGAGCAGGTATCCCACGCCGGAGCTCCCGGGTGCTCGCCTGGCCGAAGACAGGCACAGCGGTGATCGGAAGTTGGAATCTGAATTAAACAGACATATCGTGTGTGCGTGGCGGGGTCCGGCTGCATTGATTTAATACATGCGATGAGATACTTTCGAGCTTGCGACTAACACAAAATCGGGCTCTATATCTGAAAAATACTTGAAATAAAGCTCATTTTATGGTACCCATATTTCGGCTTAATTGCAGAATACCCTACCATATTGTTAGTCTTCATATATTAGCCGTAGATATAGATTGTGATTTTATTATTTGCGATAACGGTGATACAGGTATTGAAGATTGTATAATACAAGTGTTTGAATTCATTTGGTGGATGAAAACTTGAATTCTACGCCGTTTTGTGCGCCATTGCAGCGCTGAATTTGATGTGTTTGTCGCTAATTTGTGACAAATCTAGATGGCTTTCCTGATGGTATTTCATGCAAAATGTCTGTTTAATTGATAAGCACTGATTCTTGTCCTTACCTTTGTCTTGTTTATTGTCTGTTATAGTCATTTAATAGATGAATTACTTGAATTCTAAGCCCATTTCAGTAACACAAAATGTCCAGCCCGCTCATAGTCCCACACACGTATTTGTTTGTAACTTGTGCCCTCTCTTACACTGCTAGTCTGCTTTCAAAGACCCTATTAGATATTTCAATCAACAAGTAATGTCTCGTTCTAAAAATACAAAAGAAAAATAATAGTTTTGTGCTTTTTTAATCAACAAGTGATGTCTCGTTCTAAAACTACAAAAGAAAAATAATAGTTTTGTGCTTATAATAGTGGAATGTCTCGTGCTAAAAATACAAAAGAAAAAAATAGTTTTGTGCTTAGACTAGACTAGTATTGGTGGGTGGTCGATGGTCGTTGGTCGTTGGCTTCTTTTTTAATATTTGTTAGTCCTTGGTCGATGGTCGTTGGCTTCTTTTTTAATACTTGTGAGTCTTTGGTCGATGGTCGTTGGTCGTTGGCTTCTTTTCAAATATTTGTGAGTCCATGGTCGTTGGTCGTTGGCTCTTTTAAACAAATATGCCTCACTATTTGGTCGATGGTCGTTGGTCTCTTTTTCTAATATTTGTGAGACTGTTGGTCGATGGTCGTTGGACTCTTCCATTCAATAGTATTTGGTCGATGGTCGTTGGTTTCAATTTCTAATATTTGTCAGACTGTTGGTCGATGGTCGTTGGACTCTTGGCTTCTAGTTCTAGTTCTATATTTCTAATATTCGTCAAACTGTTAGTTCTAATTCTGTAAAACCGTGGTAGGGTATTCTGCAATTGTTCCCATATTTCTTACATACACGCGTAAGAAACTCGATTTTTCAGATTTGGGTAGCGGGACCGCCGATTACATCGCTAAAATGTGATATTTTAGGATATATTTTTCATTGCAAATGTGGTTCTTCAGTGACACTGGCATGGTATGGTATGTGTGGGATATGTGTTATGCTATTATGCGATGTATTTTAAAGTGATTTTACCATGTATCCAACCAATCGGCCGAAAACCGGAGCTGGCCGAATACCGGCTCCTTTACTCTAGATCTAGACTCTATATGATTTTTGGTGTGTTGAGTCTAGTAAAGTAGACCCTATCTCCACGCCGGATTTAGAGGTCGAAAATATGGTCACAATTGTCAATTGCAGTTGACTTGTATCTTGTGAACATCGAACAAGCGCCTTTCTTTTTTTTACATGCAAATTGATTGTCAACTGCATGCCAGTGCAGTGAACTGCCTGCAACAAAGCAAAAGGATTTGACCTCTACTGGCTCTAGATCTATTCACTGAGCTGAGCTGAGCTCTGTGTTATAAAATACAGAAATGGGAAGCGTATAACACTTAACGTCATAATAAAAAAAAACTGCCGCGGGTTTGCCGCGGGTTTGCCGCGTCATATTTGAACGAGCTTTGACTGAACATTCGTTTGATTAATAGCCTAGTCACATTGCAATTGCAGTGATTGCACTATAGATCTACACTGTTTTTACGTTACACATTTTTAAATATGTGGGACAAGAAAAAACCTACGGGATCTGATGCATCGGAGTCCGATTCGAGACGGGTGCCTTCTTTGATGATTTCTTCTACCCTCGCAGGGTCGATTTCTGTCTGTTTTCCGATTACAAATTCTGACTGTTCAACTTTCTTCGTAGTAGAACTGTAAAATCTGCAAGGAATTGACCTCAAATTTGGTCGAATAAGGGATGAACTTCCCGTTAAAACTTTACTTCCAATTCTCCACACTCTGCTCAAAGACGCCATTTTTTTTGTTTTGTAATTTTGAGACGAATGTTTTTCGATAGCACACCGATAACTCAGGGTATCGAAAGCGGGTTCCTCTTCTCTTCTCTTCTCTTCTCTTCTCTTTCTTACTCTTTCTTTTTTCAGTCTTTTCCCGTTTTTATTCTTTCTTTCTTACTTTCTTTCCTTCTTTTCATCTCTCTCTCATTATCTTTCCTTCAAAGCCTTTACTCCTCTTTCGTCTTTCCTTCTTTCTTTCTTTCTTTCTTTCTTTCTTTCTTATTTGTACCCGGGGGGGGGGGGGGGTATTCACATACATACGGGGGTGTGCCGCTCTAATGGGTCACTTTCTCACAAAAAAAATCCCTAAACATGGGTCCCATTTTGAACAAAAATACCATTAAAAATGTGTCTTTTTTTCAAAATTTCAAAAATGTCAATTTTGTTTTCGGGGTCATACCCGAAAATTATGAAAAATGGGCCTTACTTCAAGAAAAATCCCCCAATGTGACATGCTACGGATTCAGGGGGGCACAGGGGGCACGTGCCCCCCGATAAAACAGGGGGAGTAGGGGGAAGGGGGAAAAGAAACAGGTAGAAAAGAGAAAAGGGAGGGGGAAAAGAAAAAAAGGAAGAGAGAAAGAAGAACAAAAGAGGGATGAGAGAAAGGGGGAGAGGAGAAAAAGGAACCGGAGGAAGAGAGGGGAAGAAAGAGGACAGAATAGGCGGAAAAGGAAGAAAGAGGAAAAGGAAGAAAGGGGAAAAGACGGAGGAGAGAGAATGAGAAGGGAAAAGAAAGAAAGGTGTTTTTTTACCGGGACAGGGGAGGGGCACGCAATGTTGCAGTATGCATAATATGGGGTCCCTCTTGCAGGTGTGTAGCCCCCCCCCCCAAAAAAAAAAAAAAAAAGCTAAAGAAGAAAAAAAAAAGAGATGGACAAAAAGGGGGACAAAGAGAATTTTTGTGAGTTAAAGGACGAAGGAAAAAAATGTAAGAGAATTAACCAACGATAGAATAAAGGTGCGAGAGCATTTTTAGTAATTGCATTTCTTTAAAAGAATAATGGGATAACAACCAGGGTCGTCGCTAAAGGAGGTGCGACACCCCAACCCCCTCGCCCCCCTCAACCCCCCCCCCCCCCCCCCCAACCTGTCAGGATATTGGCGCTGCTGTCAGGAAATATGAGCAAAGGGGGAGGGGGAAATGAGAGGGAAAGAAAAGAAAAAAAGAAAAGAAAAAGAAAAAAAGGAAAGAGAAAAAAAGAAAGAAAGAGAAAAAAGGAAAAAGAGGAAGGAGAGGAAAGAAAGGAAAAGAAAGAAAAGAAAGAGAAAAGGAAAGAAAGAAGAGAAAAGGAAAACAAAAGAAACGGGGGATGAAAGAGAAGAGAGAGAGAGATAAGGGGGTAACAGCCTAAGAGAAGAGGGTGGGAGTAAAAGAAAGAGGGGAATGTTGGGTGGAGACACCACGTCAAGGGGGCAAGAAAGATACGCATTTTTGTTGCTGTGTCGGTATTCTTGCTTGATCCTCGTGTACTTTATCAAATGCAGAAGTTTGAAGTAGGCGAGATGTATTTATGTCGGTCGCCGCCAAATTTTTTCCCTACGAACTGTGACTTTTTATCGGAAAAAAGAAACATTTTTAAATAAAAATTCCAAGATTCCAATAATTAAAAGTCTGTACAACATATCGTCTTCTTTCTCTAATAATGTAATGAAACATCAAAGCTTTCACGCTTCACGCGGGAGGGGGGGGAACTGAATTACGACAAGGATTAAGAAACGAAAACAATACAACGAACCGTCTTCTTTCTCTAATAATTTAATGAAACTTCAAAGCTTCCGCGCTTTGCGCGGGAGGGGGAGACTAATTCAGACAAGGATCAAGAGTAGAGAACGGTACAACGAATCATCTTCTTTCTCTTTAATAATTTAATGAAACGTCAAGGCTTCTGCGCTTCGCGCGAGAGGGGGAAACTGAATTCAGACAAGGATTAAGAGTAAGAGAACGGTACAACGAATCGTCTTCTTTCTCTAATAATTCAATGAAACGTCACAGCTTCTGCGCTTCGCGCGGGAGGGGAAAAACAAGAAGTAAGAGTCGGGACGGTACAACGAATCGTCTTCGTTATATGTCAAAGCTTCCGCGCTTCGCACGGGAGGGGGAAACTGAAAAATAATTTAATTCCTGGCACCGGGTTTATAGGGTTAAATTTGTAGACATTGGGACATTGGCATTAATATATTTGTCGGTAGTTGGTAGCTAGTTTTGTCGGTAAATGGTGGTCTCTACACCCCCTGCCCCCACTGGAAAAAGGTCTAGCGACGCCCCTGATAAGAACACAGTTTATACACTCGAGGTAATTTTTGCAAGTACTTTACTGGTGAAGTACCAGACCACCGTCTTTCATCATCATTATGATTATCAGTGCAATATTCTGCGTTGAGAATAAAATAGAGGGTCATTTACACATGCACCTTGTTCAATAGTGATATGAATTTACCAGTGCAATATTTTGCAATGAAACGGGGGACATAATAATTATGCCAATCTTTATCATAATTATGACAATGCAATATTCTGCAATGAGAAAAAAGAGAGGCATTTACACACCATTTATAAATAATTATGACGATCAGTGCCATTATTCTGAAAAAATGAAAAGAAAAGGGGATATGAGTAGTTTGCATATAGGCCTACTTATATGATTTTGTTAATTTTCCCTCTTTGTTTTTTTTTCAAGTTCAAAATGGTGCGTTATGGACTTTCTTCATCTCCCTGTTTCAATCAAATTGGTTTGTAAAAAATGTTATTTGGAAAATCTATTCGGAATAACTTATTTGGAAAATCTATTCGGAATAACTTATTTGGAAAATATATTCTGAATAACTTATTTGGAAAATCTATTCGGAATAACTTATTTGGAAACTCTATTCGGAATAACTTATTTGGGTTAAGTGTTTTGGAATATAGCTGTTTTGGACTGACTTTTTTTGGAATAACCGTTTAAACTAAATTTTAACTAATCGTTTTGGAATGGTTATTTGACATGGACTTGTTTTGGACTAATAGTTTTGGATTTATTCTTTTGGATCAAATATTATCGACCTTTGTTAAAACGTTTTGGACCAAATATCATGCTTCATTAATATTTTTTGACTATTTTTAGAAACTAAATATTGCAGAGATATACATTGGTTGTACTGAACTTCAAAATCTGTATATTTTCATAGTCTTTTTTTGATAAATGAAATAAATCCTTAAACATCCCCCGGAAATTTGTGTGATGTTTTCTTATTTTTAGTTTACCCAGTTTTTTAAGTAGCATTGGTTGATGCTTTTTCTTCTTTTTAACCCTTTCAGAGAGCTTATATCACATGAGTATCTACCACATTCACAATTATACACATAATATACACAGCGTTGGAGTTGGTCAATCTTTAATTTATTTTGAAGTAGATTAAAGGAAAGAGTTAGAATAAAAGGGACTACATTTAAGAAAAGGAGTGCATGAAACGAATGTTATGAAAGGTGAAAAAGAGAATGTCATGTTCGTATTTGGGCTAATTATTGCAGTCTGTGAAACATTATTAATGGGTGAGTGAGAAGAGAGTGAGATGATTAAGAGAGAGAGAGAGAGAGGGGGAGAGAGAGTGAGAGAGAGATGAAACAGATAGTATGGAAAGAGGGGGAGAGAGTTAGAGAGAGAGAGAGAGAGAGAGAGAAAGAGAGAGAGAGAGAGGGGGGTGGGAGGGGTAAAGGTATGGAAAGGAATCGCAACGGTAAAGATCATCATACAACCCCATCGAGCCTCCTCCCCCCTCCCCCGATCATGGCAATTGCAGTTTTTTCGATTATTAGGCATTCCACCAAACAAACTTCGTCTC
The DNA here is from genome assembly GCA_035222895.1 of Strongylocentrotus droebachiensis. NCBI lineage: Eukaryota > Metazoa > Echinodermata > Echinoidea > Camarodonta > Strongylocentrotidae > Strongylocentrotus > Strongylocentrotus droebachiensis. Next base: position 175,445 of record JAVYIG010000084.1, read on the forward strand.
ATAAACATTGTGATTTTATGCATTTCAATAAAAATGAATTCGGGAGAATTATGTAATAGGCCTATGAGATTAACATTTACAAAAATATTACATGAAAATTGTTCCCCTCCCCCCCCCCCCCCCCCCCTGTTCATTAAAGGGAAGTCCACTCCACCATGCTAATAAGTTGGTTTTATTAAAAGCAGATTTTTTTTCCGGGAGTAATTTATTGTCCTATGGGAGGGGGGGGGGGGGGGGGGGGTAGAGTACTATTATATAGGTACTCTAGGGGGGGGGGGGGGGGGGGGGCGGGGGATGGCGGTACATGGTGGTACCGCACACCGGGTCTGAATTGCGCAATCGCACCGCAAAAATGAGTGTCAAGACGATGGTGTAATTATGAATGAAAACTAATTTCTGTCGCTTGCTTTGATTCTCTAGACGGCATAGTGGCAGGACCCAATCAATACATTCGATGGTTTTCCAGGTAAATATACCGTTGACGTGTGTGGTAGACCTCTAAATCTAGCATAGATTCTATACCTTCATCCCGACCCGCGGCCCCGCTCTTGTCTCATGTGTTCGCGCGTAGCAACATGCGCCTTGGCTTCGGCGGGGCGCTATCTAGTATCGGCATCCTCATGCAGTATCATGTATCACTGCACACTGTAGGCATATACAGTGCGTCCCAGAAAAAACGAAACCGTGAAGTATCGATGTTTTATCATAACTTAATCACAACCATAATTAATGAATGATACATATTTGGAAAGCTTAGAGTCTCCTCTTTCAGTTGATGCTACATATTTCACGCATGAGTGATTAAAAGCAATTTGAAGGAAGGATTTCAAAGAAAAATGCATATTTCTAGAAAGTTCATTTGCTGCCCTGTCATATGATACCTCAATCAAGAAAAATGAGCCAGGAATAACAAAGTTCTGTTTGTTTAAAGTAGCCCTTACATTTTCATAATTTTAACAAACGAATTAGTTTTCACTGGGTGCCTGCCGTAGCAAAAAGCAGATTTGACAAAAGACTTGAATCCGTTTCGTTGACAATCAGCCATGCATAAAGACTCTCGTCTACCGCTGATTGTCAACGAAACGTAGTTAAGTCTTTTGTTAATTTTGTTTATTGATACGGCAGGCAGCCAGTGAAAACAAATTTGTTTAATAAAATTATGGAAATGCAAGCACTACTTTAAACAAACAGAACTTTGTCATTCCTCGCTCATTTTTCCTGATTGAGGTGTCATATGAAAGGGCAGAAACTCAACTTTCTAGAAATGTGAATTTTTCTTTGAAATTCAGATACCGCCCGCCGAATGACTTTTTGGTTTCCTTCCTTCAAATTGCTTTTAATCACTCATGCGTGAAATATGCATCATGTGAGTAGCATCAACTGAAAGAGGAGACTCTAAGCTTTCCAAATATGTATCATTCATTAATTATAGTTGTGATTAAGTTATGATAGAACATCGATACTTCTCGGTTTCGTTTTTTCTGGGACGCACTGTATAGGGGGCTGGGAGGGATCTCAGTAAATCGGGTTGGCCTTCCTTAAGGCAGAGAAGGCCAATACTTGACCTAGGCCCTAATTAAGCCCTATAGTCCCCAGATAGAAGTAATAGTAGTGTAGTGTAGTGAAACAAATATCTAATATTTTTGTTCAAAAATGAGCCCAGCGCCCATGAGGATGAGGGGTAGATCTAGACTATTATTAAAAATAAAATGTTATAAAATGGGTCTAGATCTAGATCTACATTGATCCCGAGTTATTTCTTACTGACATTAAATTTGATAATGGAATATTTATTAAAGGAATCTTCAGAAATTCAGTAAAGATGAGACGATATCTATTGGGATTTCAAGATCCATAAATAAATGCGCAACTCAAGAACTTGATTGCAAACTCAATTCTTTTGGTGTTGCAATTTGAATGCAATTATTGTAAAAAGCCTTCACCTCAGATTCCTCGGAATAGCCAATGCCAATGGCAGGGCTACCAACTCTCACGCAATCTGCGTGAGTCTCACGCAATTCACCCCATTCTCAAGCTCTCACGCTGATCATAGGAACTCTCACGCTGAACCCCGAAAATAGAAACTAAAACAAAAAAATATCTATTATATCGGATATTCAATATCCCTGCCGAAAGTTTCAACATTTTTTTCAACCACACATGCGCAAAGCTAAACCATCAATGCAAATTGGTTTCGGTTTGCCGCTCAAAGACAAGATAGTGAATTGCGATTGGCTTATCCTGCGTGTGCGAGTGACGTCGTCACTTTACTATGAAGCGGGGTTTTTGTGCGAGACACGACAAGCGAGTGTCGATGCCATGGCCTGTCATCGCTGTACATCGCACCCGGCCCCCAGCCCGACCCGGCCCGGGTGGCTCAGTGTTTGCGATCGGATAATGGGCCTGGGCCGTCCTCTTTAGCCCTCTACGACCAGATCGGCCATATGGTACAGTAGGTACTTCAGGCTTCAGCCGGTACAGGTGAGTTTAAACTCTTGTCTTGAAATATTGAAATTCATGGTTTCGATCGTTTATACGAGAGTAAGAATGATTTTGGAAGGGTGCTTGTATATAATTGATATGGCAGTTATATTAACTATGTTCTGTGTATTCTATTGAGAACGAATTTTGATTTAATTTTTTTTTCTCCAAAAAGAGTGTGTTGAGAGTGGTACTTTAGTGACAATTTACAAGAATTGTAAATACAGGGGCGCCCCAGGGCTGTGTCATCTCCCCCGCGCTCTTCTCCCTCTACACAAGTGACTGTCTATGTAATGTAGGAGAGTGCAGCATCATCAAATATGCGGATGATACTGTTATCGCAGGTTATCTTTCTGAAGATGTAGACCCATACGTTAAGGTTATAGAATGATGAGTTTGTTAAATGGTGCAATGACCACTTCCTAATACTAAACGTAACTAAAACAAAAGAGATCATAATTGATTTTCGCCGAAATCCCTTTGATCATACCCCGATTTTGATAAATGATACTCCTGTAGAACAAGTTACAAAGTACAGGTATTTAGGTACTACTATCTCAAAGTCACTTGATTGGACTAAGAACATTGTAGACATCCAAAAGAAAGCCAACAAGAGACTATACTTTATTAGGGTAATGAAAAACTTAAGAGTAGATAGTAAGTTGATAGAACTGTTCTTGAAGTCCCTAATTCAGAGTGTCCTAACCTTCAACCTAATTTGCTATTATGCAAGTGCTAAAATTGCTGCCAAGAAACTACTCGAACGTCCCAGAAAGGCAGCAAAACGTATCACAGGAGCCGATCTAACATCCATAGAAGATCTGTATCAGAAAAATGCCCTTTCTAAAGTAAAACAAATCATGCATGACCCCTCGCACCCACTGAATGAGCACTTCAATTATAACAGATCTGGAATACGCCTGTGCACACCACGAACCCAACGTGCACGTTTCCGAAGATCCTTTATCCCCGACTCCATCCATCTTTTCAATTCCAAAGCAAAACGTGTTTGATTACTATGAACCTACCATGTAATGTATCAATATAAATGTAATATAATATAAATTTCAAACATATGCCATGAATACTGCATCCAACTATCTACTATCTTGAGCCAGTAAGTACAATTTATGTGTCATCAATAAACTTAACAATAATAACGATAATGCTAAATATTTTACTCATTGCGGATATAGTATCGAAAATGATATCGCTAGTGATATTCGTTTGTCTCGCAATGTGGTCAATAAGGAATCTAAAAGATCACGACGTTTCGTATGCTACTGCAATACTTCGTCAGGTGATAAAAACTGTTGTAATAATAATAACGATGCCGGTATTAATTATACCACTGAAAAAGGTAATCGATAATAATAACAATAATAATAATAATAATAATTTATGTATTTATTATAATTTTAAGATTTACTATGGGATAATCAATGAATATTAAATAATTTAGCTTCATATTTTGTAAAATGGAATCTGATATTACCTCTATAACCACCATATATACCGTGGCTTACTCACATAATATCTCATTCAATATGTATGTTTATCACTGTTCTGTAATATTTCATTTATATATTTGTATTGTAATACTCTGTAACCAGTGGAAACCAAATTTCCTGTAAAGGACAATAAATTATTATACTTATACTCATATACTTATTTGAATCCTGCCTTATGTACTTGTGGAATCAGGGTTAAAGTATGCACCAGATTGCACCATTTCAATTGCAAAATTGTAAAAGCTCCCTACCGTGCAAGGGGGGACACCCCCCTTCCACACCATCCCCCCCTCGGGCGCTTCGCGCCCTCGGGCTTGGTCGCTTCGCTCCCTCGCAATGTCTCACTCCAAACTCTTTCCAAAGGTTGGCAGCCCTGCAATGGGCTTGATGGGGGGCAATGAGTGACTACTCCAAATAGAAGATTGTAGCTTCAGCATTGCAAGATTATCTAGATCCATAAAAATCAATATTTTCTATTCGGTACCCTCATTTCTCTCATCTAATTTTTTCATCTAATTTTTAAAGCAAGAATATAGATGGCATTTAGTTGATATTGTTTTGTAGGCACTTTGACTATCTCTTGAGTCTGGAGATTAATATGTGTGTACTTCATAATGCCTGTCATGATTATTTGTTTTATTTGCAATTGCAAGGCATAGATTAACCTCAATTATTGTGATTTGTTCTGCGAAATTCATTACCCCTCGTATATATATATATATATAATCTCTTGCAGATACCGATCTGAATCATCACAATCTGACTTCTAATTAAGATCTAGATTGGATGCCCATACAACAAGCGGATACCAGCAGTAGCACACCACGTGTACATGTACTATGGCAGACGACGAAGACAAACTCCTCCCAAATCACAGTGCTGACCATGATTCAAAGAACATCCAAGTCCAAGACCTTTTTGACGATCTGGAGCATAGTCCTTACAAAGCAATCGGATCCAGCTCGGACGGCATCCATGACTCAAACAGCTTGGCAAGTGGTGGTGAGAATGGAAGAGATGAGAAAAAAAAGACACCGATGACCCTAGCTCAGAAATTGACCTTTGTTGGGATCGCAATTGCCTACATGTCTGTGTTTACATCATTCTCTGTGCTTGCCCCTTTCTTTCCTTATGAGGTGAGTAGCCAACAGTAATGGCGCTTTGTTCTAATACTCGTAGTACATTCTTTAAACTTGCTCACGGCAGCATTGAAAAAGAAAGATCAGTTGCCATTCCACGGACTCTCTTTTTTAAATTTTACCTATTTATTCGGTCAACCATTTCAGTGGTGTGAGTGGGTCTAGCGGCATGTTCACAACTACCCCCTACGACAACCATCCTCTAGGACAACTACCCCCCGGACAACTATCCTAGGGGGCAATTGTCTGGGGGGTAGTTGTCCGGGGGGGGGGGTAGTTGTCCCGAGGGGTAGTCGTCCTAGAAGGTGGTTGCCCTAGGGGGTAGTTGACTGGGGGTGGTTATCCACTCCAGGGGGTAGGTGTCCAGATACAGAAAATTATGAGTATCTCAATAACCTGTTCATTTCTGTTCTCTTTCTCTCTCTCTCTCTCTCTCTCTCTCTCTATTTCTCTCTGTCTCTCTTTCTCTCTCTCTCTCTTTCTCTCTCTCTCTCTTTCTCTCTCTCTCTCTCTTTCTCTCCATTACTGATATAGGCACAGAAGAAAGGTGTAAACCCAACTGAAACAGGGCTTGTCTTTGGCATTTTCTCTCTCGTCAGTTTCATAGCATGTCCAATATGTGGCAAATATGTGAGTATGACGTATGAAAGCCTTCATTATTACAAGAATGAACCAAATTCTATATTCAATACAATTGGTGTATTTTGTATCTCTTTATGCAATGCCCATGTAACCCCCACCTTTCAATGGCCAAGTGTCAAATCGTTTCCTTTTGGGGTTGCCCAGGTAGTTTACATCTCCCTCTCTAGAGGGGATTCTACCCAACAATTTCTGGATACGCCATTGTCAAATAATACTTGATACGTGATCATTCGCTAGTGGGGCCCCCTGGATCCGCCCCTGTCCCCCCCCCCCCCCCCAGCTGTGTTTATTGAAAGCAGAATACTAAAAAACAGTTAGAAAATCAGACAACCTGTACAAAATTATGATTTTTCTAATGACATGAACACTTATGAAGATAATTTTTTCTTGATGAACTATCCCCCCCCCCCCCTCCCCCATTGTTTCAATGAAATAGTCACTAGTTTAAGATTAGAAGATGGACGAATGGAATGATTTACTTAATATTAATAAATATTTCAATTCTTACAGCTTCCTGTCGTAGGAGGAAAATTCATGTTTTTGAGCGGGTCTTTTGTGGCTGCTGGATGCAATATATTGTTTGGGTGAGTAGTGTTAGACAACATCTAAAAAAATATTTACCTAGCAAAGCATTCTCAAAGCATTGTTTACCTTGCTGGACTATGATCATCATTGTATAATTATCCTCATCATCTTCATCATCGTCATCGTTGTCGTCACCATCATCATCATCATCATCATCATCGTCATCATCATCAATATTATTTTCAAGCCATCATCAATTTTGATTTGGTTTGAACATTTATTAACAAAGTTTGTGTTTAATACATACATCACATAGATATATACAATATAATTTGATAAAAGGAATTTTAAACTGAGTAGCATAATGCTAATCAAGGTAATCCCATCAACATATTATACATTCATTTTATGTTTGCATTGACAGGATTTTGGATAGGATCGATGGTAAGACCATGTTCTTGACCTACTGTTTTGTAATTCGTACCGTGGAAGCCCTTGGATCAGCTGCTACTTTGACAGCAGGCATGGCGATCTGTGCCAATGTTTATCCAGAAAATGTTGCTCAAGTGAATGTAAGCCGATACTTTTTTATTTTTTTAACTGTAATTTCACACTTGAGATTATATCTGTTCTTCTGACTACTACTTTTACTGCCAGTGCTTCTGCTACTGTCGTAGCTGCTAGTATTGTTTCTACCAATACAGCTACCACTAAATATATAGATATACAGTTAACAACTAAATTATTCATACCTTAAAAAGTTTTGTAATTCTTTAAGTAAGTGATCAAGTTATTTGTCCCTTTTATGTATCTTGAGAATGTGACATATTAAAGCTCACTTCTAAAAATATTCAACAAAGGCCCTGACTCAACCTGTCTACCTTTCATTCTTGAGTTATGAAAAACACAAAAAAACATCAAATTTTACAAGGGATATGAATAATTAAGTTATTAACTGTACAAGGATATACAACTTCTACTTCTACAACTGATATAACACCATTACCTTGATAAACTTCTGCAAATATCACTACTAATAATGATATGTTAAAGTGATTTCAATGCTACCAAGTTGTAATAAATTTTGCAGAGATAATTAATCTTGATCTTTTTCTCTTGTTCAGGGATTTCTTGAGCTATTTCTTGGTCTTGGATTTGCCGTTGGTCCCCCTCTTGGTAGTTTATTTTATGGAGTAAGTTTTTAGTTCATTTTGAGAAGTGAGTTTATTAGTTTGTTTTACAAAACATTAATGTTTATCAATTTTCACTATGACGTAAGTTTATTTTACGAAGTAAGATTAATAGTTTATTTTGTAAGTAAATGTAAGTAGACTTTAACCCTTCAGTATTGTGGCAGGAAATTATAATCTTCCCAACCATGCTACAGTGTTCTTTGAAATTCTGAAGATATATAAAGAAACATCATTTGTATGGGACAAGCGTGCATTTTAACTTTATAATTTGTTGCATTTGTTTTCATTAAACAAAAAATTGATTAATGTTAATTTTCAATGGATCTACATCTTCTGCATTTCATAATGCACTTGAAGAGCTCATTGTTAAATCTGATAATAAATTTAAATTATGGATTGATTGATTTTTTAAAGGAAAGATATTTCAGACTGAAAAGTAACAATCATTTCCTCCCCAGAACTAACAGACAATCTCTTTTCTTCAAATTAACCCCCCCCCCCCTTCTGTCTCTTTCACTCTCTATCCTGTCACCCTTTCTCTCTCTCTCTCTCTCTCTCTCTTTCTCTTTCTGTTCCTTTTTTTTCTTTTTTTCCTCTCTGTCTCACCTTTCTTTTCCGCCCTCTCTCTCCCCCTTCTCTCTCTCTCTCTCTCTCTCGCTCTATATATATATATATATATATATATCCCTCTCTCTCTTTCTCTCCCCTATTGTTTTTCGTACAGATTGGAGGCTACGAGCTTCCATTCATAGTCTTAGGCTGTACATCAATAGTGTTTACCATCCTGAATATATTCATCATACCAAGTACATGTAAGTAACTTTTGGTAAAAGATAAAATTGGGTTCCGGCCAAGCGATTGATTATGATAATAATAACAACAATACTGATAATAATACTATGTCTTGTTTACCCAGGGTAGCCTCATCAGTATTCATACTGTTCTCTCTGAGGGCCCTGCAATCATATCATTACCCCGGCTATATGATATTCTTCCAAACTAGCGTAAAAGGAGCCAGAAAACCAACCAAATTTCTTCAAATTTGTTGGACATCGGGTATTCGAAATGGAAAATAATCATTAAAATCTTCAATTTTTGAAACATTGACAAATTGATAAGCTTATTCAGTTTTACTGTAATGATTTGTAATTTATTCGCTCTTCAATATATTATCTATTCATGTGTATTTTCTTTTGAAATACATGTACAATTTTTTTGGGTCATATTACTGTATTATTTTACATGTATAGGAATAATATACCATTGTTGCCAATTTGATGTTAGAAATCCTTATAATTTGGCAGCATCATCGAGGGAAGAGGACGGTCGCCCGGGATCTGTTCTAGAGGTACTGAAGATACCTGCTGTGTGGCTGGTGCTTATTACTGTTGCGTGGGGAAGTGCCAGCTATGGGTTCTTTGATCCGACCTTAGCTCTTCATCTAACATCTGTAAGTACCAGTAACATGTTTAAAGGAAATTCAGACAACCACCGGTACTCTAAAAGAGAGTGGTAAACTCAGAGATGCAGACGGGTGAAATTTCTTATAAGATTGGACAAAATATAAGAAAGTTATAGTTTTTTTTAAAGTTGTTATTACGATACGTATTGGCACTTCATATTGGCAGGATCGGTATTAATGTCACTGTGACATAGTGCTGGACAACTTTCCCATTCATTTAAAGATGAAGTTGAGTTCTGGTCATGTGATTGCATTGTGAAACAAACGGTGTGGAACCGACCAGAAAAGGTTGATCATCTAGCATATAAGGATTTGTGTGTATTGCAAGGTTCTGGAATCATCAAAATGATAAGAAATTTGGCCAAGTCTTGGTAAAGTTACAAACACTTGCACAGAAAGATGTATATGGGACTACACGAACACGTGGCGTAAAAAGCCGGCCCCCGATTTTTATGATGTTACATGCATATTTAGAATATGAAGGCATTTGAAGGGCCATGCTTTTCAGGGAACATGTCTTAACTGATGTTCTTCCACACTTGCATAATAAGAATGAGTAATGCTCACAAATTATTTTTCACCTCTTCCCAGAACTCAACCTTCTCTTTAAAAACACAAAAGGCCACCGGTAATCGGTTTCTTTAAGATACAGAAATGTGAAGTGCATTAAACCATGGCATATACGAATGAGTCTTAAATGCACCCTTTTCCCCTGTGGACTACTGCTGCGGTATTCTTTGATCATGCATCAATAAATTTGGACAAAGGATTATAAAATAAATTCAAATCAAATTTAAGTATCCATAACGTTTGAGAACATACAACAAAGTCCATTGACTTATACAGTGCGTCCCAGAAAAAACGAAACCGAGAAGTATCGATGTTTTATCATAACTTAATCACAACCATAATTAATGAATGATACATATTTGGAAAGCTTAGAGTCTTCTCTTTCAGTTGATGCTACTCACGTGATGCATATTTCACGCATAAGTGATTAAAAGCAATTTGAAGGAATGAAACCAAAAAGTAATTTGGCGGGCGGTATCTGAATTTCCAAGAAAAATTCATATTTCTAGAAAGTTCATTTTCTGCTCTTTCATATGATACCTCAATCAAGAAAAATGAGACAGGAATAACAAAGTTCCGTTTGTTTAAAGTAGCCCTTACATTTTCATAATTTTAACAAACGAATTCGTTTTCTCTGGGTGCCGGTAGCAAAAAGCAGAATTGACAAAAGACTTAACTCCGTTTCGTTGACAATCAGCCATGCATGAAGACTCTCGTCTACGGCTGATTGTCAACGAAACGGAGTTAAGTCTTTTGTTAAATTCGTGTATTGATACGGCAGGCAGCCAGTAAAAACGAATTCGTTTAATAAAATTATGGAAATGCAAGCACTACTTTAAACAAACAGAACTTTGTCATTCCTCGCTCATTTTTCCTGATTGAGGTGTCATTTGAAAGGTCAGAAACTCAACTTTCTAGAAATGTGAATTTTTCTTTGAAATTCAGATACCGCCCGCCAAATGTCTTTTTGGTTTCCTTCCTTCAAATTGCTTTTAATCACTCATGCGTAAAATATGCATTATCTGAGTAGCATCACATGAAAGAGGAGACTCTAAGCTTTCCAAATATGTATCATTCATTAATTATAGTTGTGATTAAGTTATGATAGAACATTGATACTTCTCGGTTTCGTTTTTTCTGGGACGCACTGTATAAGGTTTTCAGTGGGTTGATCATAATTGACATGCCTGACTTAAAAAAACATTTAAAACCATGAGTAGTAAAACCACTTTGAGATACGAAGCAGTAGCAGCAGCTGAAAATGATGAGAAAAATAAATAATGAAACATAAATTTTAAAATGAAAATTAATGTGTGTGATTAAATGAATGCCATGGCAAGTGGGGGTCTGTATGTGTGGTACCTGTGTTTAATTTATAATATAGTATAATGATTGTTATATGCTTTTGTCATTTCATTTTTGCTGCATTTTTAAAAGTTGATTTACCAATTGCACCATGTTGAAATAGGGCTTCATAACCATAACATCATATTTTGTTTTCAGCCTCCACTGAGTGTTGAACCATCCTTAGTTGGTGTGATGTTCTTGTTGATTGGAGGAACGTACGCGTTGTTTGCTCCTGTATGGGGCTATGTAGCGGACAAAACGGCAAGTTATTTTTCAGAAGATTTTCTTTGATGTTACAATGATACACTGACAAAGATTAATTAAATTTTATTTCTTATTTGCAGTGAAAGATCTGGTTGGGGGGGGGGGGGCGCACATGGGGGCTTGCCCTCAGCCAAGCAAAAAAAAAGAAAGGGGGGAGGAGAGAAGAGAAGAATCATTTTAGCCTGTTATAACAAAAATGTATTCACAGAATGTTTAGAGTTCCCCTTCTTCTTCTTCATCTTCTTGTTCTTGTTCTTGTTCTTCTCCTCCTTTTCCTTCTTTTTCTCCTTCCTTCTTTTCATTATTATTACTATTATTTCAAATACAGAAAACAACTCGTCTCATGATGGCTTTAGGAAACTATTTCACTGGGATTGCCTATCTGTTGGTTGGTCCAAGCCCCCTTCTTAATCTACCAAGGTAACTGCTTTTAATCCCTTCCTTGCCACTTGGCCCAATCACACGTACGCCAAACCTCAATTTTATATACCGGTACGGTAAAATGACACAAAAATGCTGCTTCTGTTTTTTGTAAATAAATGGCAACTGTGCGCAATAAAGACCGTACACGTATTCACTAAGCTCTGTGTATAAGATACAGAAATGTTTGCGAAGGGTATTCACTTTTAATAGGTCATCATAAAAAAACACTTAGTTTTGCCCCATCATTGCTGGAAAAGCCTGAAATAAACATATTTTCAGCAAGCACTGTACCTGTGATTAAAGTAAAGGTGGAGCATTGATGTTTTACATCCCATCATGCATTACACTTCCGGTACGAAATTTGTTTGCTGTTATGCCCATGCTGTGCATTCAGGCAGTCTGCGATCTTGCTACCGACCGATCGTGTGACCGACCAATTGTGTGAATATGTGCAAAGATCATCCATGTTTTTCTGTGTTTAGTTTTTTTTGTCACCTTTAGACCTCATTTTTGCAATCCTTATGACAATCAGTTTTAAAAAAAGAAGAAAGAAAGTGGTCAGTTTCTTGCGGTATCCTGTATGCAGACAGCGTATTGACTGGATGATTGACATGCTTCTTCCTTCATTTGATGTTTTGCAGCTCTAGAGAGTAGCGCGCTTTCGCAAACATGACGGAAGGCATGCGTGAACCAGAATTTTCTCCGTCTTGTTGATTTTCACGACTGTACGCGGCCATTATAGCGTACATTCCCTAAACTCGACGGAAGAGCTGTATCCCCGTAATTCTCTTGTCGTCTTTGCTTCCGTCGTGTTTGCGAAAGCGCCCTAGTGTCAGATCAGGGTTGAACAACCCATGCAAGCTAGTGTCTCGTCTGATACAAGCTTGGTTTCATGAAACCTTGTCTGGGAATGCTTGTACCTACCGGGTATACTAAATGGTGCCTGCACCATTATAGTGAACCAATCACGCCCCCCCCCCCCCCCCCCCAAAAAAAAAAAAAAAAAAAAAAAAAAAAAAAAAAAAAAAAATCTTGTTCTGTACAATGTGTCTTATAAGGTCCATATCGCTATTCTATATGCAGAATACGAGCTTCGTAAATCACTTCTACCAAGAGATATTAAACGTTTAAGTGCAATGAAATCAAAGTACAGTTTTATTCTTACAATGTCTCAACTTCCTATGTTTATTCTATGTTCAAATCTAATTTCTATGGTAAAGAATATTAAGATGATCTTTCCTTGTTTTACAGTCAATTGTGGATTGTCATCGTAGCACTTGGATTTCAAGGTTGCATCTCTGGAATTTGTATCATGCCAGCACTCCTGGATCTATTTTTAAGTGTCAAGTAAGTAGATTTTAAGTCAAACAGTCACCAGGCCCATTTACTTTGCCAGTTTTTTAAGTTGTTGAAAAACCATCAGTTTTTTAACTAGCATTTACACTACTAGAGAAACTCATAAAACCATCAGTGTTTGCTTATTCTGGTTTTCTGGCGAGTTGATTCTACATGATTACTTCCACATTGTCATGACAAAAATTATAAAATACATTATTTAAACATTAGAACGTTTTAATCGATAGACCATTTTCGTAATGTAATCAAATTTAAGTGCCATGTTACAAATTATTTCATTTACCTGCTACAAGTAATTGTATTTCAATAGTCAGAATGCAAATTGCATACATTATATGTTGCTAGGTAGGGCAAGGGGACTGGAACATGAAATTAGGATAAAAAACAAAACCAAAGACAGCAAAATTATTTAAAAAAACAAGTTACTATCTTAGATGCTGCTTGTAAGTTTCGGCTTGCATGGTGATGTAGATATAAAGTAGGCTTGCGGGTGCACCATGTGTGAGAGAGAGAGAGAGAGAGAATTGAGGAGTCCTGAAAAAGACTGTTGGTTATCTTTCTTAGCTTATAGTTCTAAGGAGAACTAGCGCTTGGAGAGGATGAGTGGCAGGAGTGGCTCGATGTTTCGAACAGGTTGACTATCCGTCAGGAGTGGAGAATAGCTGGCGTGCGTAAGCTTAAGTCACCGGGGTGCGTACGTCGGGGAAAAATACATGACCGTGTGGGCTTGAGTCATCGAGGAGTGGACATGGATGGTCTGCTCGTATGTCTGACTGTCCGTCTGGGCTGGAGTCTCCGGGTTGCAGACTTAGCCGTTAGGAGAGTTTCAAATCCATGAGTGTGGTGTGCTGTCGGCGAGAGGCTGTGTGTGTCCCTGTCGTAGGCGGCGTTGTAGTCTGCTGTCGTCTGCTGTGCATTGTAGCTGTGAGGCTGGCGGCTGCTTTGAGGCTTCGGCGGGTGGCGGTGGTTGATGTACGGGTGTCTGTTGGGGTGGTGAGGGCGGTGGTGGAGGCGGTGTTGGAGGAGGAGTGACCGGGTACTTGTTGATGAGGGGTTTCCAGATGTCGTTGATGTATAATCCTGAGTCTTGGGGCATGATGTTGTGGCGGTGAATTTCGATGGCTTCTCGGATTTGGTGTGTATGCCAGTGCTTCATTATGGAGATGAGATGACTGTTATCCCATTCGATGGTGTGTTCGTGTTGCTGGGCATGTTTGACGATGGCGGACTTATCCCAATCGCTGAGTCTGAAGCTGGTTCTGTGCTCCTTGAGCCTTGTTTCCAGATTTCTCCCCGTTTCACCAATGTAGACTTTTCCACATTCGCATGGTATTTTGTAGACTCCAGCTTTCTTGTGGTTTGGATGCTCGTCTTTGTAGGAGTGGAGTATCGAATGGAGTTTGTTGGAGGAACTGTGTCGAACTTGGATGCCTACTGTATAAGTTACTATCAAATAAATAGGTAGGCTAGTTATAAGAAATGTGATTGGATGACAAACGGGTCTTTATGAAATGTCATAGTATAAAGACGTTACACTAACATATGTACTATTGATCCCACTGGAAAGGATTTACAATAACAAAACCAAAAAGTACTCTTTAACAAAAAATAATACTTTATCAGTCTATGACTAGTTACTAAGTTCATGTAGGTATTACAGTACAACCTGCCTATATAGACCAATCAAGGGAGACAAGAAAAGTGGTCTTTGTTAGCAGTTGATGTACAGGTTCTTTTAGGACAGATTTCAATGAGAAACAATATGCAAGGGAAACAGAAAATGTGGTCTTTATAGATGGGTGTCCGCCTACATGTGTAGGTTTGACTCTATCAATTGTGTGATGTGTGTTTTCTGTTTCTTGCAGGTGGTATGGGCATCCTGATGATCTTGCTACACAATCTATCATATCTGGACTCTTCAATGCCGCTTTTTCCTTAGGGTATGGCGCAACAAATTTTTCCCCTTTTGAATAAAGTTTAAAGGGATAGTTGAGTTCTGTTGCAGAGGACGCTACACAAAATAATTTGTTTGTGAAATAATGAAAAACTGAGTGTCAAATTTGAAAGAACATAATATTTAAATGACAAAATCATCTATTTTTGATCAAAATCGGTTCAGAGACAGCTGAAATATAACGATTTCTAATACTTATGTACCACCACAAATATTAGATATTTTGAAAAATTTGAACCGCTGAAAAAACGAAATAACGCCTTTACGGCGTATTTCAGCCAATGCCGATGTTGGTTTTTTTGTTGGCATTTTCGTATTGCTTATATTACGCACGGCCCATGTATTGTTATTTTTAATTAAATAATTAATTAACGGTCACCGTTTTTTTTTTAAAATGGAGCTGAATTGGTATGCTCGTATTGGCTAAACTTCACACATTTTGGGGTCTAAAATTACCTTCATAGCAATTTTAGGTTCTAAAAGGGCACTAGAAATGTCATAGATAAGAATAAGAGCAATAACCATGCACTTTGAAGGCATTTGGGTCTGAAAACAGAACTCAACTATCCCTTTAAAGGTATTACCCTAGACCTTCTTCCTGTATGGTTCACATTTGAAGTGGGCAGCTTATTCATTAGGAAATGCTCTAAAAATGAAAGAATATCCTTCATTATTATTATTTAAATATGTTATTAAAGGTATTACAAAGTTTTGGTAAATTTTGAAAATTGGCTGGATAGTGATTCTTTACACTTTTTATATATTTGGATTCCCCTATGGATGTATTATAAGCACTAAAAAATTCAGCCCCTAAAACTCTTCTGCTTTTGAGAAAAATTGAATATAAACATTTACCGGTGCTCCCGGTAAATGTTGATAAATTTGAAATAGCGCCTACGGCCAGACGATGGTAGCTGCGACCATAAAAATTTCAGAATATGCAGATCTGATATATATATTCCAAACAGTAATAGCAAATCTGTCGATTTTAGTCAAATCACATTGTTTTATAGCTAAATTAATATGTTGACCTTGAGAGGGCGCTATACAACATAAAGAGTTTATTATTTACAATTTCATCACTTTAGACTCGATTTCAACCGCGACAACGATCACTGAATATTGTAGGATTGCATATGCTTCCAATATGTTTATTTGAACCAAATTCATAACCCCATACCAAAACTTTGTATTACCTTTAAAGAGTATTATTGCATTTAACACTTAAAGATAAACTCCAGTACTGGTAAAAAATTTAAAAAAATTCTCACAGAATCAAACGAAACTTACACTGAATGTTCAAGATTACAAATAAATGACATGTGCCAAACAATTTTGGAAGAAAATGTATACTGGCTGAGTAATGAGCATAGAAAGACAAGGAAATCAAGGTAGTACTAGCCCCGACACCATGTGTGTTGTCCCATATATAGCTTTCTATGCGAGTGCTTGTTACTTTACCAAGACTCGGTCGAATTTATTATGATTTTGATGACTCCATAACCTTGCAGTGCACACCATTACTTACATGCTACATGATCAACTGTTTCTGATCCTTTCCACACCTTTTATTTCACAATGCAATCGCATTACCAGTACTAAAGTTTATCTTTAAACTAAGAATACCTGCCCAGATTTATGAAATATGTCAAGCTGTCGTAAATCCAAATTACCAATTTTGTCTTTAAATTTATTTTTATTAGTACCTAGTAGTAGTGGTAGTAGAAGTAGTAGTATAAGTAGTAATGATACTAAAAGTAGTAGTAGTAGTAGTAGTAGCGGTAGTAGTAGTGGTAGTAGTGGTAGTGGTGCTGGTGCTGGTGGTTGTAGTAGTGGTGGTAGCGGTGGTGGTAATGGTGGTGGTGGTAGTAGTAGTAGTAGTAGTAGTGGTGGTGGTGGTGGTGGTGGTAGTGGTAGTAGTAGTGGTAGTGGTGGTGGTGGTGGTTTAAGTATCCTCACGATGAATATTTAGTAGTGGTCATGTAACAATGATTCCATCTTCCCAATATCTATTTTTTTATTGCTCCAGGAGTTTTATCGGACCAACAGCAGGAGGTGCCCTCGTTGAGCAGATTGGATTTGTTTGGACATCAACCTATATCGCTGGTGGATGTTTTGTCGTCATGATTATGGTCTGTCTGTTTGGTGTGTGGGAGTTTCAATGTGGAAAGGGGTAAGATTGTAAAGAATACTTCTATATTTATTACGCTACAGGTGCCACTTTGTCTTGGAGTTACAGTTATAAAAAAAAATAGATGATCATGATCATGATGATCATGATCATGATGATCATGATGAATATGGTGACAGTGAAAATAATGATAAGAAATTATGATGATGATGATGATGAGGATATGTTGATGGTAGTGATAATGATGATGTTGATGAAAATGGTGACAAAGATGAGGACAGTGATGAGGATGATAATAATGATGATGACACCTTATGTGGAATCCGCTTTTGCCAGGTGCTCATAACAGTTCTCCTGTACAAAATTTAAGTTTTTAGAACAGTTCCTTGTCCATCGATATCCTCGATCTTAATTCTTGCAATGGTGTTAGGCACAGTAGGGAAATAGATGTTGTTAGGAAAAGGTTGGGTTCTAAAAATGAGGGATAATTTGTTAACTTTCTTGTTCTTTTTATTCCTGTGTGAAAGAATATGATAGAGGTAACATGAATACTGGAGCGTACTAGTAAAGTATATCAAATGTCTGAAGAATTAGGGAATTTTAACTCTAAATGAGGCTGTGGAAGTTATGAATATCATGGAACATACACCTGTTTTTGCTCTTGATATAAGGAGGTCCATGTTGCTATTCTGTTTTTAAAATTTGATCTTCAAATATTATTTCCACAAGGAGATATTGCAGTTTCAATATACTCTCAGTAAATATAAAAAAGACATATGTTGTAAAAAAAAATAGTCAGCATGCACGCGCATAGAAAAAGTGATGTACTTGACCCAAGTCAGACTTGGGTTCCTTGTGCGGGGTTAAGTGTTATTCTTTATTATCTTCATACACTTTAACAATTAAAATGATCAAATACCAGGTTACATTTTTGGGGGGTTGGATTTATTCAATTTAGCTATACACAATTTATCTTTCAGGTGATATTTTGGAGTGCTTCAGTTATGAATAACCCTACTACATGTATTTAATTCCAGCACATTTTTCATAATTTTTGTTTGCAGGCGAAGGAAACCTAGCCACATGAAGAATGCTGCCAATGGTGAACTTCCAGGTGATGAACAGCTCATTGTCAATGCTTGAATGAGCTCTTGTTTCAGTATTAAATTATACCAACTCCAGAATGTATTTGCCACTGCCAACTCAATAATTTGTTTTGTGTGTATTATCTGAGACTAGATATTTAAAGCATTACAGTACTTTACTCCTGCAAAAACACGAGTGAAATTCACGTTGTACTAATAGCAATCAGTAACTTGTATTTAAGAAAGAAAAAATCCTTTTCCATGTTTGCTCCATTGTTGGATGTATAACATATAGAGGTTTTTGAGCCGTTGGATCATAAATTAATAATGTACCTTTAATGTGCATACAGTATTAATATAAAATACTATGTGGAGTATATTTATTTAATATTGGATGGCTTTGAGTGGGAGACAAGAATATATTGCTCGAGCTGTGACAATATATTCTTGTTTCACACCAAAACAAAGCCATACAATATTATTATTATCATCTATAGCAGGCTGACTAGCGAAATAACAAAATTTGACTCACCTGGGTAAATATGTCCTTGTTTTTGTGTTACATCGATATTAATAGTTAAGTTTCAAGATGACTGAGCAATACAAAAACAATATTGATCAGTCATCCGGGTACTGCGCTAAAGATATTGAATACACTTATCTATTGTACCACTTGAAAGCCTGATATAGATAATATTTTCAAGTAAACAATATCTTGTAATGTTGGTCTCTTCTTCCAAAGTGTCATGGGCATGCAACAAGATATCCATAAAAAGACACGTAGTGAAGTATTTCTCAAAGAAATATACTATTTAGAGGATTACTATATATTTGTATGCCTGTGTATGTGACTAGGGCATATGTTTATACATTTTTTTTACTAGTTTTTCAACTTTAAAAGAAAAATCATGTACTCATGTATTCAACCAAGAGGGAAAATGCCCATCACATCATTGTAGTACTTTAAAGATTAAGAATGAAGTTTAAAATTCATAATTTAGTATTAGTCTCAAATACTGCCATTCATATATCATTTATATATTTTATTCTATTAATTGTGTAATCTCAAAGATATTTATTATAACTGTATAGATAAAAGCCTCAGTACTTCTGTCTGACATCAGCAAGTGAGATTAACAGCTACTTATATTTCTCAGGTTATTTGAAATTAGAAATGTATAAACATGTATATGTATGTCATGTTCTTTGCTGCTTCCCCTATAGCGCTATGCATGTATGTGATGGGTTAAATGAACCAAAGCAAAATACTTCGGTCAAAATAACAGATTTTTACCTTTCATTTTGCAAGAATTGGCTGAAGCGATCATGTCAATGTGATGTAGTGCCGGACTACTTTCCCATCTGTTCTAACATATAAAATGACTAAAATTTAAATTTTTCAAAAAATTGTGGGCTAGGAGGGTCTATTCTTTTTAGAGGACCTATAATAACATGATATCTATAATATATTTTGAGTAGTGACCCAAGGGAGAAGGAACTTACGAGAAAATCAGAAATGAGTGATATTTTTGTATGCGACAAATGGGAGAGCTTATTATCCATGTCCTACGTCACAATCCACTGACCAAACTACTAAATTACCGAGACTCTTTCTTATATTTGCAAGGTATTTGTATTTTAGAACATGGTATTTTGTATGTCAAAGTATTTCCATTTTCATGCTACATTAATACAATATTGATCGTCTACTCTACTAAGGATAGTTATAAACTTCGCTATCAAAATAAAAGTATTTTTTTAGTTCTTGATACATTCTGAGGCTGGTAGTTAAAATTATGAACTGATTCAAAGAAAATGGCTGCTGCAATTCAGTTCTATGATAAAAATAATTTTGTGGGCACCTTTATGGAATTAGACTCATTCCGATCAAAATCCTAGAGTGCCACATTGTTTGGGGTCTATTATACATGTATATTGTATGTGTAACAAAACTTGTCTGTAGCTAACCTGTTTGTTCTATTGGTCGCCCAAAGCCGGCAAAGAGTTAAAGTAGAATAGCGCCACAGGTTTGTCAAACTATACTTTCTCACCAAGCATTACTTTGATTTTTTGCATTTCTACATGCATGTACGTTTATACCGATTACTAAATTTGATTGTGGTTCTTAGCTTTCCATCGATATTTAAATCTACAAAATAATTCTTTGAATATTGATCTAATACATTTTCTATTGGTAGAGGAAAAACAGGATTCTATAAAGGCCAGTACTCGCTCTTTACTATAAGTCATTTATGAAGTATTTTACCTCTTTTTGTGACAGATACTTTCCCGTCCTGATTTTTGATATTGCATTGATTTAACATTCCAATTTATACTTCTATGTATTGATTCATTGACAATTAGCAATATTGATTAAGTCTTGCCCTAATATCATTTTGATACAAATCATTGAAGTACATTAGAATAGTACAGGGATGATAGAGATGTATAAAGTAGGAGAGATATTGGTACATTTTATGTATGAAAATGCAGTATTATCATGAAATATTTGTACATTTCATAATTGTTCAATGTCCATTGAATATTGGTGTGTTATTAATTCATTATTTGTGTATCAAGACTAGTGAGGTATAAAACATTTAGCATATAACCTTGTTCCTACACAATTAGGTAAACCTACAATTTTTAAAAAGGCTGCAAAAAAATGACTTGGAGTATGTAGTGCACTTCACAGATTTGTAAGATACAGTGATAAGTTCGCTTAGTGATCACATCGTTTGTTTCCCTTGAAAATGGTTTCTCATTGAAACATCTACTAAAGGAACCTGTACATGAAGACCATCAGCCTATAAAGACCACTTTTCTTGTTTCCCTTGGGTGGTCGTTATAGACAGGTTTCACTGTATATAAAATCAGTCCGTGGGCATCCTTATTACGTTAACAGCAATTTTTTCCCCATCACTATTGGTGGAGGGGAAAATGTGATTCTATAAAAGCCAGTACTCACTTTTTGTTATAAATAAGTTTTTTATTGGTTTATTAACCTCTTTTTGGGACAAATAATTTCCAGTCCTGATTTCTAAAATTACATTGATTTACATTTCAATTATGTGTATAGAATAATTTTATGGCAACTGAGAAGTTTCACATCTGTATAATAAGTGAAAATAAGCAATATGTATTAGGTCTTGCCCTATTATCATTTTGATGCAAATCTTTGAAATACAACATTAGAATAGTACATGGATGTTAGAGATGTATGAAGTAGGAGTTAGATATCGGTACATTTTATGATTGATGATTGAAAATGCAGTATTATCGTAAAATAATTATACAATATTTCATAAACTATGAGCTGTATAAATGTAATTGTTCATAAAATAGAATTAATATGCTTTCAAGTGATTTATTATTTACATTTTTGAAGGGGAAGTCGACCCTGATATCAATTTAGTTTTAATAGAAGCTGAAAAAGAAGAGATAATTGTCAGTAAAAGTTTGAGCAAAATCCAATTAGAAATAAGGTTTTTAATTGCGATCAATCAAACACAAATTGGCAATTCTATGATGTATCTTGCGATGTCCCCTCCCATTTGCTCTGTATTAAAAAAAAACCTAAGAAATTTCTACTTTTTCCCTAAAGGATATTTCCAATCATGCATGCATCCTAAATAGTATTGCATATGTTTGTTTTTGGAGAGGACCTCTCAAGAAATATCACAATGTTGCCAATTTGTATTTCACTGATGACAACTTCAAATAAAACTTTCCTATTTTTAAATCAGATATTGTTCTCAGTAATTTATGAATACCAGCTAATTCTCATAGTGTAGTTCCCCTTTAAAAGCATATTACTTCTACTTTATGAAACAAAAAAAGTAATTAGTATAGAGCTCATAATTTGCATACAATAACCGTTTGATTTGAGTTTCGTTTTTTCTGGGACACACTCGCACTGTATAATCATGTAGAATATGGATAATAGCCCAGTGTTATTTCCATTATGATATAATGCAAGTACATTGTACATGTGTATTCAAAGGATACTGGTTTGTGATGAATGAATAATGAATTAATGATTATACAATTGATAAATTATATTATATACATCAATTTTATATTAATAAATCTAGCAATTATGCATTTCTTTTCATTCACCTTTTCGTCTTTACTCATGCATATAGACCCTATGCACATGCATTCCTCAAAACACACCTGCGCTCTATCTTACAAAAGATTCGAGATTAATCCAGATTGATCCAAGTCCTCTAATTAATCGCTTACCCTGTACTTCCACAAAAACCCAACTCTTTAGTACAGAGTTGCGATTGATATGAAGTTGTGATCAGTTTGAATCACTCACTTTTGCTTGTAAGACTGGGCAATATAAACGTCTTTTGGATGGCGACGTTAAAGGTCGGTCCCCAGATGTAAATGATCATATCTGATTGATACACGTCTGTAAAAACATCAATTACACACACACACTGAATTTCATGAATATAAAGGATGACTCCAATAAAACAAGAACAAAAAAAGAAATCACAATCCTCAGTTTGTAATTTTAAATTCAACAGGAATGATTTAATACAAATATGAGATTGCATTAACGTTGCAATACTTCGCACCTTTCAACAGTTTAATATTTAGTATGTACAAAAAGAGCCTGCAGGCAAATTCTATATTGCAGACATAGAAATTGAACATCATAATCACAAACATGCGCCCAAGTTCTAAATAGAATACTTCACACTATCAGATAATTTGCATTGGGATAAACTCTTTGGGTATGGTGTACACTGGAATTGTAAACGGTTTGCTATAAATCAAGACAGAACAGAAAATTGACAACGTTGAGAATCGATAGCATCAGGTAATAGCTGGTGAAAAAAAATATTCAGCAAAGAAACGGAAAATGAAAAATTTATAATTTCACTAATTGGACCTGCCTTGTGAAGTGTGATGTAACTTGAAATTCAAAAAAATGTAGAGCTTGAACTTTGTCAAGTCATATTTTTAAACATATCCATTTAAAAGAACGGTTCATATAAAGCATTCACAGCTTCTTCCTTGCTGTTGTCTATTCTGTATTTCTTGGGTCTTACATCTTTCGTTTTCTTTCTCGTTCAAGTCGCAGTAGTAAAATAACTAAAGAAGAAAAACAAATTACGAACCAATGATGTCTATAATGAATTATTACTTTCAATTGTTGTATAAGATCCATGGGAAAAATATGACTTATAGTACTTCAAAATTAATATAAAGTCAGTGACTTCGAAATCCAAAGGGTCATGTGTGCAGGGCAGGACATTTAATTCAGTTAATAACTTGCAGTTATTTAGCATCATGATAATCTCCTGTGTCTAGTTTGCACACAATGATAACATTTTGCAAGAAATAATATAGATGTACCTGCATCCACAACATATATTCAGCTGACACGAGTACTCCAGGTTAATGCTTATTCATAGAGGAAATATCAACCATAACATGCACTTGCAGGGTCCGCCTTTTCTAACGTTTACATTTGAATCTGATTTGCACATGCCTGGGACACTAGTCAGATACTACCTTCTATGTACATAATTAGCATGCAACATAAATACAAATATCAGCTTCAAGCATGGGCAGTATACATCAAATGATGATTTCCCATTTTCTTAGGTTTATTCTCTAATCAATTGGCTGCATAAGATTTTAAATGATGTTGGGGCAAAGTCAGCAAACAACGCTGGGTGAATCAAGAGAGACAAAATGTTGGAAGAGGAGGAAAGCCTAATCATAGTATCATTTCTATGGTCTTATATGGGAGTTGGAACAGACAAATGGAAGTATATAGGAATCCACTTTCTTGGTTATCAGACTGAAAAGAAAATTGCATTCTTATCTCTCACCTCATGATCCTGTTCAAATGTAGTCTTACAGAGAAGGTTGCAGATGTATCAATGCATGATTGCATAAAAATGGTATTCTCAATTAAGTACATTTCATCAATTCAAACTTTATTCAATTGTAAGGAGGAGTTCCTAAGAAGGTAGAGTACAAGCCAGAAGAGGACATCACTTCCTTCAAAGGTGACCCAGATATGACATTGTATGGTATCTCTCATCTCTTGGGGAATTGCCTGTATTTCCAGAGTATGATACTGATGTATCAAGGCATGATTGGACACGATGTCATTCTTGGATAACTCCATATCATCAGCTTGAGGTGAACCTTGTCCAAAAGCGGAACCCCCCCCCCTCCCCCCACCCCGAACGATAACAGACAGGTGCCAGAACATGAGGATATTACCTCCTGTACTACTCAATTCAGACACGACATTGTATAGCACCTTTCACCTCTTGATGATTCGTCCATGTGGAGGGCAATGAGACTGATGTTGGTGGATGAAGCGATGATTGCAGGACATGCATGTCATCAGTTTGAAGTGAACCTTGATCTCCTTTGACAGTTCTCAAACGATGGAAGCATACGGTGCCAGAACATATAGATACAAACACAAACAGGCATTGTCCTCTACAGCACTATTACTCAACTGACAAAAAGCAATGTCCATGAAGTGCTCAATGAGAATGATGTCCATGATGTATTAAGGCATGATTGCATAAAATGGCATCCTTGGATGATCATCATTTTGAAGTGAACCTCCATCTCCTCTGACAGATCTCAAAAGATGGAAACGTATGGTGCCAGAATACAGAGATATGAAACAAGCGCAAGTCATCTTCTTTGTTATTTGGCTAAGCCATTGTGCTGTCCATTAGGTGTTCAATGAGAATGATGTTGGTGATATAGCAAGGAATGATTGCATACAAATGAAATCCTTGGATGATCATCAATTTCAGGTGAATCTTGTTCTCCTCTCTTGTGCTCTGTCTCGATAACCAGGCTGTATAGGAAAAGAACAATGTAAATAAATATGAGTGAAAACAGTCATGGGTGATGTATGTTTTGAAAGACGGGGAAACCCAGTTTACATAGTAAGTTACATTGAGAGAAAGCAGAAAAATTAGAGAATTAGTTAAGGAAAGTTAAAGAAATATTCAGAAAATAATCCTGGAAATTTTGGGAATTCATGACTGAGCAAATCTGAGTTGTGCATAAAGTGACTTTCTCAAAAGATAGGAATCTCAAATTGGGACATAAACAATTGCAACGTACCAATGGGTTTGTTATTTCTTGCTTTTTGCCAATGAATTGGCCCCCTCCCCCTTTCCAAGGCCCTGTACCTCTTAATTTTGTTCAGACCCTATTACCATGCACTACTAATGATAAGCATTAATGCCTGCAAACTAGTGTTGGATCACAAGAGGCTTCTGGAACTCACCCCTCCTTTGCCTCCCCCTGGTGACTGCTGCTGCTGCAGTCCAGTCCTGGTCTTGAGTGCCTCCAGGTTCTGCTTGTGCAGGTCAGAGAACTGTTGATGCTTCACCAGGACCTCCTTTGAGGGGAACTGTCGCTTACACAGGAGGCAGATGAGCTTGGTCCAGTCCGTCAGGCTGGTCGGAACACTCTCCTTGGAGTCTGCCGAGGAGAAGGAAGGGGTAGGCTTCTTACTGGGAGGGGGCGCTTCTTCCTCGGGTTCACTGTCACTGTCGCCACCATACTGCGCTAGGATGTTCGTCTATCCAGGGGGAAAGGGGGGGGGGGGGGAGGACAACATGTGAGAAAATAAGAAAGGAGTAGCAGGGAGAAATCCAGAGTTGTGTCGGTCGATTATATTTTGACGTTTCCCCACCTCGGACAATACCACTGACAGATAACCTTGATAATTACCACTCAAAGCACAACTGTCTATCGAGACTCAAAGTCAAGAGTGAATCAAACAAATGAAATAACAATTTTCATGTGCTACAAAATAAAAATACACAAGAGCAGCTCTAAAAAGAATAGGGTCTAGCCATGATGATCATGTAGCTAAATCAGAAAGCATCCTCTTTGAACATTTACAACATCATCTCTACTGAATGCTTGTTAGGTGTTGCACTTACAATGCTGGCAGCCTTATTCCGTTGGTCATCATTTGTTGAGGAACGCTTCAGGGCCAGCATCACAGACTGTTTGGTTTCTACTGGATCAGCCTTTTAAAAAAAAAACAGGGAGGACAAAGTCAAAGCATATGTAGAAAACGGCAGAAAACAGCTGCTTATATCTGGTTTAGAAGGTGGTGTGGTTCAATGAATAGATGGATGGTTTCAGAAACAGGTACCAAACAAAGCTCAAGACTAATAGTGAGTTTAAGGATATAGTCCCTCAGATAAGAACTATGGCTACTCATTATTTGGTTGCTCACTAACAATAGATTCCACAAAGAACCAATCCAACTTTTGTTTTTAAATACCAAATATAGCAAAGAGCTGGTCCCTTGGATTTAGACTTAGAGCTGTAGATTCTCAGCATACCTAACCTTAGCAATCTCAATAAATACTTCTATCTGACATCTGACAAATAGCTAGTCTCTCAGATAGGACATTCCAGATCACCTAGTGGCTTATTAAAAATGAAATATATATAAACATATAGAAGGATGGACCCACCTTTTTACTGAGGACAGCAAAGCCAGCATCTGCAGAGGCAGAGGAGTTGTCTTTCTTGTAATCGCTTCCACTCTTCTTCGATTTGCTATTCTTTGTTTCGTTTATAGTTGCAGCCCATCTTCTCATGTCGCTTGCCACCTGCATCATAACAAATTCAATTTGAAATAAAAGGAATCACTTGATAGCGATTTATGACATCTGTTTGGAGCCAGGAGGATATTAACTTGTATACTTTAACACAGAGTTAACGTCCTTCTGACTCAAAAAAAAAATTAATACATTTGGGGATATTACTCATTCTGAAATGTAACATAGAGAGATTAAGTATAAACAACCATCAAGTGTTATGATATTGGTAATCTCAACAAAAAATCTAGGTAACAATGGCTATGTGTACGTGTTAGCCGCAGATATGGGAAACCCTAATATAAACAAGCAACAGAATTCCCCTCTAACACACTACAACAATTATATACATGAATATATAATATCTTGCTTCAAATTTACTTTATCTTTTTATAAGAAAATTAATACAAAGTTATATATAATATACAGTTGTCGTTCACAATGAAAACATTAGATACAGTAGAACTTTGGTATAAAGAACACAAACTCATCATAACGGGGTAATTCCCTTACTCGCTATCATGTTTTTGCCCTAATATGACATTTCAATGTAATAATGTAATTTCCTTAATCACAGGGAGTTTGTTTATCATTCCACTGTAGCACCCGTCATTTGACATACCTTCTTTGCCACCTTTCCCTTCTCCTTCTTATTCTTATCTTCCTTTCCTCCCTCCATCCCAGGCATGCCGACTTGAGGTATAGCAGTAGGTCCATCTTGTTGGGCTGGGACGTACTGAGTACCATCCCAGTACATGTACTGCTGTGTGTGTGCATTGTAGTAATACTGGTGGAGAAAACAAAGGCAACAAAAGTGTTAAGATCGTTACATCTCATTAATCATTAGGCATCACTGGTGCCTGGAAGGGGTATAGCTAACCTAATCGCCATGACGCTTCAGTCTCTGCTTTCAGCATAACAGCCTGAGATTAACACTCGTCTGCAAATCATCTCAAACCAAGTTAACAGTTTGGAAAGCTTACTTACAAGCAACTATCATCATATTTCAAATCAATTCATTAAAGATTATTATGACTACAGTAAACAAACAAAAAATTACCAGAAATCAAACAAAATTGGGCCATTTAAAGTAATTTTCACAATGCTGTATTTCTCACTAATCCTTAAAAAATTGTGCAACAGAAATTATCACATTCGTCTAAATTAAGCACAATGTTCATTTCACTTTTCTTGTTGATGCTTATTACATATTTAGATTAAACATAATTTTCATTTCAATTGTTTTGTTAAAGCGCTTAGAAACTGTATGTGTATACCAGCGCTATATAAATCTTAGATATCATTATTATTATTCCATGTTTTAAATCCGGATAAAGATGTATTAGGCTGGTGCAACTTTTCGGGAGCCCTAACAGTACCATTGAGCGCAGGAATGAGTTTGGACTTTACCTGTGAGTTGGAGTCGTAGTACAGTCCTGTCTGAGGGTCGTAGTAGAAGCCTGATGATTCGTCATACTGGTATTGAGATACATCGGGATAAAATCCACCATCTGAACTACTGGATGTCTGGTGCTGTAACTAAACAAAGGTAACATTTATCCCGTTTAGTGCCCACAAAATTCATCAGGAAATGTCATTATTGTTACCATTTGGACGTAGACTAAAAATGGTAGGTGAACTATGTGTAACTCACTTCAAAACAACAACTACACCTGAATATTTCTAACATTTGATGTCAAATCAGATTACTGGTAATCCCATATCCAGCCACAGCAAATGACACGTTTATAAAAAGTAGCTGTCCCTTCACTCAGATACAGCAAAAGCTCCTTTGGCAACCTATGGTATAGAAAGAAAACTTGTCTACAGAAAACACATTTTTAATTTCCTCTGTTTCTCACAGCTTACACCGAATGAACCTGTGCACAAAGGCCATCAGCCCCAAAAGACCATTCATCATTTCCTGCTTTCTAAAGGAATCTGTACATAAAAGACCACCTGCTTATAAAGACCACTTTTCTTCTCTCCATTGAGCAGCCTTTATATACAAGTTTCACTGTAATCTAAAATGTAATCTTTAAATGTAGTTCACTCTTACAGTTGGCAATAAAAAGCATGACTTACTGTTTGGGCATTTGTCTCTGTGTCTGGCTGCTGCTCTCTCTTTCTCTTTGGTGGTTTCACTTCATGAACGATCTGGCTCAGGTCTAGCGTGTGTCCGTCCGTTCCTGGGGGTGGAAGGTCGACCTTGACCCTCTTGGGTTTCTTCTCTGGGCCACTTGCTCTGATCTTGTTGAGTAGTTTCTGGGTGATCTGCTGCTGCTCTAGCTGCATCTTACGAGCTGCTTGCACCTGCTCCTGGGCCAGCGCTACTTTGTCTACAGATTCAATTTCAAATTTTTAAAAAGTGAAAATTAAGGTGTCAAATAATGGATTTTGTACATTGTTGAGTCCTATGAAATATAACCTGTGCATGAAATGGATGAAGAATAATTCATGCACATCTTGTGCCCATTTTGTTGCACTATCAACAGATGTTTAATGACAGCGTTAAAAAACAGAATGAAGACAGTAAATTTTTCATATTGGCAACACATTGATAAATAAATTACAAATCATATTCCTTCATAAAAGTGTGCACTTTCATTTTTTGTCCTTCTTTAAAAAAAAAAACCTTTCTGATGTAATTTTACTTGTTACCTTCTTTCAGATAAAAAAAAAAGTTTTATTAGAATAGTGTAGCAGCAATTCTGTATCTGTATGGTTTGGTCAGCAAAATGTCCTCTTCAGACACATCCGCGCTAAGTTTGTGATGACAGAAGCGCATTGGTGTGGAAAGACTTATCTATTTTGTTTAAGTTTAGTTTTAAAAGTTACGAGGGATAGGAAAGAAGGAGAAAAAAAAACTGCCAATGTGAACTTTACTGCAAAGTAATCCCTGTCCTAAATGGTTTTTTCTTCTTCTTTAAACCTATATGTTCTCACTGCATGACTTACCTGCTACAGATAGTTCTTTGGAAGAGTGAGCGCCTGATCCTGCTGCATAGGCTGCTGCTGCATAGCTCTGATCATAAGCTACAGTGCCTGTGACCACTGCCTCTGCTTGCTGCTGGTAGTACTGCTCATAAGATGGTCCAGCTTCAGCCTGCACAAATGATAAGATAACATTATAATAATTAACATTATATTCCACATACTAAGATTTTTGCTCTTTGATTGGTCAAAAGTAAATCATGTGATGAAAGTTCGCCCATCATTGATGGGAGAAGAAAAGTTCCTTACACTGTGTAGATAGTACTACTATCTACACAGTGCAACACACTTTCACTGAAGATTGTATACATTGCATATGTACGTACGTAAGTACTGCATGCACTGTACATATCGTACACCGTTTGGTAGGTGTTAATTGATGACTTGTTGCTCTAAAATGACGGAAGAAGTGAAATGTTTTCCGATGTAGATTATAAAGCAAATAATCACCTTTTGGTTTCAGGCGATGGCTAACTATCACTTCCTGGGCGATCTGAATGTATACGCTATATCCCGATCGCCTCGGAAGTGATAGTTTGTCCCATCACCTTGGGACAGTAATTATTTGCTTAATAACGACAACTTCAACAGCTACGTTTATATTTTTTTTAAATTTTTAGTCCCAAGGTGTTTCAATGAGCCTATAGAGTACTATGCAAAGACACTGCATGCATTCCAGGAATTCTTCCTACCCGGTTCCAATTTACTCCACCTGGGTTGAGAGAGGGGAATGTAGTTTAATGTCTTGCCAAAGGACATTAGTGCTGCGGTTGGGACTTGGAAAACACGGGTAAGCAGAAGACCGTCTCATGTCTGAATTTGTTTGGACACATTTGTAGTATTTCTTACCTCAGCCCATGAAGAGTAATCTTCGTCTGTCCCTTCTCTGCAGAAATGCACTGAAACTGGAAAATATGGAGAAAAAATAGATCTTAGAAAAATGAAATTTAGCACGCATTTCATAACATGTGAACTTGACTAGTACAGGTAACTCTGCATGAGTCAAAGCCACACTAATCCAATTTTCCCCAAGTCAAATATTTTTTTGGCCAAACTATGCAAAACATGTGTTATTAAGTCAAAAAGATGATTGTAAATCCAAAGGCTCGTCATGTAACAACCTCCATGTAATAGACAGTTCATGCATGTCGTTACTGTCTAAGTATAAGCTCATAAATATCACCTAGACTATATTGTGAATTCAAATGAGGACTTTAAAGAACATGTTCATAAAAAGTTATGCAATTATAATTCAGGTATACAATAATACACGACCATGCAGTTTGATTTCGCCTAGCAATTCCCCCTTTTCAGAACTTGTTATACAGTGCGTCCCAGAAAAAACGAAACCGAGAAGTATCGATGTTCCATCATAACTTAATCACAACTATAATTAATGAATGATACATATTTGGAAAGCTTAGAGTCTCCTCTTTCATGTGATGCTACTCAAATAATGCATATTCCACGCATGATTGATTAAAAGCAATTTGAAGGTAGGAAACCAAAAAGACATTTGGCGGGCGGTATCTGAATTTTGAAGAAAAATTCACATTTCTAGAAAGTTGAGTTTCTGCCCTTTCATATGACACCTCAATCAGGAAAAATGAGCGAGGAATGACAAAGTTCTGTTTGTTTAAAGTAGTGATTGCATTTCCATAATTTTATTAAACGAAGTCGTTTTCACTGGCTGCCTGCCGTATCAATAAACAAAATTAACAAAAGACTTAATTCCGTTTCGTTGACAATCAGCCGTAGACGAGAGTCTTCATTAATGGCTGATTGTCAACGAAACGGAGTTAAGTCTTTTGTAAAATCTGCTTTTTGCTACGGCAGGCACCCAGTGAAAACGAATTTGTTTGTTAAAATTATGAACATGTAAGGGCTACTTTAAACAAACAGAACTTTGTTATTCCTGGCTCATTTTTCTTGATTGAGGTATCATATGAAAGAGCAGAAAATGAACGTTCTAGAAATATGAATTTTTCTTTGAAATTCAGATACCGCCCACCAAATTACTTGTTGGTTTCCTTCCTTCAAATTGCTTTTAATCACTCATGCGTGAAATATACATCACGTGAGTAGCATCAACTGAAAGAGGAGACTCTAAGCTTTCCAAATATGTATCATTCATTAATTATGGTTGTGATTAAGTTATGATAAAACATTGATACATCTCGGTTTCAATTTTTCTGGGATGCACTGTAGAGCAGTTCCATTTCTCTCCAAGACATAAAGGAATAATTTGCGATGATACTTTCTACCTATAACATGGTCTACTTCCATATATCACTTATATTTATCAGCAGTTACCATTCATCAAGTACCATTAATGATTTGTATATTCAGTCAAACCTGCTTTAGTGACCACCTGTCTACAAAGACCACATTTGTGGTTTCCCTTGAATATGGTTTCTCATTGAAACATGTACTAAAGGAACCTGTCTAAAAAGACCACTTATTCGGGCGGTCGCTGTAGACAAGATTGACTGTATTTATCCACCATCCACCACAACTTACCCTGTTTTCCATCTATCACAAAGGGTGGATGCATATTGTTGAGAATCTCCAGTAAGTGGCTGGCATACTCCACAGTCGACAGCGCAGCATAGCACAAGCCTCTTGATGTGTTGGTTGCGGGATCACGTATGAGTTGGACGTTCATGTCAACGGCCGTGATGTCATGAAGCTCTTGCTGGACCTTCTCCTCTGTGGTCAAGGAGTCCAGACCCATTAGCAGAAGAACTGTATGGAGGTGAGAAGTACAATTGGGACTATGATATACAGTATATTCTCTAATCTCATACAAAAATAATTTATTCGTAGATTGATATTCCATACTTGTGACAAATGGAGCGTAACAGGCAATTGACATCATACACATGACATGTGCTCTCATAGAAAAATAAGTTAGTTATAGATTGATATTCCATCCATATGACAAATGGAGGATTACAGGCACAAAACAACATGGCAAATGAAAGTCTTAGAGACTCAAGATTCCCAAAATCAAGGTATTGACAGATCTTGAAATTGAACTTTCATAAATGTCTTGTTCTCTTTCTGATTTAGCCCTTAATATCACCAATCTATTTCACTTGGAGCAATTTGACAGCAAGCTCGCATTGCATTTTCAAACTACAGTAATCAGCATTTACACAACCTTCAATGGTTTTGTGAATAATCCTTTTTCTTCATATCTACTTACTTCTTGTAGGTCTTGTACTGATTTGACTGTATCGCTCTGACTCTGTAATACAAACAAGCACAAATTGCATGATTGTTGAGAAAATAAAGTGAACACATACACACTCAAAGAAAATGAGTTTGTCTCATCAAGTGATTTAGGATGATTGCTTACTCCTGGGACCCATTTCACAAAGCCTTTTTTCAATGACAAATGACAAAAATCAGCGACAAATCTGCTGATAACCAATCAGAAGAAAGGATTTCACTGATGACGGGTTTTGTGAAATGGGGCCCCATTCTAGCAAAAGTCTCCATTAGATGGGGAAAAAAGTATACCATTGTAAAGTAGCTATTTAGGGGATATATGTATTGTCATATAATGTCATAGAAGGAAAAATTAAATCAACATGTTATGTATTGAAACCATGACCCTAGTGTAATCCAGACCACATACTGACAATTCTGTAAAAAAAAATTGTAACAAATATTCCTGATTGAAGTTCCAACTGGTCATATGAGTAAAATAATAAGAGGGATTCAAATGGCTATCAATTGACATTCTTGATTGGCAGCTGATACTTGATTTTATATGACATACTAGACAACATGTAAAATGCCTTGCTTAAGTCATGAGTACAATCTTATAACTCTAATTGAAACATTAGTTCATGGTCAATCCTTACCGTTCTTCTCTATTCCGCACTTGAAGCAGTTTCCTCTCCTCTTGAAGTTCTGGGTACCACACTACATTGAAAACAGATTAGTATTGCATTCAGATTAGATGATTTACTATGGATTATTAAACTGTACAAGTGGTTTCATTCTTCATGTTGAATACGATACATGTAGAAGTACTGTTAACTCAGGGGGGGGGGGGGGGGAGGGGGAGACACATTTTTAAAATAGGAAAGTAACAAATACAAAGTTAAAATTTCTATTTTATAGAAAAAATACTCACTTGGTGTAGTAATGGCTATTTTTGTCAATACACATTTGCAAAATAAGATTCAGGAATCAAAGAAAGTCAAAAAGATTAATTTGAAAAATATCTTTTAACATACATGTACTTGATGTCCTTGGTAAACCGAGTCAACACCAAAGACTAGGGACGTCAATTGGGCCAAGGCAGGTTTTGATTGGGTATTTTTATTTTTGTTGGGGGGGGGGGGGGGGGGTTGTTTAGTAGATTGATGCAAAAATGTCAAACATTTCATTCTCTATTTTAAAAGATTAAAGAGATATGAGCCACATTGATTGACTTACCTGTGAGCAGAACCAGTCTTCATCACCTCTGCTTTTGCTGTATGTGAGTGAAGCACGCCCGTCCCCGATCACCAAAATACCCTGGCAGAAGAACACACATGGAAAAGAAACAAACACAAAAGTAAGTATGTGGTACAATATTATTCTTCTCCTCTAACCTGAGAACTGGCTGTGGATCAAAAGAGATATGCAGTCTGTTCTCTGATCATGCAGATTTTTTTTTTTCAAAATTAAAAAAACTCTTTAAGCATTAATTTCCTTCCATTATTTTTAGTTTAAATTCCCCTTTTCCCTAAATAACGTCCAAATACTGCAAGTCATGCAATAGGCAGAAGTAATTAAATTGATAAATAAATTGAATAAGCTATCAGCATAGAAACAATTTTCACATCTTTCACATTATCAGGCAACCATGTGGGATTCGGGGGCAAGATGTTGGAATAAAGTACATTTTGAGCATGAAAACATGGGCTTTTGGGAGACTTCTTTTCCTTTCTTATCTTTTTTCTTCCATTTTGGTTTTCCCTAAGAAGTTAATTAAATGGTCACCAAATACTAAACATGCTTGTTTCTGTCTCGCTTTAACATGAATTAAGCAATTGAAGAAAAAATCTAGCAGGGGAGAAAAGAACAAAAAAAGAGAATAAAAAAAAAAAAAACATGATCAGAGTTTCCAGATTGACAAATATCTCAGTTGAAACCAGTCAACCTAAAAACCGTTAAAAAAATCCTCCTAGGAAAACAGACTTGATCTGACACTAAATAAATCAAGTCAATGTTCTCAAAATATATCACATGGAAAAAAAAATGAATATAAAAATAAAGCCAAACCTCTTTGCACAAACCAAGTAAATGAATTATAAAATATGAAATCTCAACCTGTCTAAGAAATTTGAACAAACATGTCAAGATAAATTTAAATGCATATAATTTCTTGAAGAAAAAAAATCAAAGAGGTTTGGCTTGGCAGCAAACAATCTAGGCAACATCATTTGCAATTTGCAAAAGAAAAAAAAGTCCTCTCATCTTCAACAAAAAGCAAATGACTGCATCTTGTTCTTCTCTAAGAGACTACTACATGGGCAAATGATGACACAATGCTTTTATTTCTATCATATTGCAATCCAGTATTTTTGTTAACCTACTAAAAGAACTTGATATGGTGAATGTAGGAAAAATATAGCAGCAAAGCATTTTTCGATCACCACTTTCACTCTTCAAAGTTGGATTTTCATTTTGCATTTTTTTTCTTTGTCCGTGACAAACATTGGTTTCTATTTTGCAAATTTTGTTCATACCACATCATGTAATCATCTGCCCATCTTTTCATCTCTCTTCAAGTCTAAGATCTACCCCCTTCCCTTCTCCCCTTCCATTTCAGAATTTCAAATCCTACCTCATCTATCGCTTTGATACACTAGGTTCTCTGTGGCAGTTCTCTGTAGGCCTTGTGCATGTGTGGTTTAAATGCAGTCAAGCTAATTCTTTGCTTATCCATATTATTTTCTTTGAGTGTGTGAAACATGGGAGGCTAAAGTATTGCCAATCTCTAATTATGTCAACCCCCCCCCCCCCCAACCCCCGAAAATGTCAGATTACAGCTGCTTTTTCGTTATTTTTTTCTTTTTAGTATTTTCTTATTTTCCACACATGGAGGTATTTGATTGTCTTTGATTTTTCAGCAGTAATCTATTTTCTGATTTATATTTTTTTATCAGTAATGCATTTCTTCTTCTCCTAAAGACATTCCTTACTTGACTGAAATTGTATGATGCTATCCCTATCAAACCCCTTAATTCCTATGCCCATCCCCCTTACTACACAAACTAGGTGCCTTGTTCTGCCTTTCTCTAGCAATACTCGACAACCCTTGTTTGCCGACTGCCTTGAAAAGCAGCAGCAGCTCTACAAGAAAGGAGCGCAGGGAGAAGAATACATCGTGACTGGCACGATCTCAACAAAACCTGGTTTTCCTCCATCCATCGTTGGGCATCCGGAAGGAATTGGAACTCCACAAAAGCGAAGCCTCTTGATGCACCTAGAAAGGGTAATATAGGAGAGGCCAGCAAATGGACCCAGAGGGCAAGTGTTAGGAATGTTTGTCGATAGGCATTCACAGTTCACTCACTCACTTCTCATCACTCTTTCCCTCTTTCTTTTCGTGTGTAATGTATGCTGGACAGGCACTTCTGGTCAACAAAGCTGGCTTTTCTTTTCGTCTACTAAATTTTATTTATTTTTCAATCGAACATCTTGTTCATTAAAAATAATCATCAAATGATGAGCTCGCAGCATAATAATGATTTTATACTGAAACAACACTGATGAAGGAATGTATTCACAAATCAATGAATAAAGAATGTACAAAATTTACTGCAAGGAAGAATGGCTATTATGTAAACACACATTCCTACGTGACTTCAATTTCCACCTATTTAATCCAATTAATACTACTAAATACAGAGAAGTTGTGTTCATTTAACTTTCAATGTCAAAATTAGCAAAATAAATAACCTTGCAGTATTACAAATGATATTCTATTCTTAATTTTCAACCTTGCTAATTGACTATTTTGATGAAATTACACTTTATCTGGATCACAAATACATGTACCATCACATAGTAACATAATGGTGGCACCCAAATGCTGGATGTGTCATACTACATTGGATATTTGGATATTACACTTTAAATCTAAATTTATATCCAACATTGACCTAGCAAATGCTTTAATCCTAAGACTTACCTGTGCTCCTCTTTGAACCCTGTGAAGACAAAGTTGATTAATACACAAAACATGATGCCCAGATGAGCAAAAGATGACAAAATGTGTACACAAGGATTCCTTCATCAGTGTTTTTGTTTCAGAAGTTTAAAAAAACATTGTTCCATTCTCATTTGGCATTGCATCTGCCAAAATTGGAACGTGCTTACGTTAAAGCCCATGACCAGTGCACTGTCCAGCTATCAAACCTATTACTCCATGAAGTCTGGCCAACCATTTGTCATGAAATGGTGTGAAGCCAGGTTCTGTGTCTCACCTGAATCTTTGTGTTTGACCAGTCTGACATCCTGGATGTGGGCACCAAACAGCTGAAGTATCCCTCGCAGCTGAACAATTCAAAAAGAAAAGAAACTGTCAAATACTAGTTCAAAATTTTCATCCCATAAATACTTTCCAGTACTAGGTAGTATTTACCGTTCAAAGTCACTGTAACATGATTCATTGGACAACATGCATGTACTTTCATTCTTTTGAGGAATCTGAAATACATGGGACCTTTTTACTTGCATGTTTTGATGAGGATATGAATTTTTGGAGAACATAAAACAATCCTGTGAACTTCTGTATGTAAAATGGGAAATTAACATTCACAAACAACTGACAATTATTCCTTTTCAGCAAAAAACGGTAGAGGACTGTCAAACATATCAAATAATGATTATAAAATATGCAATATTTTACTTACGTAATCTATGAATGACAAACAAATGAATCAATTGGCTAGTATATTTCAAAAGTGTTTATAAGAGTATTCATATAAATAGAGTTTAGCAAAATGGAAACCAAACCCATGGAAACTTTAAAGAATATGGCACTCATCTTCAAGATACTTACATATGTTTCATCAACTTCAGCGGGTAGATGCTTGATAAGGATAGTCCTGCATGGCCTGTCCGATAGCTGTTTTCGCTGTAAATAATGAAATACATGTATTTTTAAAAAACATGGAAATGTCACAATCAAAACAATGTAATATTGAAATCATCAAAGACTGAAAAATAGAACCAATTAATTGCCACCACCATGAATATTTTTGTTTCATTAGAGCATCATCAAACATCCACTTATATGGTTCTTTTCAAAATATTGACCTTGTGACTCTTGTCCCCCATTTACAAGCTTTGCTTCTCAGGGGTCCATGCCTGTCATCATATTATAATTGTACCATTACCAGTGCGATTGTAAATTATTTTTAATTATTGGCTGAATAAATTGAATAAATTAAAATAAATTGAATTGAATTGTCTATTGAGATTCTTTACCTTAAAATGACAATAACAAAAATAATTTTTCGACATTGATGTTTACTTCAATTCAAAACAAAAGAGAGAACAGGATTCTGCCAATACCTCATCACGATCTCTCCTTCTGTCCCTCCGTCTGTCTTTTCTTCGTCCTTTCTTCTCCTCACTATAGTCGCCTGGAACTACACATTTAAAACAGAAAATAAGAAAAATAATCAGTAATTGTGTCATAACTCAAAATGAGAAATACATAAATGGATATATGAAAGTTTGAACATTTAGTACTGTTGCTATCAGAGATGGGATAAAAATTGCCATTCATTTTGAAATATTATGCTTGGGTGCTACAATAGTACATCTTCAATTCATCTACACTGAAGTTTCATTGGACACTTTTTTTAGATGGGCGGGGGGGGGGGGGGGGGGGGGGGGAAGGAAGAACAATGAAAGAAGATTATCATGGTTGCCAAATTAAAGATTAAATAGTTACTCATCTTATCAGTCCTTTAAATAGACCCTTTTACTCATGTGAGTTGTAATTTGAAGAAAAAAAAGAAAAAGAAAACTTAAGTTAGTTATAAATGTAAACAGTACCTTCATTGTAAATTGCAGCATCTAGTCTCTGAACCATACTAGCTTCAGCTGCCGCTGCTGATGCATACACTGCATTCTCCACTCCCCAATTCCCTGCTGCTGTAAGGAGTCGCTGATGTTCAAGCGTCCCTGGTATCGCGGGCATATTTTGACCTGATGCTCTGCTTATTACATCTCTGGCTCTAATGTGCACAGCAAGGGGAAGAAAAAAAATTCTCATGTAAGCAAGTCTTAATAAACTCTATAAAGTAACTAAACAGTCTACAATCCTAAATTAGGCTAAAAATTGATTGAATTTTATCACCTTGGAAGATCTTTCTACTCTAGTTCTACCTTCCTGTACGACTACGACTGTTCTTCCGTTTGCTTCTCTTCTAACCCAAGTTCTCGTAGTTTCACCCAATGCTTTCCTCCCGGCTCCCAGTTTTCATTTACAATGGTTTAGATCTAATTTAGTACAGTAGGCCTAGTATTACTAATTTGAATCTAGGCTAATATTCCTACTTTTCCTTTTAATTTAATTTCATCTCCTTCATTACATTATTTTACCATTTCTTCTTCCTCTTTAAGGAATCTTTCTCTTTTCTTTTGTCCCAATATTCCCCCTTCTTCTTCCCATTTGTCCTATTCCTGTCAGTGTCATGTTCTTCTAAATTATTCTCTCAAGGCAAGAGAGTCTCAACTCTCACTCATTTATCAATGTCACTAGATCTAGACTCTGTCTCGATTTTGCTTGTTCTTCCTTTCTTTAATTTAATTAAAATAGTCTAGAATCTACAATCATCTTAACTTTCTGTCCCTAAATATTTATTTAGAAAAATTGTTTCTCCTTTTTTCATTTGTAAAACTGGCCGTAACTTGCAAGGTCAACCTGGTCAGGGAACAACAGGTCATAAGGTAGAGGCTGAGGCGTAGAGCGCGAGCCGAAGAGCTCAAACTAAGCTAAGCTGCCCCAATCGGATAAAAGAGCAGGCGAGCGCGAGCGGGCAGCGCAAGGCCGAATGGGCCGCAAACGGATAGGAACATGGGTTTCAACGCAGCAGCAGCATGCAGACGCGAATAACAGTAACAATGCAAATCGTGTTATACTCTTTATAAAGGCAAAATCATACCTGGAAATTAGAGCAGAATCATCTTCAGAATCCAAAGTATCTCTTCTCGTGCTGTACAAGTAATAATTTTTATCTAGTGCCATCTTTACTGATAAAACATACGAAATTGTTAAAGCTTTGTTACGAAAGCAAGATGGTTGACATGACGTCGATCGGTCGGAAATGATAGCCTCGCATAAAGAGTTTTAAACTATATTTTCTATGACCCATAACAATACGCATTCAATATAAAGTAAACCCTACTTAAATAGTCATGTAAAATTAGTTTGAGAATTGACATGGATTTTGGTACATGATGGTTAATTGAAGCGATAAGGAAATAACTGTTAAAGTCTGCCAGCATTAAAAACTGATCATGACAAATAAATCACGTGCACGAAAATAGACTAGGCAAGTTAAGGTTCACATTTATTTCGCTGAATGAATGAGTCAATCAAGAACTATTTCACACATACATATATCGCGACGGTTACATAATCCTAAATAAAGTTGTTACCCAAGAAAGGCACCCTCTTCTTGTGTGTTCGATCCATAGAGATACATACTTACTAAAACTCTATATGGTTCGATCTCATCTCGATCTCATCATGGGATGTAATATCTAGACTGGCCACGCCCAAGCATATAGCCTTGAGCCTATATATTGACTTTATAAAACTTAAATCTTGAATCTTGAGTGGTCCCCTCCCCTTCAATTTATGAATGCACAATGAACAGGAAATCAACCACAGAGAAACTTTCAAGAATGTCACAACAACAACAACGACAAAACAACAATTCAATTGCGCATTTTGTGATCATTAAAAGCCTCGGGGTGGCTCGATCTCTAGCTTTGCAATGTGCCATATTTGGTGAATTTATCACAAAATGCACAATTTAATTGTCTAAAATTTGAGACTAGTATATGCCGCCCCCACTACTCGACCCCGTCGCGAAAACCTGATGGAATATACGCCTCTCCAATATGAAAATGTTTTCAGGAAATGTTCATAACTGTGGATAGCTACAGATCTCTTCCAGTGATACCAAAATATTTCATGCCATTGTGAAATGGTGCAAAAACCAGACTTTTGGAAGAAATGGCAGTTCGTTCTGGCTCGTATTAGTAAAGATGAGTTTTGCAAATGGAAGAACCTGTATCATTATTAGTGAAGTAAACGGGTATTATCATGAAATTTACATACCGTAGTTCCATTTTCATATTTTAAGCTTGTAGTTATTTCCATGTTTGAATTGATGTAGTGATTGATTGATTGCTGGTTATTAAACTGACTAATCAGTTTGTTTTTAATTTTATTAATTGACCAAATACTTGATCTTTCTTTATAGACCATCCTTGGTGATTTTAATTTTTCCGACAGCTTGAATCTGAAGAACTCACCAAAGAGTAATATTTCAAAACTCATAAGTCTTTAATTGTTCACTCAAGGATAAAATGCTATACAATATATGTCAGATCTTACAGAGAAGAAAGCCTGTTCTTTCAAGAATTGTCTTTTAATGATCATAGTTTGAAGATTTCTAAGCCTTTTCACCATTTCATGACTCTCAACATTACAGACACTGTCATACAAGCCAGCCCAAATTAAGCTACCGATTCTCATCAAGTCTGGATTTTGCACCGTTTCACAAGAGTAGCTTTGCTCATTCAAGTGTATATATTCAGAATTGTGTTCGAGTCATTTTTCATTTTCCAACTTTTTATGTAATGGGAAATAAATACATATAAACAAAATTGAAACACACACACACAACCACATCCATGAAAAAGGAAACTATGCAACCAACATACAATTAAAAGCAAAGAATTATTAAACATAAAGATATGAATAGATTTGATAAACAAAATCAATGTCCATGATATTTATTATTTCTCATAATAACAATTTTAGAGTAGTCTTCACCAAACCATTTACTGGTATCTTGCTCCCTTCCAGTTTGTCTTTTCTCCTTGTGATCTTAAGATCATTTCATCTCATTTTCAATTTTCCACTTCGCTGTTCTTCGAATATCAATTTTGGCTATTATCCATTTGATCTACCGGTACCTCCCTTTTTGCCTTCCATTGGATATATTACACTTAGTCAATAGCTAGGTTTGCACGACAGTTCACACATTTTAGGTTTAGCTTGTGGTCACCAAAAAATTCAAGATTATCATGTAGTCAAGGATCATGAAAAGTGAAAACTTAAATTTAAATTGAAGTTCAGATGAGCGACCTTATCGAAAATTGCTAACAGTAAGGGGCCTGCATGTCCCATGCCAAACCTTGAGCTTTCACCAGTATGTAGTTACGACCAACAGCCTGCTCAATTCGTACCTTAACATTTTAGAAGTCCTTAATTTGGTGTTACACGGCTCCATATCTTTAGCGGGTCGTTGTACAAAACTTTGACATTTTGATAACTTAAAGTTTGAAACTACAACAGTGCCATGCAAACATAGCTTACCCACATGTGGTCAACAAAAATTGCAGCTATGGGCAAAAGGGTATGTCAAGTGCCCTTAATAGTAGACCACATACTTGCAGAAAAATGACAATAGGTAAAAACTTAATAAATTATATAAATTGGACAAACTGATTATTTTACTGATAAACATATCACATGGATTAAAGAGTACATACAAATAATCAGTTCGGGATTTCCAGTATTTCATGAAAACAAAATTCCTTTAAGTCCTTTTGCCTGCATGCAGACAACAGGTAACTATGGATGCATTTTTGTTCTAGTACAACTACAGCTACCCTCTGTACTTAGGAAATTATGAGAAATACATCTAGAAAATTCCCCTAAGTAATCACCCAAGGGGGCAACTGTCTAAAGGGATGGTTGTTCATAGGTTAGCAGTTCAGGGAGATGGTAGTCCGGGGGGGGGGGGGGGGGGGGATTATGGATACATTATACAAATAATTAATTCTTCAAGTCCACACCTTCTATCAGATGTACATGTACATGTAAGGTAAGTTCCTTTATCCTTGTGCCACTTCTCTATACGGTCATTACTCCAGGATATGAGTAGTGTGCAAGCAAAAACTCTTGTCAGTTGTAATGCAACTGTTGAGACTATGCAGACTGCAAGGTACACTGCACCCCATAAGCTCTGTACTTTAGCTGCTCAAGATACTGACAGAGTTAGGCTCTACTGAAGGCTTTTTAGAATTGCATTTAAGTGTCCAAGTAGAGCCTGTGCCTGCAGACCTGGATGAGTGGGATTCGCCAGTTGGATTCTGCTCCCAGCTGGATGTCAATATGGTTTTCATAATGGCCTCCTCTTGCGTTACGGAAAGGAGCAGTACTTTTCAATATCCTCTTCCATTCAAACATGTAACTGTCTTTTCAAAACATAAGTTCAATGAAAATTAGAATCATTGTGTTGTCATAAGGGCAACATAAACTTCTGGATAGATTGTAGGTAGGGTTCCGCTAGATACTGATGCAGTTCTTCTTGGGCTACCCACAGGTAGTCTTCCACCGTTGGCATATCTTTCTTGGTCTCAAATACTCCTGATACATGCTGGGCTTTGAAGAAGAACACCTGGATAGCATAAAAGAAACAAAAAGTTAGTCAAAAGTTTTTTCAAAGCTTTCAAATTTAATAAGAGCTACCAATGATGGGTTTAAAATGACATCAAACAAAATGGATCACTGTTTGTCATTTGAATAAATGCAAAATGTAAGATGTATTTCTCAATTTTACTATAATAGAGTTTCAGAGCAGTTGTCCACCAAATACAATTACCAATCTAGAATTATTAACCCTGTATAGTTACACTTTCCCAGCATCGACCATCAAACTATATCTCTAACTAATTTATCCAGTTTATCTGGTACCAGTAAGTTATATTCATATGTATGGCAACT
Organism: Strongylocentrotus droebachiensis; assembly: GCA_035222895.1. Lineage (NCBI taxonomy): Eukaryota > Metazoa > Echinodermata > Echinoidea > Camarodonta > Strongylocentrotidae > Strongylocentrotus > Strongylocentrotus droebachiensis. The sequence continues at coordinate 219,199 of JAVYIG010000084.1, forward strand.
GACTTTCTTTGGTGTAAAATTATCTGAGCAATAACTACCTTCAGTGTGTAATGAGAAAGAGGGGAGGGGGGGGGGGAGGGGGGTTGATGTTCTTGTGGAATCTGCCTACACATTTTTGCAACCGACAGAACCAAAATGATGGCGAATTTATAAACATAACAGTACCTACCAACCTAACAATATCTATTCATGCCATTCATTTAAAGGCATCATTTTACAATGTTAATTCTGAGATGCATGTGTTATCAGTGTCTGTGATATGGTGTAATATTGAAGCCCTAAAAAAATTGTGCTTCAAAACGATCATGAAGTGCCCCCAAAAAAGTAAAAAATCTTTGAGTGACTGGTTTTACCATACTCATTTTCCCCAATAGACTGTAGTGTTATAAAAACTGTTAGGAAAACGAAAAATGAAATGTTGATTTTCAATCATATTTCAATCATAGATATCTTGATAATCAGACAGGCGATCTGCTTGTAAAAGTCATGGGATTCCTGACTGACATTAAGTTTTATAATTATGATTGCAGCATGAGCTAAACCCAGGATTTTGTTTCAGAATCTGAGGCAATGTTACCGAGTCACTTTACAATGCCAAAATTCTTGAGGCTCTCTGCAGGAGATACAGAAACCATTTCGGCCCACCAATTAACATCACAGTGTAACCGAATTAACCCATTGACTACTGAATTCTTTCATTCCAATAGGTTTAATACAGCCCGTTCCCGTAGGAAATGGGTTAAAGGGCTCAAAAGAGTTTCACCTTGACACCTGCTTTCCCAGTTTGCTCCTGGACTGCCTTGGGATAGCGTTGCTTGTAGAAACCAACGGGTGCGTTACCCATGAAGTGAGCCCTCAGAGCCCCTGTATCGTCAGCATAGTCCCCAAGTACTCTCTCAGCTGCCTACATACATGAGGACAAATGTGAAAGTCCAAGGTATTTCGTTTCCCAAAATAACGTTTCCGTCAGATATTTCAGTGTTACTGATTATGTTAGTACCATGATAGTCCTACAAACTCCTACTAGAGTGTGAATCAAAGCAAATCTGAAGAAAATTGTACTTTCCACTAACATTTATGTGAAGTGCACAAAACATCAAATGACTAGGAAAATAATACTTTATCAATCTGTATTAAGGCTGCGACGGGTAGTCGAATGCTCGAGTACCCGCACGGTCCAACTACTCGGGTACAATTTCTCGTACCCGATTATTCGGCCGCAAAAAAAAAAAAAAATTAAAAAATTAAAAAAAAAAAAAAAAAATGTCCAGGCCCACGCTTACCCGTGCCAGGGAGAGCGGCGTCCGCTGGCATGGTACCGTCAGTAAAAATGTTTCCCAACTCGAGCACTGTCAAACTCACCTTTCAGAAACTGGGACCAAATGTCCAGATTTCTGTTTGGACTTGGAGGAAAATGGATTATTCTGCCATCTTTGGTTTTTAAAACAGCATTGTTTACTGTTATTATTCTTATTAAATCTGCGCCTTCAACTGCAACTCAAAGTAAAATTGCATGCGTTTTCAGCGAGGGATCTGAGAAACTGCTGAGTGGTATGGTAGTGGCAAAAAAATCAAAAAAAATCAAAAAAATCAAAAAATCAAAAAAATTCAAAAAAATTCAAAAAAATTCAAAAAAAGATCAGTCATATATTTATCAATAAGTTTTAATATGTTTTTAATCAGGTTGAGTACTCAATACAACTATTTAAAAAGGAAAACTATCAGTATCCCTCAAGTATTGTCCCCTCATTATTACTGCACCATGACCAAATTGATGGCTAGTTGACCAGGGGAAGCCGTCTATAGAATTTTCAACAAAAAAATTAAATAAGAATATCATCAGAACCTACATTCTTCATTGTCTCTCCTTCTTCCCTGGTACCAAAAGGAAGTAACCAGGCACTTTCCTCTCCCATCCTGCATTTGACAATCAGCACCAGTTTATCAGAGAGATGACGATCCAGGGAGCGTCTCTCATCCCTCTCATCAGCTCCTACAATTAAAAAGAAATAAAAGAGAGACGTTTCTAAATTATGTTGAAGATTTAAGGTTATTTCAATGAGTATGCAGAGTTGTTGATGATGTGATATCATTACAATCCCGGTGTGTAGTATCATAAAAAGTTCTCAAATACCAAAGGGATACAGGTACACCATGGACACTTTAAAAACCATCTAAGCACTGAAAAGCAATATCGAATAGATGGATATGCACATATGACCGGGACCCTGTTTCATAAAACTTCTTATTAATAACACTGCCACATACCTAATTTATGACAAATCTGCTCATAGCCAATTTAAATGTAAGGATTTCAATTGCTTCAAACAAATATTGTATCTTGTCATTAATAAGATTTATGAAACAGTGCCCAGATTTCCTCCACTTAAAAAAAAAATTATGAACGTTGACTCATTCTCTAAAAAAAATCAATTTGTCTTGGTAAACCTTGTTTGCTTGCATTTTTCCATCATTGCATTTAAAAGTACCGGTAAATCATTTTAGAGGGAATAATTTACATTTACCATTGGATATCATTTTCAACTTTCAACTGAATCCTACGTACCTGTAATTCTTGGGGCTAATTGAAAGCGAGCTAACTCCTCTGTGGCTAAGTCTTCCAAGTCAAGAGCAGTCAAGATATCTCCACCGTCATCCTTTTCATCTTCTTCATCTTGTTCTCCAGACTGCTTCTTAGCCATTCTCCTCCTGTCATGAAAATCAAGGATATGCACACAATAAATGGGCTCAACACTAATCTTTCAAGGGTAGGGAGTCCGGGTAGAAGTTTTAAGGGTTTGTATACACGAGCCCCCTGTTTAAAATTTGAAGGGAAGGGGGGGTTCGGATTTAGACTTTGGAGGTACATTTGCACAGGGCAGAGCCCTCTGAGCAAGTTCATACTTGCTTGTTGAAACCGTTAACAACTGGATGTTACGATCTGTCAATCTGTACAATTGATCCATGAATTGCACATCAAGTAAAATGAAGTAATTCCCACTGGCTTTCTGCAAATAACGAATTTGAAATGGCATGCTATGCAATACAATACCAGCATACTTTACACTGCATTATCAGAGCAATATATTTAGATAATTTAATGTGAAGCATAGCTTTTATGCAAGCCTATTGGTTCAACTGAGCTTATACATTTTTCCTCCCATTTCTTTGGGTCTTTGGGCTATTCAGGACCAGAACCAAATAGAAGTCGCTTTAACCAACTGCTCCCACATGGAATAGTATTCTAGTACCGGTACTCTTAACGAAATTCAGTGTGCAAGATTTAGATTTCTACACAAACTGTATGTTATCGAATAGACTACCGTATTTGCCAGGGATAAGGCCGCAGCGCCGTATAGGCCGCACCCCCGATTTTGACATTTAAAAAAAAAAAAAAATGTCGAAGACGGGATTTGATCTCTTGAGTACAAATTTTGATGTAAAACCACTAAAATCACCGCCTTAGACCGCTCGGCCATCCTGCACCGATGCTATCATCTGCAGTTTTCTCTGATGTATACACTCTTGTGTATTGCACCATAGCTCTTGTGCTGGATGCTTCGCGGCAGCTCCATTAAACGGGCCCTTCTTTTACTTTTGCAATGCACTGGCACGAACTTAGATCAAGATCTATCGGCAGATGTTGTTTTTGGAAGTTTATTTTCGTCTTCATGTCAACAATGCAAGATAAAATTGTTGGTAAGAAGTGTGGAAATGTCCTGTACCATTTATTGTACCGTTAGTAGTCCCATGGCGTCCACCCGCCATGCGAGCAAAAATAGTTCAGGTTCATTTTCGAACGAAGCACCACTCAATGAAACGACCGGAAGTTTCAACAGGATCACCTCACACTTCCGTATACTGATGCTGATGCTGATATGTGCAAATTCGTGCTGGTTTTGACTTACTTTTTTTTTTTTTTTTACTCTTTCGCCCTAAAGGCCGCACCCCAACTTTTTGATATTTTCTCTTCCAAAAATACTGCGGCCTTTACGCCGGCAAATACGGTATATAAAGGAGTCATACATGGAAACTCCTGCAAGATCATCTGTAAGACTCTTTTAGTTCTACTCACGTGTCCGCTGCCACAGACAGCTCATGCTGGGATAGGGCACTCTTCTCCAACTCCACATTGTTGATCATGTCAATGTAGCGTTGCTCAATCTCATTCTCCTCTTGGCAGACTACCGGGAACCTCTCTAGGCACACTGCACTGGCCAACTGCCATGGTTTGTTTGATCCCGCGTTAGCTTGCTGGCCAAGACGACACATTGAATGAATGCCGCATGCACTTCTTTGGCTCCATGACCCTTGTGCACCTGCAACAAGAACAAATGAGAGAAAAAAAATTGAACAATAAAAGTCAATATCAATTCTCAGAATCATAATCATCATAACTGTCATAACCATATCTATACTACACCCAGTTGATACTATTTACACCATACGATGCGAAAATTTTCGGATTTTCGCTGCCGATTATGATTTCCAATTCCCACGTTGGCAATGCCTAAAACGGGTTCCAAAATGATTTTCTTGATGCATTTTACATTGACTTTGTACAGAGACTTTCATGTTAAATCCTAGGGAATACGGGACAACCCATAGGCCATACTGCCATAGACTCTAGATCTACGCCTAGATTTTAAAAAAGTTGAAAGAGTCGACAGAGTTCTCTCCATTTGCATGATTTGGCATTGCCTTCCTGGTGCTATGTCAGAAGTCTATCCAAAATTTGACCCGTAACTCTGGCGTGGAGATACCCTAGCCCATTAGTACTACTACTATTACTAAAAGTTACATACCCAAAGTTAGGCAAATTCATGCAAAAAAATATATTCAAAAAATTGAATTGAAAACACATCAGACAATTAGTCTGAACCGAGTCAGGAACAAATTTGAAGAAATTATATTTTTAAATGTTGTAAAACCAAAGATATAAGAAGAAAACTGACCAAGTATCTGTACTAAAAATCGTACATGTAAAATTGGTCGTAGACATTCAACAGCTGAAAATGACGCGCACGGTTGCATTACGTGCGTTCTCGAATCCAAAATCGTACTTTACACACACACTCTCGCCATACCGCGAATGGTCCGTCGTGGGGAGCTAGCCGGCTGAGAGTTTGCCACCGATACCAACGCAGCTTCGGAGCTCCGCAGCGCGCAATTTTAGCGGGACTCGGAAAGGTTTGCGGTGGGAAGGCAGCGGCCTAGCTTTTTGCCCAAACAACGCTAGATCGGCTGCTGGCAAAATGAAAATATCTACGATCGAGAACATCATCGGTTTCTTAACTTTTTAGTGAGATAATTCTGAATTCTAATTGAGACTATATAATAAATTAAATCGACAAAGAAACCTCGGTAGAACTCTTATAACTATACAAAAGCTTGTTTATTTCTTCATTTGACATTTTGTTTTCGACCATTTTTTCGTGCGCGAGTCAATGGAAACTATGTATTACCAATCTTTCAACACGCAAGGAACGGGGAACACTCGCGGACCTCGTAACAAGTTCGTTGCCAAAAAAAATTTCAAGGGTGATTTTGAAGCAGTGTAGAATATTGGCGCTGCAATGCGCAGAAATATATTTGAAAGAAACTTAATAAATCATACCTGAATTTTCAGAAAATCGTATTTGTATTGGTGTACCTAGATGTGACTTGTTTATAACTCAGATTTTATGAAGATTTGTCGGGAAAAAATGTCATTTTTTTTCGTTTGGTGGTCATTTCTAGGCTAATATTTCAAAAGTTGCATCAGTAATGGGCCCGATGTTTCTCTTATCGTACTCGCATGTTATTTCTACATAGATTAAACGAATCCGGGCTAACTCGCCCCACGGGACATCTCGCCCCAGCCTCAAAGACTGGGGCGAGATGTCCCGACAAATTTAATCGATCGAGAGATACCAATGTGTCAATGTTTGTGCTCATTGTGACTTAATAATGCCATTTCCAACCACAATCTGTAATGGAATTGTGTTAAATGATACTATTGAAGACAATCTATAACTTCTCTTTAGGTAAAATGACAAAAAAAATGGCATTTCGGACAATTTACTCACAGCTCGCAATTCGCATTGCCGCACGTACATTAAATGCGCGTTGTATCGACTCGGACCACTGAAATTCGAGCAGTGTTTTTGTCAGTAAATCACTGCAAAAATATCATTTTCATAATGTATGAAGGTCTATTTTTGATTCCTGGTATATATTTCGTTATTGAGAAGTCGAATGTACTACATTTTAGATGAGATGGCTGATGTTTGTTCGTATTCTTTCGTCCTGGCCGTAAATTAGCAGACTGCTAGTGCTACCGCGCAGCAGCTCATCGCTCAGCTCAGTGTACAGCGCCGCCGCCAGCCGGGTCGGCGGGGGAATTCACTGACTCGGCATCCGTACCCGCTGTACGTGCACTGCACTGCCCAATTTGATCGAGTGAGTAAACTAATCAAACTACATTCATCTAGATCTATATCTACTATATTATCATTGTCATTCAGAGTAGAATATCCAATTTGATTGAGTGAGTAAACTAGACCACTGTAGCTACAGTACATCATCATTACTAATTAGTCATTCAAGTTTTTGTATAATTACGCGCAGCCCCCACCACCTAGCTCCCCCCCTCCAAAAAAATAAAATATATATATATATTTGGCTCAATACGCCTCAGCTTGACGACAATTCAACACTGGATCTGAAAATGCTTACAGCTTAGTTATATTCTTATATAATAGACTGTTGCATAGGCTTAGGAACCGGGGTGGCTTGGGGGGCTCAGATTTTGTTGAGACCCCCCCCCCCCCAATATTTTTGGCGGGGCTTATAGATATCATTGAGCCCCCAATTTTTTGGTGCGGCTTAGATATCAGTGAGTCCGTAGGGGCTCAGATACCATTGAGCCCCCAATATGTTAAGTGGGGCTCAGATATCATTAACCCCCTCCTCCCCAATCATTATATTCTAGGCATGAAACTCATGTATACCTATAACCTACAGACTTACAATTTCAATATAAACATTTTATAAATATTTATTTGGGGAGGGAGGGGGGGGGGGGCTCAGACATCGGAACTCGCATATCATTGACCCCAAAAAATATATTTAGTGGATCTCGGATATCATTGAGTCCCCCAAATATTTTGGCAGGACTCTGATATCATTGAGCACCCCCCCCCCCCCCCCATATTTTTGTGGGGCTCAGATATCATCCGCCCCCCAATTATTTTTGGTAAGGCTCCGATAATATCACGGAGCCCCCCAATATTTTTGAGGGGCTCGGATATCATTGAGCCCCCCCCCCCAATCTTTTTTTTGCTGGGCTCGGTTATCATGAGCCCCCCCCCCCCCCCCCAATATTTTATTCGGGCTCGGATTGGCTATCATTGACCCCGCCCTCCCCAAATATATTCGCACACTTATGTTCTGGGCTGGAAGCTTCATGCATTTCTATAATCTACTGATCGACTTAGTATTCAAATTATTATTAAAACTGAGAGTTTATACATTTTGGGAGATTGATTGAGGGGGGCTCCTTTGTCGACAACCAGTATTGTCTCGACACACGTGCTGCACACCAGCCTTGCTTTGCATTGCCATTGGAGTAAGATCATCACAGGCACGTCTTCATCTCCCCGGACTTCATCAAGTAAGTTTTGTTTATAATTCATTACCCTTTTTTAATCAGATCTGATGTAGCCCCCACCAACCCCCCCCCCCAAAAAAAAAAAAAATATATATATATATTTGGCTCAATACTCCTCAGCTTCACGACAATTCAACACTGGATCTGAAAATGCTTACAGCCTAGTTTTATTCTTATATAATAGACTGTTGCATAGGCTTAGGAACCGGGGTGGCTTGGGGGGCTCAGATTTCGTTGAGCCCCGCCACCCCCCAAATATTTTTGGCGGGGCTTATAGATATCATTGAGCCCCCAATTTTTTGGTGCGGCTTAGATATCATTGAGTCCCAATACTTATTGCGGGGCTCGGATATCATTAACTCTTATCGTGCCAAGAACACTGTTCTGTGCATGCGCTGGCGTGCCACGCACACATAATTGGGTTTCTGTTGACTTGCCATGGACACATAAACTCTCATCCGCTAGCGTGCCACGGACACATTTTCGTGCATAAGTACACAAGCTAATTGTTTATGCCTATTGTGCGATGCGCATTGCGTGCACGCATGAATGCTTACTGTATTTGTGGAGGGGGTTTATTGTTGTTTTGATTTTGCGTGCTTCACGTATACCGTTACATTGGATTTTCCTGAGAAAATTGTGATATTTTATCATCAAATTTGTCAGTTTTGATCATGGCCCCTCAGATTGTGTGCGGGAAATGAGACAACGGATTGGTTTGACAACTCACTGATAGTGCTTATTTACTTTACCAAAATTACAGATTCATGAAATGATATTGGTATCAACAGAAAGAGGGTTAAATTTCCTACAACTTTAACGTACAATTCTTTTATATACAATATACAGATGAGATGTTATAGTGGATCAAACATAGTAACAATTTAAACTACACGCACTTGAACCAACCCTAAATTAACTAAGCACACAGGAGATTAGTAGCGGGCACAATAGGGATTAGCACTGTGGCACTGGGTGAATTGCATAGGGGCAGCTTAAGAGTTAACCCCCCCCCCCCCCCCCCTATATCAGCCCCCCAATTATTTTTGGTAAGGCTCGGATAATATCACGGAGCCCCCCAATATTTTTGAGGGGCTCGGATATCATGGAGCCCCCCCCCCCCCAATATTTTGGCTGGGCTCGGTTATCATGAGCCCCCCCCCCCCCAGAAATATATATATATTTGGCTCAATACGCCTCAGCTTCACGACAATTCAACACTGGATCTGAAAATGCTTACAGCCTAGTTATATTCTTATATAATAGACTGTTGCATAGGCTTAGGAACCGGGGTGGCTTGGGGGGCTCAGATTTCGTTGAGCCCCCCCCCCCCCCCAATATTTTTGGCGGGGCTTATAGATATCATTGAGAATTTTTGTGAGGCAGCTCCCTCGATCCAAAAAAAAAAAGGCGATTCGTCAGCTCACTTCTCTGCTTAGAGTATATGGCATGCTAGACCCGTGTGCTAGGCCCTAACATTAGATATAGCTATTTATTAAGTCTTTAACTTTTAAGAGTAAAATATGAATATCTGATTATGAAAAAAGAAAAATTCCATTCCTTCAAGTCATTAATCATCATCATGTTAATCAAAGATTCTACCCTGAATGACTAATAGTATTAGTAGTAAAGATGATGTAGCTACACTACAGTGGTCTAGTTTACTCACTCAATGAAATTGGATATTCTACTCTGAATGAATAATGATAATTAGAAATCTAGTAGATATAGATCTAGATGAATGTAGGACCCTACTGTACGTAGTTTGATTAGTTTACTCACTCGATCAAATTGGGCAGTGCAGTGCAGCGGGTACGGATGCCGAGTCAGTGAATTCCCCCGCCGACCCGCCCGGCGGCGGCGCTGTACTGCTAGCTGGACACTGAGCTGAGCGATGAGCTGCTGCGCGGTGCACAACAGTAGTCTGCTAATTTACGGCCAGGACGAAAGAATGTGAACAAACATCAGCCATCTCGTCTAAAATGTAGTACATTCGACTTCTCAATAACGAAATGTATACCAGGAATCAAAAATAGACCTTCATGCATTATTAAGTCACAATTTTTGCAGTGATTTACTGACAAACACACTGCTCGAATTTCAGTGGTCCGAGTCGATACAACGCACATTTAATGTACGTGCGGCAATGCGAATTGCGAGCTGTGAGTAAATTGTCCGAAATGCCGTTTTTTTGTCATTTTACCTAAAGAGAAGTTATAGATTGTCTTCAATAGTATCATATAACACAATTCCATTGCAGATTGTGGTTGGAAATGGCATTATTAAGTCACAATGAGCACAAACATTGACACATTGGTATCTCTCGATCGATTAATCATGTCGGGACATCTCGCCCCAGCCTAAAAGGCTGGGGCGAGATGTCCCGTGGGGCGAGTTAGCCCGACTCCGATTAAACATAGGATGGTTAAGGGTAAGACCAGATAACATTATAAAAAAGATATATCCTTCCACCCTCCCATATATTATATCCAAGTTTTGGGCTGATTATTGCCGACCCACCGCAGCAAGGCCATTCAGATTTTCGTACGAGCGCGAAGCGCCCTCTAGTGCCCCATGAATGTGCCTACAATTGGTACCGACAGTCACGTGTGTTAAGTTTGCGACTGTAATCTTAGTTTGCTGTTGCTAACTGAACACACGCGCGCGCCGCCTTCCTTTTCCATTTGTTCATTTCAATAGTTAATGCCTCCTCTCTAACTCTGTTAATACCATGTATTTTCCATTCGTACTAGTCTATTTCCCTTTAAATCTAATGTGCTGAGCTGTGGACATGGTGGAGTGCGAGGCGATGAGGGGACTGCAGACTGCATTGCACCCCCGTCCTCCCCCGTGCGATCCGACAAGCACACTGCCTAAAGCAGGGCTGCGTTTTACCACTTTAAAGTTTAAACACATGAATTCATTACTAATTATTGAAAATGACCTCATAGTTACCTTTCGAGTCTAATAAAGGCAAATACTTCTTGGAGCAAAGTCTGGAACTTCTTATCAAGAGAGTTCTTCCCAAAGTTGAAGCCATCGACATGTTGTGTGATATTTTCCAGGGACGGTAAAACTAAACTAAGTGCAAGTTTCCAGGATTATACCTCGGCCCACATGGACAGAAAGCTCATGCCTAATGCAATGCACGTAATGCATGCACCCTCCAATTTCGCCTCGAGCTCGCGGCTAGCTCGGCACATAAGAAAATTCATATGAAGCCATTTCATGTGACAGTGTCCATGTTTTGTTCAACCCTCCCCCCCAGGCGCGGATCTACGGGGGGGGGGTTAGGGGGTTTAAACCCCCCCTTGGGCGGCCCAGAAAAAAAAAAAAGGAAAAAAAGAAGAAAAAAAAAGAAAAAAAGAAAGAAAAAAGAACGCACGCTGGAGAGAAACCCTTTCAAGTGCAAATATTGTGAGAAGATATTCAACTCATCTGGTAACTTAACCAAATACACATGATAACTCTGGATATAACTGTGTATTAAACTGTTACTTGATTTAAAAAGACGTTATCATGCACTGCTTTTTATGGTCTCCACTGTGTTAATAGATGCCAGGAAAACATCACTTACGGGGTTCAAATAAACACCCCCCAAAAAATCGGCTCGCCGCTTCGCGGCTCGTGGACGATGCTCCGCATCGTCATTATTTTGGTCAAACCCCCCCCTTAGCAAAAAGCTAGATCCGCCCCTGCCCCCCCCCCGATGAGATGAGACGGTCTGTCCATGATATTGAAATCAAAATTAATTCATTTGTCGACGGAAAAGAGGCACCCATAAGATATTGATAGGGGCATTTATAAGAAGTGAAAAGGGGCATTAATGAAAAAGGTTAAGTTCCTTATTAGAAAGGGAAAAGGGGCACATTATCATTGTTAAAAGGGTAAACATCAGAGGTGAAAAGAGGCACTCATCGCATCTGAAAAGGAGCACTGACCATACCTGAAAAGAGGCACTTATGAGAATGAAAAGGGGGCACTAATGATAAAGGGAAATGTGCAAGGGGCACCGATCAGATTTTAATAGGGACATTTATCGGAGGTGGAAGGGGGATTTTATGAGAAGGGGGAAGTTGCTCTTATTAAAAAGAAAAAGAGGCACATGTTAAAATAAACAGGGCACTTATCAAAGATGAAAAGGGGGAATCGTGAGAAGGGGAAGGGGCACTTATAAGAAGGAAAAAGAGCATTTATTAGTAAAGGAAAAGGGGGACGTGTCAAAACAAAAGGGGCATTTATAAGAGATGATAAGAGCACTTATCAGGAGGGGAAGGGGCACTTGTCAAAGTAAAACGAATATCTCTCAGAATTGAATAGGGTCATTTACAAAAGATGAAAAGGGGCACTTATGAGAACGAAAAAGGAACTATTTTCATAGATGAAAAGGGGCATTTATGAGAAGGTAAAGGGACTCTTTTTAAATGGGAATGTGAAAATACAAGTTGCGCTTATCCGAGTTAAAAAGGGGTAGTTATTAACAGTGGCGGATCCAGGGGGCGGGGGGCCCGTGCCCCACCCCCCGGGGAAAAAAAAGGAAAAAAAGAAGAAGAAAAAAGAAGGAAAAAAAAGAAGAAAAAAAAGGAGGAAAAAAAAAGAAGGGAAAAAAAAGAAAGGGAAAAAAAGGAAGAAAAGGAGAGGGAGAGAGAGAGAGAAGGAAAAGAAGGGAAAGAGGAGAGAAAGGGAAAGAAAGAAGAGGAAGAAGAAAAGAAAAGGGGGAAGAAGTGATCGGGGGGGGGGCGAAAGAGCCTCGCCTCCCAGGCTGTCGCCTCCCCCCTCCCCCAATCAAAAAAATAAGAGAGAAGGAAGGAAATGAAAAGAAGGGGGTATCTGTTGCCATTTTTCCGCCAACAAGTTGTGGATCGGGATGGGGGTGGGGAAAAATGCCCTTGCCTCCCCCCGCCCCGCAAAAAAAAGAGAGAAAATAAGGAAAAGGAGAGCTAAAAGGGACCGAAAAATAAAGGTGAAAAGAAAGGGAAATAGATCATTTGCAGTTAATCCCGCCAACAACGTGTGGAGAAGGGTGGGGCCCGAAATGACCTTGCCTCCCCTCCCCCCCCCCCCTCCCCCCCCCTTCCCCCCATCAAAACTAAGAGAGCGAGAAGGAAGGTCGGGAAGGGAAAGAGAAAGAGGAGAGAAAGGGAAAGAAAAAAGAGAAAGAAGAAAGGTAGGGGAGATCAGTTGCGATTTTTCCGCCAACAAAGTGTAGATCGGGGGGGGGGGGGGCACTAGTGTATTGATCGGGGAGGGGGCTCGGGGGAAATAAAATTTAAACGTGGTTTATTTCTAATTCCATAACGGTGGTTTACACACAATGCTGAAATGACATAATTTTCCGAGATTTTCCTCATTCTTTAGTAAATTATACTTTTGTATGTGTTTGTTAATTAACAGCCACGCAAGAAATATGCTTCTTGAGATGCCCACATGTCAGGGCCCGCGGAACGGCGGGGATCGGGGATGTTCATCTGACCGTAATCAAATGCCTGAAAACCCCTGAGATTCAGGGGTTTCCGCACCCTCGACCCTACCAAGGGCCCTGAGGCGGGCCCCTGAATGCTTATCTGACCGTAATTTGCCTTCAACCCATGAGTTTCCGGGGGCGGAAAAGGTATCAAAAGATGTTCATCTGACCGCAGGCGCGTAACCAGGGGAGCAGTGGGGGCGCCCCCCCCAAAAAAAAAAAAAAAAAAAAAAAAAAAAACGCCGGCCAAAAAAAGAGAGGAGAGAAATGGAAGAGGACGTATAAAGAAAAAGGAGCAGACAAAAAACATTTTTGAAATTCAGACAAGGACTAAGATTCAAAAACGGTACAACGAATCGTTTTCTTTCTCTAATAATTAAATTAAATGTCAAAGCTTCCCGACTCCGCGCAGGAGGTGGGGTATCTGAATTTAGACAAGAATTAAGAGTCGAGAACGGTACAACGAATCATCTTCTTTCTCTAATGATTTAATGAAACATAAAAGCTTCCGCGCTTTGCGCGCGCGGATGGGGGGGGGGGGGGAAACTGACTTCAGACGAGGATTAAGACTCGAGAACGGTACAACGAATCATCTTCTTTCTCTAATGATTTAATGAGACGTACAAGCTTCCGCGCTTTGCGCGGGAGGGGGGAGGGGAAAACTGAATTCAGACGAGGATTAAGAGTGGAGAACGGTACAACGAATCATCTTCTTTCTCTAATGATTTAATGAAACGTAAAAGCTTCCGAGCTTTGCGCGGGAGGGGGTGGGGGATGAATTTAGATGAGAATTAAGAGTAAAAAAACGGTACAACGAATCGTCTTCTTTCTCTAATGAAACGTAAATGCTTCGCGTTGGAGGGGAAAAACTGTATTCAGACGAGCAGGCGCGTACACAGGGAGGGGGGGTTAGGGGTTGAGCCCCCCCCCTTCGGTTTTTGTTATGTGTGTATTTTGGAGCAAACCCCCCAAACCCGGTTATTAAAAGAGGAACTTGTCAAAGCAAAAGACGAACCTCTCAGGTTTGAATAGGGCAATTATCAGAGGTAAAGGGGCGCTTACTAAAAGTGAAAAGGGGCGCTTCTCGTACCTGAACAAGGGAACGTACTAGAGATTTTTAAAAGGCACTTATGAGAATTGAAAATGGACACTTATTGCAAAGGAACAATGGAACTTGTCAAAATAAAAGGGGCACTTATCAGAGGTGGACAGGGGAAGGGGCACTTTAACAAAATAATAGGGGCACTTGTTAAAGTAAAGGGGCACTTTTCTTATCTTAAAAGGGGCAATTTTGGTGTACTTGAGAAAGTGGGAGGCACTGTGCGCCCCCCCCCCCCCTCCCACGGAGCGCCGCCTCTGGCTCGACAGCCCTCTAGAATGTCGGCTTACGTGGGCTGTCAGTCTACCGAGACCACAACACTTTTTTGTTGGCGTAATCACCACAGATTTACGAGATGGGTTCCTGTTTGAGCCACTATCACCTCATAATCAGCAGCAAGATGCGCTTAAAACATTAATTTAACATAATTATTCTTCAAAATTAATTACTAAAAATTACTAAAAAATTAGTCAAAAAATAAAAATTTGATGCCCTGGAAGGGACATAATTTCATTTAGCTGTACAATATTAAATAGAAACTAAAGGAATTGGAATTTTTGTTATTTTTGGCCTGAATTTGCATAAATTACCATAATAATTAATGGAGAACAATTACAAAATTCTGTGTAGAAGTTTAGTGTACCAAAGTTGGCTCTACGATATAAAGCAAACCAAATCAAAATCGGCCGAAATATGAAGGAGAAGCATTTTTGTGATTTTGAAATTATTTTTGGAATAAATTTGCATAAATTACCATAATTAATCAATGGAGCAAAATCTCAAAATTCTGTGTAGAAGTTTAGTGTACCAAAGTTAGCTCTACCAGATAAAGCAAACCAAATCAAAATCGGTCGAGAAATGAAGGAGAAGAAGCATTTTTTGTGATTTCGAATAAATTTGCATAAATTAGCATAGATAATGAATTTCACGATTTTGTGTAGAAGTTTTAAATCCCCCTCCTAGCCCTATCATATGAAACAATCAGAATCAAAATCTGTTGAAAAAATAACGAAGAAGAAGCATTTTGAAAACTGTGAACGGATGGAAGGACGGAAGGAGGGACGGACGACGGACGCCACGGCACGGCATAAGCTCATCAGGCCCTTCAGGCCGGATGATCTAAAAATGTATAAATCTATCTAAAATTTACATCTGAAATTTGTATGAAATGACATGTACATGATAGTACTGTTTCTAATATGGGACGCACTAAAATGAATAAACATCTAACATTGAGTTTGAATACCTGATTGATTTTTATCATTTCCAGCAAAAAAAAATCTTCACAATGATTGTTCATAACTATGTATACAATGGAAACTATAGTCATTTTCTGTTTCAGTTTCTAAATTTCCTCGGGCAATTGTTTTAACCGTGCCCTTTAAGCAGTCTTTCAAATAAAATGCCCCATAATAATGTAAGCTTTTTAATATAGATTTATTTCATCGTAAGTAGGCCTATGTTCAATAAATTGTCCCATCCTTGATCTTCTTGACAACCTGCACTTTCTCCAAGACGGTTAGTGTTTAGATGTATTCCAAGTTTCCAACTAATGACCCCAAGTTCGTTACATGGCGAAGTTTCTCCACACTCCGAGCGTCTATGAAGAATATAACTTCCTCTTGGTTTCGTCGAATCCTATCATCTCCCAGCATGAATTTGAGAGATATAACTTTTAGTTCTTGAATTCTCTCATTCCTATCATGTCCTAATAATTATGAGTGACGTTGAAGATCTTTATTTTTTATAGTGATGTGATTTTTAAAAATGGATCCAGCAGAAGAAATCCAGAAAAGTCATCCAAAGTCCTTGACGTCCTGTCATTTATATGTTAAGATTGATCAAGGAGGGAGAGGGGGGCAAAATGAAGATTGATGGGACTTTTTAAAATTTATTGTCAGGAATTTTTGTAGTCAAAACGGCATGCTAAAAGTCCTGATGACCTGTTTTGGGGGCTCATCACAGAATTTCGAACTCAGTTGTGCCGCCCTCCCCGCCAGGGAATCCTGGACCCGCCAGTGTCGTCACGATGTCTTCAAACCGATAAGGCATGACAGGTAAGCCGAGTCTTCTTTTCAATTTTTTCACTTCGAACCATCCCTGATTTTCTCAGCAGCCTGATCGACTTTTAAGATGGTGATCTCATCGTAATATCTTGCTACCAACATGAAGCGACAGTTCAACATTTTTGTTCTTATTTCGATTCTACTTCGTCTCATTCTTGATTATCTCGACCGCCTGAGCAGCTTTGAAGACGTTGAGTTCATCATAGTATCTTGCTACCAACATGAAGCGACAGTTTAACATTTTTGCTCTTTTTTGTTTCTACTTCGTCTCATTCCTGATTTTCTCGACCGCCTGAGCGATTTTGAAGATGGTGACTCCGTCGAAGTATCTTGCTAACAACATGAAACAAACCGTTCAGCACTTTTGTTCTTATTTTGGTTCTACTTCGTCGCATTCCTGAATTTCTCGACCGCCTGACCGACTTTGAAGATGGTGAGTTCATCGAAGTGTCTTCCAACCAACATAATACCGACTGGTAAACCTTCTAGGAAGCCTGCATTGACGCTGAGGGCGGGATGACCGGTCAAGTTGAAAGCCGCCGTATTCGTCGTCATCCCAAAACACTTTCCGAGGAATTCTAAAGAAAGGGAGAAGAAAAAAATGAGCAATAAATCCGAGGTATCATAATGGTTTGAAAAATGACCATGCTAACATGGTATAAAAAGTACAGCATAGAACGGAGCAAAACAACAACAAAAAACGTCAACAAAATATATAAAAACAAACAAACAACATAGAGAATATCAGATTATCAGGAATGGATATTTCTCTTAATATCGTGAATAGGAATGTCTTGTGTTTGTCACGGATAGTGAGATCCAATAATTTGCCATTTAGGTTCGGAAAAAAAGGACCATGATGATATTCATCTGCAAAACTATAAGTTCCGATATAGAAGGATTATAAGGACATATCACCTGGTAGGGTATCATCCCGATACATGAGCTTGTCGGCACGGTAGGGCGTGGTCGGCAAGGCGAGGATGTCGACTTTCTGGAGGGCGTGGTCGTAAGCTTGGCGAAGACCAAACACAAGATTGCGCCCTCTCGCATGAACCTGATTCTTGTAATATCTACTCAAGTATTCACTCTGCATCAGGACCATCTAACCAATATAGCAAAAACAGATGGAAACAAGAGAGGGGAGGGAGGGAGGGAGGGAGGGAGAGAGAGAGAGAGAGAGAGAGAGAGAGAGGGGAGAGAGAGAGAGAGAGAGAGAGAGAGGGAGAGAGAGACAGAGAGAGAGAGAGAGAGAGAGAGAGAGAGAACTATCAACTCAGCGAGCCTAATATTAATATAGAAACGGCACTCGCAATCACATTATAGAAATGTTAATGTCAGAATGTCGATCAATGAGGACAACCAAGCGGAAACATAAGCGAGCTTGCTTGGTAGCTCGTCAGTGAAACTACTTTGATTTACATTTTGATCACACCTAGTTGGAGAGTTTTTTTGTTTTGTAGCATTGTTTTATTGTATTCATTCAGTACAAAATATATAACAAACAAACATACAGCTTCATTGATTTACATATCATATCAAAATATAAAGAAAATTGTACATCTCTCAAAAAATACATAAGATATTCAAATTAATTATACTTAACGAATATTATAAATCAAAGAGTTACCTACAGACAGACAGACACACCACACACGCTCACATGCTCAGACACACATACAAACTTACATATCCCCCTCCCCCCCCCCCCTTCATTCCAAAGCTCAACAAATCCCCCTCCCTTCCCGAGCATTCACATCTACATATTTGTTGGATAGTTGGAGAGTGGCAACTGTGGATCGATGTCTTGCCAAAAGATGTTTCTTGCCAAATGATTCTTTTTTTTTAAATATCTCGTTTATCAGATTTATTTCGATGTACTTCAAATCAGTTTAAAAGCTGATATATTTATGTGTATACAAGTCATGTTGTGGTAAATAATTTTCATTTATAAATATGCATGAAGACAGCTAAATTATGGAAACGAAAAAAGCCAAAATACATTCATATTTTGTAACCAATCTATGTTCTTCATAAACTGTTCTGAGCCTTTACTTTATGTGAGCGAAACAAAATATATCCATATTGAACTTACTTTGGACAAATAAATACATTGAAATTGGATTTAATTGAAAAGACGTCATTGCCGAAAAATCGGATTTGAGCTCTCAATCTCTTGACGGGAATCCAAGGGGGAAAGAACCAACGATTCAATGACACTTTTAATCCGAGTTGATCTGAGGCCTACTTACTTTCATTGTAGGTGGGAAATCGTCCGGCCTGGAGTGAAACAATTTTCCAAACTCAGTGACGAGACTGGATGGATAGAAACCTGCACCGACACACCCTTAAAACGCATACAAATATGAAGAAAAAAATAGTCTTGGTCTTAATAGCAAAAAGCATCGATCGGTATAATAGATCAACTTTCATCGAGTCTTTATTCCATACAAAAGAACTTGTTTACCTACCAAGTGCATTGTCTTTGTCCGCATGCACTCATGGCTGGTCATACGAATACAATTTATTTCACATTATTGTGTCACAGTTAGATGGACATTATTATATACTACAAATTCGATTTATATCTTAATAATTCAGAACAAAAATATAGTAGTGTGGGGAGTAAGCAACAGTAGTCATATCCAACAAATTGATCATAGATATCATCTGATCATAATGGGTACATCGAGAGAAATAATGGAGCACTGCAAGCGGACGCAGCTTACAATTTTAAAACGGTCATGTTTTACACACATGTTTTATGAGGCGTATCCGATAACTGATAATTATATGCTCTATAAATTTTAAATGCATTTTGTTATTATGAAAAAAGAAATGGACGAAAATAAGGGTTACTTTGGATAAGAATAGAACTGAATCAAATTTGCCGTTGTGCCCTCTATTTATATACCCCATAGATGGGTAGCAAATTGAAATATGTTCTCAGAAACACGCGAAGGTAGATTACTGGCCACCTGTCTGTTTTACAGACTTGATTATTTGAGTTTGACATTGGTTGGATCGTTTGGTTGGTTATTGGACGTCTTCCAAAGAGTAATATTTCGAGAGGAAATAGAATTAAATGTGACTAAAAACATGCTAAGTAGGCCATTAGTTATTTGTCTCTGAATATAAGTATCCCCTCAATGGCCGGACCAATACGACGCCGCTCTATTATCGTTTACATACCTGCAGGGCGTTGCATATAAGCGCCTGTACCTTCAGCCATAGTGCCGTATATGTCTTTGGCTATATTAAAAACAATGCATAAAGACAGGCCACTGAAATAACCAATTCATAAATCTGTTATACATTTATGAAATGCGATGTAAACTAATACCAAAAACAAATTCTTCCACTATCTTGAAATCACTTCGCAAAAGATGAACAAACTTACTAGCGTCTGAGAAGTACTCTATTAGTATATATATATATTTTTTTTTAAATCCAAATTTGTTGGGAGTTACTTTAAATAAGGATTGAATGCTTATAGTTGGTTAAGAAGCTCACCTCACTTTTAAAATTCATGATAAACTAAACAAAAATAAGTTCATTTTGACACGGAATGAACTAACCAGACATCAGGCATAAACAAATAAATATTTTACCTCGGGAATGCATTGGTATAGATATTTTTTCCACGATGGCGCCAAGACTTTCCATATTTCTGACCGTGGTTTCCACCAATTGATTGACAGCTTCTTCCGCCCCTGGCATGCCGAACCCTTCCTCAACCAGTCCAATAGTCAGCCCTTTGATACTCGCTCCCACTAACTGAAAACAAGTTTCGATCGAAAATTTGACATAGATTACAAAGCGAATTACAGAATGGGAGAAGCGAGCATTGCACACCTATTTACATTATCAGATTGTAATATTTCAATAATTTTTATTTTTATTTTTATTTTTGGTACATTTAGTAAGTACCCAATAGAATTAATAGCAAAAATTTTGATTCAATTATTTGACATTTTGATTTCGATTTTAAACAGAACCATACACTGGACAGTTATATAATATTTACATGGACTTAAAGGTAAAGATCAGTATTGGAAACGCCCCAATTTCAAAAAATGAAATGGAAGCTCTCATTACCAATCATGTGAAAGAATATGTTTTGACTAATACATGATGATAACAAATTTGCCGGGAAACCGCCTACTAATTCATATATTTGGTAAATTTGTTTCTCTCATGGACTGTGAGAGATATAGGGTAGTCCCATATACATCTTTCTGTGTATAGTGCTTGTAACTTTACGAAGAATGGGCCAAATTTCTTATCATTTTGATGATTCCAGAACCTTGCAGATGCTAGATGCTAGATGATCAACCTTTTCTGATCGATTCCACAACGTTTCTTTCACAATGCAATCGCATGACCATTACTGGTCTTTACCTTTAACATTTAGATCCCATGCCTCATTAACCATTTTTTTTTTTTAAATGTTCACAATGTGCGAGGTTAAAATGCGAATGAGCAGAAACTTATTGGGAAAATATCTATTCTTGTCAATATGTGCAAAGTTCAGGACGATGTAATGTAATTCATTGATTAACAAATGATTTTCCTTAAGATAAAAACAACATTCTTGGTGGGGAGTTTGCTCCCCATCCCATTTTGAATACTTCAGTGATGAGAGAGATATAGTAGGTAGGGAATGTTTAAATTGATCACATCATTGAGTAATTTTTTGTTTGTTTCAAAGATTATTCTGTTTCTCTCAAAGAAAATTTGACATAATGTATAACATTACAAATAATCTTCAACTTTGCAAGTGAACATTTACCTATAAATTTACAAATAATTTTTTCATATAAAATATATTTGCAGATGAAGTCACACATTAACATAAGAAAAATATTCACATAGACAAAATTATAGTTTCACATTTTAAACAAACCGCGCATATTTTTTTTTTACAATTTGCTCGTCCAGCTTGCATATAGATTTCCAATAATTTCTTCTCTTTTCCACAATAATTTTTCAAAATCTTCTCTATAAAGAGAAAAAAAAGGGTTATGATAAAAAGTAGGAAAAAGATATATGATAAAAGAAGAAAAAGAAAGAGAACACCTACTGCCCCGACCCCCCCCCCCCCCCCTCCGCTCCTAACAACACTAAAACACCTGATACCAAAGACGACAAAAAAATAAAAATAACACACACACACACAAATTTTTCGTTGTAGGCTAATCGTTACCTGCTTGGTGTACTGTGGTACAGTTGTATCTGGGTGTTGTCTTGGATCGAATCCCCTGTCATAACCAGCTATCACCTATAAAAGAATCACGAGTTTCCAATAAGTATCTGGTGATGGGGTAAAGACATTTACCTTTGAAAGTTTTAAGAACTACCATTACTACTCTCGTTACTTTTTCCCCAAAATCAAAGTTTACTTTTATGCAACATAATATTTCACATTGGTTTATTTAGACGGTGATACGATCAACTAAAGTGCTTTTATATCTTGCTTAATTTTACTGTAAATGGTGTTAAAAGAACCAACTAGAAGGCAAAAACACATTCAAGAATCAAGACCAATGACCTTGTCTTGGCAAATTCCTTGTGGTGCGGGGATTAGCCAAAGTGAATCTGTGTAACTTCTTGTCTTCTCACACTTTCGTCATTAAATCCACGAATAAGAATAGTCTTCTTCTACTATAGGAAGTCGAATTGACAAGATGAATGACTCCTTTTACATAATCTGCTCGCCCCAGGAAGTCAATCTATTTTGTCTTCTCAGTCGCACTTGGCAATCTGATCCTTGTAATATTAATTCATTTGTATGGAAGCAGAAAAATAAGATAAATAGAATGGCGAAAATTTGAAATAAATCGGACCTAGCTACAATAAGAAAATCAATACGTCTCTCAGTGTTCTCCCGATTATATTCAAACTTTCACCTTTGTACGTCTCTGATTTTCTTTCCTGCTTTTCTCTGGAGTAGTTTGCTATCAAGGTCCCATTTTGGTTTGCTGTACATTTCACTATTCCAAACGATATTCATCAGGAAAAAAGGGAGTGAATTTTGGAGTACCTCAAGGAGCAGTGCACAGTCCTCTACTGTTCTAGCCATCGGTCCTAGATGATCGATGGCAGGATCACCGCCTATGGCTCCTGTGTAAGGCACGAGTCCATAGGTCGGTTTGAGACCAACTACGCCGGTCCAGCTGGCGGGAACTCGAAGTGACCCTCCCTGGTCACTACCCATTGCCATGTCTGCCTCCCCTATAGCCAGCTTAACGCATCCCAGTCAAGAATAAATAGAACAAACATTCGTTAATAACAGTCCTGAAAATATGTTTTGTCGAAATTACTCTAAATAAGACTATCGAAACTAAAATAATTTGTATAAATATAATATCTATATAAATATAAAATCTCTATATAGTATGTTAAATATATTGTTAATGTTTGAATTTATGAGAGACAAAATAAGTTACCCTTCCAACCTTCAAACCTCCACAGGTGTCTAACCAAATGTTTAAAAATGCGACACCTATATTCCCGGAAAACTACTCTCGTGTAACAGGGGTAGTAGATGTTATATCAATTTTAGGGTAATTTTCCAATGGTCTGTGACATATGTAGCGGTAAACAACTGCAGTTCATCGCGTCATTTGTGAAAGAGACTTAACAGCTACATTTCTAACCAAAGCAAAAACAGAAATCGGGACTCTTGTCCTATAGGCGTGTGACATCTAGTTACACTATGAATATGACGGACAAAGAAAGAGGACAAAATATACAGTTCCTCATTCTACCCTCAACAATTGCTGTGGTAGACAAAAGAACATCCCTTCACTGCTATTTTCATGTAAAAATGTGTAGAACAGGTGAATATGCATGTGACACCTGTTCTACACATTTGTGCATAATAGCAGGGAAGGGATGTTCCTTTGTCTACCTGAGGAACTGTTTATTTTGTCCTCTTTCTATGTCCGTCATGTTCATAGTGTTATCTAGTTATAATCAGCCAGGATTTTCCCTTCATTATTTAGAGCGTCTAAACATGATTAATAAATTAAAGACCTTACCACGACAGCATTGCCCGAACTGGACCCTCCTGCTGATCGCGTTGTATCATGAGGATTGGGTACTGGACCTTGTGCTGCGGTAGAACTGCAAGCAGAGAAGCACATATCCTCACAAACTGTCTTGCCCACGATCACACCACCTATTAAGAATAGGGAAAAAGATACAGTTCCATGTATTGGTTGACGACTTAATTATCATCCAATTTATATATTTTGTTCTCCGTTACTTTTGTCCAATTTATTGAGGATCTCGTTTTAGGGAATGGTTACGTTGAGAGCTAGATATGTCGCTGTGGAAAAAAAAAAAAAACACTTCCATTTATAACATTCGTCCTGACATTAAGAGAAATAAATGCTTGAAGTTGGATACAACTAACTGTGATTATGAATACTGGTAGTAATCAAGTTTAAATGATAAACAACGATTATCTTGATTTCTGGAATAATGACAAGAAACAAAAATCAATTCCGACGTACACCTATTGCTCGGCGGGAAGGAATTTATATACAATATCTTAATATAAACAACGGTTATCTTGATTTCTGGAATAATGACAAGAAACAAAAATCAATTCCGACGTACACCTATTGCTCAAGGGAAGGAATTATACAATATGTGGTCAAAGGAATTTTTCTTGGCAAGCTGTTAGGATTAAGAACAGCAACTTGGTTTGTCGTTAGGTGTTCGGGTGTTGTCCTGCGTTTTAGGTTAAGAATTCGGATTAACTGCGGAAAAGCTTGTCATCGGAACCCCCCTCCCCCACCCCCATTAGTCCCTATATGGCCCCTCAATGCCCGGCCGCTTCGCAACTGGTCATCACAATATATTTACCTGCATCCAGCACCCTGGATACCACCGTTGCATCATAGCTAGGTGTAAAACCCTCTAAGGCATGGCTACCATTCATCATTGGCATGCATGCTACAGCAATGCTATCTTTGATGGCTATTCGTTTTCCCGCCAATCTACCACGATCGGCACCACGAATCTCACATCGACGGACCCTGGTAAAAAAAAAAATCATAGGCTTTGAGGTTATTTCATTGACATAATTGTCAGAATAGATTCATCGTCTATGAATCGTCGTCGTCGTCCTACGAGTCACGACTGACCCTTTGTGACCCTATTGATGATGACATTCCAACCGCTTCTATCCTGGGCATCTATGAAAACATGATTGTAATACTCTCGATTTGATGGGTGTATTTAACTCTCACAACTGATGCAGGATGATTACCCCTTTACTCTTCCCCAAAATAAGTCCTGCCTTTACTAGGCCTACCAAGAAGCTAAAGATAAATCCTACCACCGTCAAGATATGCCTACCCATCCCCGGACGATACGACATTATGTTACTTCATTTAATATGTATTAGGGCTACTTGGTAGACCATGTAATGGACCCTGGTAAGACCAAGGAATTGCCGGATTACCAACGTCTCGTAACAGACATTCGCAGTCGCGTGGCATTTTGCCTTTTTTCGTTCAGGCCACACTAGTCTGCAAGCACAAACCCTGGTCAGTCGTAAAAGTGAGTCTGCACTATAAGACTACCATAGGCCATGTACTGTAGCTGCTCCTAACCAGTAGGTAGCTGGGCTAGACTTCTCTCAAGGCACAATGATTTGTTGATAAAGTGTCAAATTAGGGTCTGTGCCTGCAGACTAAGGCCACACTGTGTTGGAGCTCCTCCAGCCATAGTTTTTTTTTGTCACAGTATGTTACGTAATCTCAAAGTCCCTCATAAATCTCAATCAAGCATAATCATTTGACCTTATACCAACTTTCAGTCGCGTACGCTGCACCTGGCGACTCACTTGTGTCCTTAGAATTAGGCATGAGGTCTGCCTGCCCTGATACTTCCTCTTGACCCAGTAAAAACAAACAAGAGCTGCATTGAAGAGTTTTACTTCTCTGATCATGTTTCGGCCTTAATTTTTATTCCAAATTAATGCTGATGCTTTGTAATAGTAATATTCTGTTTTAATTGGTCGTTTTATAAATCATTATTAATGTTTCATACCATACGTGTTTCTAAAAAGAAGTCATGGTAACATTCATAATTATTGACACTGGACTACCATAAAGCAGTGATTCTTGACCTGAGGATCATGTGAACCACAAATAATTAATAACTCAAGGGTGGTATTCTCGAAAGCGGCCTAAGTTAAACCTGGCCTAAGTTAAACCGTGGTTTAGTTAGGCCAGGCTTAACTTAGGCCGCTGACCTAAGTCATTTTCATTTCTCGAAAGGTGGCCTAACTGATCCATGGTTTAAACCTGGCCTAACTTAGTCCATGGATTATTCACCATGGTTACGGTTTCTGCACATGCTCAGTACCGAAGCTCCGACGTCACAATGCACTAAGACAATGGATGCGCGCAGTGTGGAGAGGATGCATCACCTCGACAACTTGAGCAATATGACGTCACAATGCACTAAGACAATGGGCTAAGACAATGGATGCGCGCAGTGTGGAGAGGATGCATCACCTCGACAACTTGAGCAATATGACGTCCAGGGACGGCGGAGCGACTTCCAATGCGGGGGGGGGGGCAGCACCAACAAAAAGGGCACTTGCTGGAATTGTATTATTGTTAAAAGGGAAATTATCAGAGGTGAAAATCGCACCTGAAAAGGGGCATTGAACATATTTTAAAAGGGGCACTTATGAGAGTGAAAAAGAGGCACTTATAATAAAGGAAATGTGCATTTGTTGAAAGAAAAGGGTCACCGATAATTTTGTTAATAAGGGTAACTATCAGATTTAAATAGGGCAATTATCAGAGGTGAAGGGGCACTTCTCAAAATTGAAAAGGGGCACTTATTGCAAAGGAAAATGGAAACTTGTCAAAGGAAAAGGGGCGCGTGTCAAAATTAAAGGGGCACTTATCAGAGGTGAAAAGGGGAAGGGGCACTTTTCCAATGGAAAAAGGGGCACTTCTTACAAAGTTAAAAGGGAACTTTCCTATATCAAAAGGGGCATTTGAAAAAGGGGGCACTGTACCCCCACCCCAACTCTTTCTCCCTATCTCCCTCTCTCTCTCACACACACACTATCTCACATCATTGTTTATTTCTCTCACCATTAAATTGTTCTTTCTCATTTGGTTCCCTTTCTCTTTTACTCTATCTCTCTCTCTCGCTCGCTCTCTGTTCTCTCACTGTTCTATTTCAAGACTTTTTCCATGTATAATTCAATGAACCCAACAGTATGCACACTTAAAATCAAAAGATATGAAAGGAATATTGTATATAACATATCAACAATTATGTTCAATCTATTTATTTTTCTTAAAACAGAAAAGATTGTAATTCACGATGAATACGATTATAAAATTGAAGGTCAAATATTAAGCTCCAATAGCCTCATAATCTGCTACTTGAAACTATTAGAATTAAATGTTATGTATTTGTTACATTATTTTTTCCCATTTTTTAAAAACAAAGCATAGTCTACTTTTGAGCCGTGTTTCTTTTGCAGGGAATCTGTTATATCATGACTTGCACTATATTATAAAACACATTATAAAACATGATTTCTTAAATGATTCAAAATCACAATTTCTCCAGTAAAACAATGAACATCTGATGTACATAAAAACATCCTTATGAGTGATGGTTGCTTTGTGGTTTACACATACAACAAGGACATATCAGGCTTTTTATCAATGGTTGCTTGTTTGTTACTATAGCTTCATGTTATGAGGATTATAATACAAAGGTTTTGATCCCCACGCAGTCACAGTTACGGCAGATGGAGTCTGGTTTATTGAAGAGGCTAAGTAGAACTTCATAGTCCTTGCAAGTATGTCTGTTGAATGAAAAGAGAAAAGAATGAAAGGAAGCACATTGAAACCTATTTCTGTTAAAGATTAAAAAGGTCTTGCATGTACATTGTGGTAAAAGTGGAGTGCATAACCAATTACATGAAAGTATTGATGGAAAAATGTGAATGAACAAATGCCATCCTTGAAGTACCTGGGCATACAAACAACAACTTATTCGTACAGCCTACCTGTCAGAAATTCAACAGCTCAGTAGTTCTCCTTCCTCTCTCTGAATTTGTCTCAGTTATCAGGGAATTTGCTTTCATTTATTTTACTGAAGAAAAGCATCATCCTGAAACAAAAATAAAAAGGTTTACGGTAGACCTCATTAAAATATCAAAGATCTACTCGTAACTTAAAAAAAGAACTTAAGGCGCCTTTCATGTAGGCAGTGACTAGGCACCCCCTCCGCACTCAGTTACTAGTAATCATTGATTTACAGAATGACTACCGGTATCTCTTTTAAAATCAAGAACAAACATACACATTCTTGCAGTACTATCTCATAAATGTGCTTGCACCAAGTTGTACTTGCCATGTCATGGCCTAAGAAAGCCCTAAGTAGTTAAAGTCTATAGCCAAGTTAGTCCCTTTCCTAAAATCAAGTCTAGAGGTCTACATCTTACTTAGATAACCAACCGACAGTTGGCCTAACCTAGATGTAAACGCAGCCTGGAATGGAGATTTTACAAGACCCTAATCGTTAGAGCCCATCTTTTCCATTTTAGTTCAATCTAACATTAGACCAAAGATTGTCTTTGTTGATATTATCTCCCAAAATGAGCTTCGTGAAAGGGGAAAAAGTAAAATGAAAATTTACTGCACTGTACTGTACTGCAGTCTGTAGGTCTCTAAGTCTTATATGGTCCAGAATTGTTAGCGGTAGGTTTGAATTTTCTTCTGACCCAAATTTTAAAGAAGTTAATCAACTGTTGATTATTTGTGTCGTATTTTCAGAGATAGTTCCTCCCAAAAGTCTAGACCAAGCTGTCACTGTCAGGAGTGACTGGTAGCCATGGCAATTGAGCTGAAAATATTAGCTCGTGCAGATGTAAAATGAATAAAAGTTTGAGTGTAGATTGCACCTACATTCATCAGACAATTTTTTTTAAAATCAATTCATAATGTACCTGTAGACACATCTGCATATTCATAAAATCAGCAGATCTTTTAATAAAAATTGTATAAACATGATTTAGTTTACAACATTTAGGCATAATTACAGCTTTACTCACCAGCAGACTTTCCAAGAAAAATGGAGTATCTATTTTTCCTGTTCAGGAAATAACTGGTGTTGGGCCAACTGGCTTGGAGATGCCTATGTGGGTGCACCATATTAACGCCAGGGAAATGGCAGTAATTATAACATTCATGTTGGGTCTGCACTCTGCAGGACTGCCTCTCTTGTTGAAGGAATTGACTCTAAGATGTATTGCTCCCATCTCCTGGCAATGGCTATTGAGATGGATTTCACAAGGCGGGACACCATAACTTGGGAGAGGCCTTCTTTTTTCATCCCCATGCATCAATTGAAAAGAACCTGAAATAGCAGAAAATCAAGATGAAAAATATGTTGATATTTGATAAGAAATTACAATTTCTCTTTCTCTGTAGTTTACTAACTAATAGTATTATTAGACTAAACTACTGTAACATTATCAGCAAATGTATATCCAAAAAAAGGAAGCTTCTGTCAATTTCCTTTCAATTTCTATTAGACCTGTCTAGACTAGACTCTTATTGATGAAATTTAGATCTAGGTCTATTAATATTGTTTTTAAAAAAAGTTTTTCTTGGGGGGGGGGGGGGGGGGGTGGTTATGAAAATCATCATCATCCTGTAGAAAATTATCGCACCAACAGCCACAACTAGCACTGCAGCTCAGGCAGAGGTGATACCAGACCGAAATTTCTGTCTCTTTCGTTTGTTAGCCTCTGATTTGGGTAGGGTCGGCTCCTGAAAGAGAGGAGCCGATGTTATGTTTAGAAACAGGTTCATTGAAACTAACATGCAATTGAAATTAACATGCCACTTAGAAATGCACTGCAGCTGTTAAGGCACAGTTCATTGTTATTCATATTAGATGCATACACACAATGCAAGTGTATGCAAGGGTCTTCTGTTCACTACATTATACATGTAAAAGCACATGGATATTGAGTCTGGATTAAACTACCAAAGCAACCACACGTGTTTCTGCAGGCTCCATTTTGTTTGTCTCTATACTTACATTTATTTAGCTTAATAGACCTAACAAGTTAGTTATTACTTTCCAACCCACATTACAACAGCCGACACTACCCAAATCAGAGGCTAACGAACGAAAGAGTCTGCTAGTCCATTTTTAGGCAACAGCGTCTCGAAAATCCACTATAAAAGTAGTTTCTACGTCTAGCAATGATAGTTTTAAGGTGGTATATGCGTACGAAAGGACAATAGTGTCAAGAAAAAGAATTACCCGGTAAGAAATTGCTCAATCTCAGGAAACGAAAATGTTAACCGACAATTATTTGCACGTATGGGACTGGTCTGCGAACAATGTGAACATTTACCAAGTTTCCTCCAAATTTATTCAGTTAAAAGCATTTTAGATTATCACCAGTACAGCAACATGAAAGTTACAAAAATACTTTAATAGCTGGTGTAACTTTCATGAGCGTTTATCCATACAAAAGAGTGCAGATTGTTATCAAATATAGACATTCAAATGCAAAACTTACCGTTCACTCTCCGCGGACACTCGATTTAACTAAAACGTGACGTCACGCGAAGTTAGGCCGAACTATGACGTATTTAAACCTGCCCTCTGAGCGGCCTAAAGTTAGGCCGAACTATGACGTATTTAAGCCTGGCTTATCTTTAGGCGGCCTTCGAGAATAGCAAAAAAGATAGTCCATGGTTTAAACCAGGTTTAGGCCACTGATTTAACTTAGGCCGCTTTCGAGAATACCACTTGTAGTTAAGTACAAAATGCAAGGGCAACGTTACAGACCATGTACTGCATGGCGAGAGGTGCGGGGAGGGGGGGGGGGGGGGGGGGGAGGTGACGGCACTGATAAGGGGTGTCAGATTGGGTCGTGGGGCCAAAGGTAACAAATTCTTGGGCATCGTTTCTCGAAACCTTCATATTTATTAGTTTACCGACATTCTATTGAAACGCTTTTCAAGGGTATGTCGGCGAACTTGTCCTGGCATAGAGCAATCATTTCTGCATACTTACAGTGTATTGGTCAACAGTTTGTTAACATATACTACAAGGTAACTGTGAAATAGTTAAGGTTTTGTTGTGCTCCTCCATACCAAACATTATGGAAGAATGAACCGAATTATAAAACAAGCGAAGTATCATTTTCCTTGATATCTGGACTATAAGCCAAATCGTAAGGCTATAAAAAAAAGTATTAATGCGAAAATTATAAATTTATTACTATAATTTTGTTTGCCTTGGTCTCAATAATTGTATGAGAAACATTTCTTTGGGCTTGCCCCCCCCCCCCCCTGCAAGGAAATGGATTAACCCCTATCTAATTTGTTGTTGTTGTTGTTGTTGTTTAAGATTAAGTGTTTGGATGTTAACAAATAGGCCATTAAGTAAATGTGGAAATATAATACAGCACATTCATCAGCTACCAAATCAACAGAAAACAAAATAATACAAACAAACAAAAAGGAAAATGCATAAAGAGTGTGCCTCGTATTTACCAAGCATTGTAAGAGTTGTCGGCTTTGGACGGTGTTTGACCTGGAAGTCTTGGGTATTTGGTTGTCAATGTCGGCTCGATGCTATTCATCGCATCAATATTGCCTTTGATCATCATTTGATATGCCTGTTCAACAATAAAGGTACAAAGTGCACAGTTCGATGACTTCAATTCCATTCGTACATACAACACACCATGATACACTGTATCATATTTCATAGTAATGGTAGTTTGACATGATCTGTATGAAACGGACAAGGCTCCGCCGCTTACTAGTCTGGTTAGTTTATCTATTAAATGAAATAATGAAGTTTATAACCTTGATCTTACCAGTAACATAGGATTTATCAAAAAAGATAATCACGCATTATTCACAGTGAAAAAGTGAAAGTGAAATTAGAGACGTAGCGTACGTAGGCCTAATAATGAGGGAGGGGGCACTGGGTTTTACAAGAATTATGAAAAGCGAGTAAACGGAGTTAAGACCAAGCTGCGAGGGTGTGAGAAGATTTTGTGTCATCTTTTTTTTATGATAAGATCCCCCCCCCCCCTCTCGCTGTATGGGGCAAGGGGATTTGACGAGGTCTCGTATCATATGTAATCAAGTAAGATTTATGTCTAAATTACTTTATGTACTACCCTTTTCACCACCGTACTTGTCTAGTATCTGATTTATTGCAAAACAGGGAATATGGTTTCCAAGTATCGTTTCAGGTAACACGGTTAGTTATATCCTCCAGTCTAAGCAGTGACGTAGCAAGTGCCCCGTCCAATCGGGTGGCAAAAAAAAAAGGAAAGGGATGAGGGAGAGAGAGAGAGAGAGAGAGAGAGAGAGAGAGCAAGCCCACGCGCGAAAGGGGGGTGGGAAACTGGGAATGCAACATGAAAAGGATTTGAAACGACACCCTCTCTCACACTCCCTTCACCGTCGCACTCCTTGTTCCCTCGCATTTCATCCACCTATAGTCTAAAGGACAGTGCCCCCTATTACGCAATTCCATCCCTCAATAGCTGGGCCCACGCTACACCGATGAAACCAAGAAAAACTGAAGCTATTACCTTTAGTTCTACGTCGTCCATGTGAAAGCCTAGACGAGTTGCAATGTCGGTCAGTTGTTCCGTGGTGGGATTCACGACGGATGGGCAGCTGTATAACTCTAGGTTGACGAAGACAGGGTTATGTTAGATGTTACCAAGGTTACTAAGGTTTTGTGATTGTGTTAAAGCCTCTAGCTCTTCTTTTCTTATCATCGTGATCACCTTCATCTCCATCACCGTTATCATCATCACCGTAATTACCATCACTGGTGTGACCACGGTGTAAAAAAGGGGGGGGGGGGGCTTCACAATTTTGACTATGCGAAGCAGACTGTGCTCACAATTTAGTAACACATTATAACACTTTGTGACCATATAGAAAGAATCACAGCTTGTCCGCCGCATCACAATGTAAACCTGAAAAGGTTTATAACATGTGAAAACACTGTTCACACCAGGGACATATTGTGTGAGCTAATACAGTACGTATCACAGATTGGCGGCCCCATAGTGGGACACTATAACATAATTTATACAGTAGTCCAAGTACGCCAAAATACAATGATTTATAAAGTGTAATACTAGCTGACCTATAAAAAATACCGTTTAAAAAGAAAATCCTAACAAAAATCAATTATGCCGTTCTGGGTCTTGTAAAATCGAATCATGTCGCAAAGTCTTGCAGAACAAAGATAGTAAATAGAGAGAAAAATCTTACCATTGTTGTGGACTTGTTGCCCATCTCTCTTGTCCGACGCCATCTTATAAATCAGCAATGTTAAATTTGGGATAGGCACGTCTGTCTGCAATAGTGCCATAGTTACAAATGGGTTAACTTAATTCACCAAATATTGCTAAATATATATACCAAGTCGTTATTGTCCGGACAGGTTGTGTGTTCGGAAAGTTGATTTAAAATAGTGATTTTGAAGAAGTTTATATGTAATATTTCTGAAATCTTTGAAGACTTATGTTATACAATATTATAAAGTACCAATATTTATGATGGTTCGTACTATTTGATGCAAACGAAATGTACATCCAAATGGCAAGTAACGGCTTTATTTTTTGTTAGCGTCCGGACACACAACCGTCATACTCTTCGGAACACAAATCGTCATTAGTTTGACTGACGTAGGATTGCGTCGGTGACTCTAATGCGTTATGACTTCTATGAATGATATCGTACATGAAGTGAATTCAAAACGGACAATCCAAACAATGCCATAAATATCTTGCGTACAAGCAAATTGCCTTAGTTTCCAGACTTGAGTGTCGCAGAACTGCAATCGAAGTGAAACTCCGTGGCAGAGTTATGGGTCAAGATCCGTCTGCGAAATCAATCAGATACACTCTTTTGAACTTTGGAAAGAGAGCCTGTATACGATCACGGTCGTTTGGTGTTAAAAATATATATTGCAAAACCCAATGACTGACTGTGTTAAAAATATATATTGCAAAACCCAATGACTGACTAGTCCCTCCACCCAAGCAAAAAACAATAGTTTCATGAAATGTTACACCAATATCTATTCATTAGATTACAGATCCCCCCCCCCCCAAAAAAAAAAAAATAATAATAATAATAATAAAATAAAAAAAATCATACAAAGATATGACGTGGCTTTACTTCTTTTATCTCTAAAACAACTGTATAGGCCTACCATAATAGGTTTATAGGTTAAAAGATGTCATATTTACCCCGTTTATAATACGAGGCAGTAATGTTGTTTTCATTTTTTGGGGGTGAGGGGGGGGGGGGGGGTGGTGGGGGTGGGGGGGGGGTACATACTTGTTTAGGTGCCGAAAGGCTTGACCAAAAATAAAACCTCTCCCGAAATTCACCGAGTCTTGATTCACTTTACTCACAGGCTCTGTAGAATATACATTAACTTCAATATTTCACACACGAAAATGGGTATGAACACGACGGACTTATTCTGGCAGCTTTATTGTCTGTTTCATGTACGTTTCTGCTTGCTTTTGAGTGGAATACATGGAACCGAACTGAACTGACCGATTAATGGTCATCGTGTGATAGGAACAAGGACAAGGGCCTGATTATCGAAGCTCAGTTTATCAATAAATGGACTATGCATATAGAAAACAGGGGCCATAGTCCATCCGAGGGCCATACAGTTCGATTCCTTAATCTATCCAACAAGACAGTAGACACCCGAGGACAATACACATATAAGAGTAATATAAGCAAAGTAAATTGAATAATACATAGTGGTAGATATACATCTACCTCTTCATGACCTTTAACATCCAGGTTTTGCTCACTGAAACGTTTTACACACAACATACCTTGTAAATACCTCAGCCACATATACCTACGAACCTTCCGCCGAGCTCGAGCCCGACCCGTGCATATTATGATTCTGACCTCGATACTGTAGTAAGCTTATTATATATGTTAAATAGCTAGCAGACCTCGCCGACATTATACAAAAACCCTCCAACAATGGCAGAAAAGACAGCAGCCGTGAAAGACCTACATGCGAATCAAGAGGCAAAGAGTAAGCTATAATATTTTACTTACCTAAAAATTATGTGAGCATTGGAGTGTACACGTATGTATGATTCATTGAGGCAAAGCGTAAAAGCTTAGATTGTGAGTGTGTACAGGCTCAATAATAAGTAGAAAATACATGTATGTCTCCCTGCATGTTAATGGCAATGGGTATACCAGGGAGGTGAGACTTTTAAACTCACATACCCTGGGTATACTGCCCGAAAATACAGTGGGAGAAATTGTTTGTAGAAAACACACACTATGTGTATTACTGGCCTGTATATACGCACATGGAGTATACCTTTATCGCAGGATGCAGCCTCTTTTCACATTTTCCATATTTCTCATATTTTCCACATTTCTCATATTTCAAAACGCTTAAATTACGGTTTTTAGATTCTAGTATTAAAGTATTCGGGATGTGTTCCAGTGATTAGCAGTTATTCCATTTCATTATACCTGGTGATGTCATGCCAAAGATGCAATACCTAAATATTGTTCTCTCTTTATAGGATAGAATCAACAAAGGAGAGCGGAGGGGGTACGTAGGGGGTATAGTTAAACCATTCATAGGTTACATGTCGTTTTCCGAAGATTCATAATTCCTCTGAAGGTTCGTAATTTGAGGTACGTCCGAGTCCGAGTATTTGTATTTCCAAAAGTGAAATAGGTTTGATAAGTCCGAGAATGAAATAGGGTTCATAATTCAGAAGGTTCATAATTCCGAAAATAACAGAACTCTGTTTCGAATTTCGGAATTACGAACCTGCGGTATGACATGAATCCTCTTTCATTTCCGAATTATGAACCTTCGGAATAACGCAACAAATGATAGGAAATATGAATTCTATTTCATTTTCAGAATTATGACCTGACCCCCTGGTATATGGTAAATTTGGGTTTCGGTATTACGAACCTTCGGGGAAATAAAGAGTGGTCTCTCCATTTATAGCGCGTCGGCATTGTATCAGGACAATTAGGAAAAGCACCCCCAAGGACTATAACCCCTTTCCCGGAAATTACACACCGAGGACACCCCCAGGACTATCACCCCAGGACAATTACCCCTATCCCCTGAAAATTACCTACACACCCTGTTCATTAAAGGGGAAGTCCACCCTGATAATTAGTCGGTTTTATTAAAAGCTTTTTTTTCAGGGGGCAGGTGTCCTCGATCGGGGGGGGGAGGGGGGTGTATTGTCCTAGGGGGAAATTTCCGGGGTATTTGTCCTCGGGGGTGGTTGTCCTCGGGGTAATCGTCCTTGGGGGTATATCGTCCTTGGTGGGTAATTGTCCGGGGGGTAATTTTCACCTGGGTCGAGTGTGGCAAAGGTAGATTAATGTAATGTCTTGCCAAAGGACATTAGTGCCGTTATTACCTTTAATACCTAAGTCGCACGGTCTTACCGTGAGCAGAGGTCATATTCTGTATGAAATTTCGTTCTAATTAACAGTATTGTTTCCTTCTATGAATTAATATTATATTTATGTGATGATACGCGGTAACTTTCTTTTAAGTGCTGGACATATCTTATACCACAGTGTCATTTATAACAATCTAAGTTGTCCACGTAACTATGTTTGACAAGAAAGTTAGTCGCATGTGCTCTATTCATGCGAGGAAAGATTACATTCTTGCTGGTTATATTTTTGTCCTACCAGTATATACCCTTGCTTAATGGATATGATAATGTAATGATATACGAATTGGCATAAAGAATGCATGTTTTTAATTTGAAATCAAGAATGAAGGTCGATGGAAATTAGTCATCGCCTTGAAAATACTATGAAAGCATTTAGAGGAATCACGAATCACCAACCCTTACTCGATGGCACTAATCATTATTATGATGATGATGATGATGATTTCTATTAATATTATTTAAAAAATTGTTATTGTTGTTATTATCATTATTATTATTATTATTATCATTATTATTATTGTTGTTGTTGTTGTTATTGGTTTCATGAATAGCGTCCTCTGTTTTCTCACATAACACGGAAAAAAAAAAAAAACTTTCTTTAAAAAAAAAACACACTCATTCTTCATGATTATAACTCTATTTAACCTCTTTCTCTCCTTACGAAATCTTATACAGAGCTGTTTTCTAGTCCCATGGTAAGATGCCCGACCTTTGCTCAGCTCTCCGATATCGCCCGGGATATGGGTCTACACATGGAAGATGATGAACTCAAGGTAAGTGTCCTCACACAGGGGCGGATCCAGGGTTGTCCCAAACTGGGAGGAGGGTAGAGACGCGTCGAATACCACCCCGCCCCGCGTTGTTCCTCCTCCCCCACCGTATTTTGCTGAAAGAGGGGCGGGGTATGAGGAAGCAAATATTGATATGAAAATCGTACGACAGGAATATAATCGCAGGATTTTTTTTTTACGAACATGGAATAATTCAGCTCAAAGGGTATCGGGATTTTTAAAATATAAAACGGACCTGTTCAAAACTGATATCTATTAATTCAACATTTTCTCATTTCATCTATATGTGATTCATGTATATGTCTTTAGTTTATCTTTATGTCAACTTCTCTTTAATTTTTAAATGTTTTACTTTTAATTATATTGTTCATGTTCTCTGAACTGCAATTTACATTAATAATATTTTATATTTTCCATGTACCCTCCCAGCGCCTTGAGCAATTTACGAAATCGATATGGCATTTTGCAAATGCTCATTATCATTAATTGCTGTTTTATATTATCAAAATGCCAGGGTTTTCACGGAGCGATTAAAGGAAACATCGCAGGAATCAACAGCACGGAAGATATCGTGGAGCCGAAGTTGCCAACAAAGTATTCCAGACTTCCAGGGTACAGGCCAGAACAAGTGGACAACCCCTACAATGCATGGTAAAAGGCGAATAACTATTGATGATGATGATGATGAGTATAGTAGTCGTAATAGTAATAATAATGATAATAATAATAATAATAGTGATAATAATAATAATAATAATAATAATAATAATGATAATAAAAGTAAAAGAACAATAATAATGATAATAACAATAAGAATAATGATGATGATAAAAAATATAATCTAATGATACTAATCGTCATCACGTATTACAGGCGTTACCAGATTTTGGATGCATACGGGATTACAGGTACATAATTATGTTTAAAACGAAATAACCGCTATCGCTAGTAATTCCTTTACATCCCCCTCCCCGCTCCTCCTCCCCGCCCTGACTCCACGATGTAAGGTACTGGAGATGTGAGATCAAGGGAGCCAGTGGTGGTAAATTGGCGGGAAAACGAGTCGCTATCAAGGATAACGTAGCGCTAGCAGGGATTCTATGATGAATGGATGCCACGCCCTGGAAGGATTCACACCCAGCTTTGATGCAACGGTCGTTACCAGAATACTTGATGCAGGTGTGGAAAATGGAAGTTTCTTCTAAATACCATGAAATATACTTACTACCTGCCTCGAAAACGTTCACTCTAATTTGGCAGGATTACTTTATTTTCTAAATCTAGTTCTTTATCAAGACCTTGTGTGTTGAGATTGAAGCCCTTTCTTCAGTTTAGGAATGCCGTTTCATGTCAAATATAAATTAATATTTGCTTGACGGCCTTTTAATTTCATCTTGTGTGTGATTATAACAGGTCTTCATTGTCGTTGATACCCAATTTCTTAGTACAAAACATGTACACCAGGCAGGAAAAGTTATTCACTTTCCTGCCTCAAATAAACCCAAATAGTACGGTTTACACCGACCAATATTACCAGTTCCAATATCTGTTTTATTTTTCCAAAACTGGGTCTTTCCAAACGTTTTTGGTGCGTTATCTTTCGTTAGTGGCTATGTTTGTTTGTACTATAATTTGTGTGTACCAGAAGAACAACCGTTGAGGCTGAGGTGAGGTTTACCGTGATAAAAAAAATGAATGAAATGGGGAAGAAAAAAAAACTCGAATTCCTCTCTTTTTTTTAGGAGCCACAATCGTGGGTAAGTCGGTATGTGAGAATCTCTGTTTCTCGGGAGGTAGCAGTACGGCTGCCAAAGGACCAGTCAAGAATCCACATGACCCTACACGTGCTACTGCAGGATCAAGTTCAGGAAGCGCTGTAGTTGTAAGTACATTATTGATTGATTCATTAATTTATTTATTCATTTATGTATTGATTATTTCTTAAATTTATTTATTTATATATTTATACATTCCATATCTTTATTCATTTTTAACTTTGAAGCGTGCTATATACTGTATTTTCCTATAAAAGATGTTACCCGTGCATCATGTATTGTAAAATTTATTATTAATTATGCTGGTAACACCTATTGAGAGGGCACTGGAACGTCGGGTGGGGGGGCAACGGTACTATATTCAGAAAATTAAATAAGAATTTACAGGGCTAGGGCTTAGGAGACGGTGCGGGCGGTGGTCCAGGCGTCTCGATACTTTTCCCCTTCTCACTTTCTCTTTTCTCGCTTTTTGCTATTTTCTATTTTCCACACTCGATTAGGGAGGGGGTACAGGAAGGGGCAAGGCTACGCCACTGTTTACAGTTGAGATGACTAATGACGTGGAAAACGGCTGAAAAGTTACTGTGTAGACCTACTACAAATTATTTTGGAATTGCTCCTCTTTGATTTACATTGTAGGCATGGGTGTCGATCCCGGGGGATGGGGGATATATCCCCCCCAATATTTCAGGTGGGGGGATGGCCTGTACAATCATCCCCCCCAATAATTCACCATCACAACAAAAAAAATGAAGAGAAAAATTAATGATGAGAGCCCGATGAGAGTAGTTAATGGTTATTACTCGCAAGATGACCATCCATATACACATTTTGCTATCTCATTTCTGAATACATATAAATAGAAAACGAAGTAAATGAGACAACCGTATATGAGACAAGAATAAATTGAATTCTCGCTCATACGGTTTTCATCAGGAATTGATGGATTTATTCAATTTATTCAATCAACAGCATCATATAAATGCAGTGCGCCAAATGCAAAGCGCGCGTCAAAAAGCAACGAGCTAAATGTTAAGCGCGAAAGCAAAAGTTCAAAAAAAAAGTAGAGAGTGGGAGAGAGGGATAATGAGAGACAGAGAGGATACAGGCGCGAGCCAGGGGCGGGGGCGGTCGCCCCTCCCCCCCCCAAAAAAAAAAAAAAAAACGCAGCCAAAAAAAAAAAAAAGAGAGAGAAAGAGAAAGGAAGTGGACCGTAAGAGAAAAAGGATCAAGAGTCGAGAACGGTACAACGAATCGTCTTGTTTCTCTAATAATGTAATGAAACGTCAAAGCTTCCGCGCTTCGCGCGGTAAGGGGGGGGGGGGGAAACTGAATTCAGACAAGGATTAAGAGTCGAGAATGGTACAACGAATCGTCTTCTTTCTTTCTTTAATAATTTAATGAAACGTCAAAAGAAATTGAATGTAGATAAGGATTAAGAGTCGAGAAACTGTACAACGAATCGTCTTCTTTCTCTAATAATTTAATGAAACGTCAAAGCTTCCGCGCTCGCGCGGGAGGGGGGGGGGGGGAACTGAATTCAGACAAGGATTAGGAGTCGAGAACGGTACAACGAATCGTCTTCTTCTTTAATAAATTTAATGAAACGTCAAAAGGATTTAGACAAGGATTAAGAGTCGAGAACGGTACAACGAATCGTATTCTTTCTTTAATAATTTAATGAAACGTCAAAAGGATTAGACAAGGATTAATAGTCGAGAACGGTACAACGAATCGTCTTCTTTCTCTAATAATATAATGAAACGTCAAAGCTTCCGCGCTTCGCGCGGGAGGGGGGTGGGAACTGAATTCAGACAAGGATTAAGAGTCGAGAACGGTACAACGACAACGAATCGTCTTCTTTCTTTAATAATTTAATGAAATGTCAAAAGGATTTAGACAAGGATTAAGAGACGAGAACGGTACAACGAATCGTCTTCTTTCTTTAATAATTTAATGAAACGTCAGAGCTTCCGCGCTATGCGCGGTTGAAAGGGGGAACTTGATTCAAAACAAGAATAAGAGTCGAGAACGGTACAAGGAATCGTCTTCTTTCTCTAATAATTTAATGAAACATCAAAACTCCCCCTCCCTGCACACCACCCCCCCCCCCCTAGGGAGCGCGCTTCGCGTGCTCACTACCGCCCCCCTAAAATAAAATCCTGGCTACGCGCTTGAGAGGATAATAACCCAGGTAGCCAGCCCATGTGGGACCCACATTGGTCCCATATTCTCTGAAATGTTATCTTTATTGAGGGTGACTTGAAAAAGTTAATAACTTGGAAGGGAGGGGTGCAGCCTGCCACACGCTTGTATCCTTGGTTGCTTTGATCCATTGCCGAAAATAGTTTGGCACCTATCATCCCCCCCCCCCCCAACCACGGATACAAATCGACACCCTTGATTGTAGGACAAGTATATTTTATGGACCGTTCTTTGTTTATGCATAGTCTAATAATCTGAATCGACTTTGTCAGTATTTGATTATGAGAATAAAGTGAATAATTTTTCGATCCAATTTGATAACCACTGCTCTAAAGGTACATGTTATGGTTGACCCCATGACCCCCTAGGTTCAGACTGGTGAGGTGGACATGGCTATTGGTGGTGACCAGGGAGGGTCCATCCGTCTTCCTGCGGCCTGGACCGGTGTTGTAGGACTTAAGCCCACCTATGGTCTGGTGCCTTACACAGGAGCCATGGGCATTGAAATGTCCATCGACCATCTTGGCCCTATGACTAGGACCGTACATGATTGCGCACTGTTCCTTGAGGTGAGTATAGTCTGATAGTGTCACGACGAAAAGCTGGTTTCGGGGAAATGTTATTGAATGCAGGTATTCCTTATTGCTTTGAATTTCATAAGTCTAAATAAGAAGAAACACAACTTTACAGGCAAACAAACAAAACCATTGATGCAAATCTCTTGTATGAAATGCCACAAAATCGCTTTGCGCAAAGAATGTCAATAATGATTATGATTTTGAACATCGGAAGTACCACTTCCTGAAAATATCTTATAACCATATCTCAAGCCATAATAATTTTAAAGGAAATTTACCATCTTGCTAATGATGGGAAATAGATTTTAAACGGTTCTAACGAAAGTAATACTGAATGTTTTGAAACTTTAGACTAGTATAAAAAAATGTAAAATGACGTTTATAGAAAACATAATAAAAAGCTGGGTGATGAGCACGGAGAGTGATTCAATTAAGCTAATTGTCCCGACCACGTGAACAGCATGTACACATATGACTTTTGCTTTTAATAGTTTTCAGTGAATGTGGTTAAACAAAAAATCCTGCTTGATAGGCAATGCACATTTAATTTAAGACATCCATAATTTACGATGTCTCTTATAAGTGCTTTACAGATATTACCCCGGTGATTCAATGCTTGTCCGCACGCACTGCGTGCACAAACTCCACTCCCTGATGGGGGGTATTCCAGGCAGGCGTTACTTGACGCTCAAAAACTGTTTGCCCAACAATGACGGTCGCATCCTACCGGGTACCCATTTAACACTTGGGTGGAGAGTAGCAAGTGCAGGTTGATATCTTGCCAAAGGATATTAGTGCCGTGTCCGGATTCGAACCCTTCAGTCAAGTGCATTAAACCACTCGGCCACGACACCACGACACTCCCAGTTTTACCCCAGCATTGCCAGCTATCCATTTACACCTGTGTAGAGAGGGACAAGCGTGAGTAAAGTACCTTGCCCTAGGATGTAAGCATCGAACGAGGATCAAACCCAAAACATATTGTATAAGAGTCAAGAGCCTTCCTTCACCAATA
Source organism: Strongylocentrotus droebachiensis (assembly GCA_035222895.1). NCBI lineage: Eukaryota > Metazoa > Echinodermata > Echinoidea > Camarodonta > Strongylocentrotidae > Strongylocentrotus > Strongylocentrotus droebachiensis. The sequence continues at coordinate 261,398 of JAVYIG010000084.1, forward strand.
TATTACAATGCTCCTACAAGGAATTCAGTTTTACTGAGTAATCTATTGGTATATTTTGTTAAGGTGATCGCAGGTTATGATGGCGGTATGGACGCAAGACAACATCCTCATATAACTGTGCCTCAGTACACCAAGGAGGTCAGTATGGTTGTGAAAAAGATTGTATTTTGAAGAAGTATTTATATGGTTTTGATGTTGAATAAAGTAAAAAATAAAAAAGATTACGGAAATAAAAAGTTTTCTGTCCGTCAGTGCAATATATTTTTCCTGTCAGTTAATTAAGTAGTAAATGAAAATAGCGGATGAAAATTATTCACAGTTCATCTTATTTTAAATGTGGTTTATGTGTAATAAAAATCATTTGTATTCCAAAAATGTTATAGAGTGATAATAGAATACGTAGTTAATACGTAAGAACAATACTTGTAAATATGGAATGTATAATGCGCAATCGATCTAGTAAACTATTCTGAGGCGCAGAGGAATATTGCTAATAATGATTTTCATAAATTATTGAACGAGAGGGGGGAAATGTTTAAGTTTTGAAAATTGAGATGTTCTACTGATGACATGAAGTGAACTAAATATCATAGTGTTTTAATAATTAAGTGGAATATGGCACAAGATTCTTTGAAAGCAGAACCTTGTTACATACAGCAGGCAAATCTGAAATTTCTATTAAAAATGTCAATTTTTACCTGGAAGTTGGAGAACTGGAGCATTGAAGGCCTGGACGTATAGGCTTTTTTTCAAAAATTCTTCTCAATTGAAAATTTATAACGTGATTTTCTTTATTTGAAATGTCTGTGTTTACATGAAAGATAGAGAACTGACTCAGAGTCAGAGGAGGTTCTATGGAATCTTTGATTTTTTTATTTTTTTATTGAGAATGTCAACTTGTACACAATAGTCGATGAACTCAAGCATTGAAAGATCGAATGTTGGTGTTCTCAAGGTAGGTGGGTTTTTCTGTGGAATTAATAGTTTTTTTATTCTTTTATTGAAAATGTCTATTTTAAAATGTAAGTTGGAGAACAAAAGCATCAACGGACTGAAAGTAGGAATCTTAGGAGAAGGTTTCGCTATGGATGGTGCTGATGCAGCCGTCACTAAGCTATTGAAGGATACACTCAACAAACTGGAATTATATGGCGCTGTTCTGAAGGATGTCTCCGTGCCTCTACATACTATATGTAATTATCCATTCATGAAAAACACGTTGGAAAAGACTTAAAAGAAATCACACTAAAGAGCAATATCAATACTGTATATCCCTTAGAAATAATATTCGGATCAAGTAGATCATCATTGCATCATTTGCACATTTTAAATAGTATTGCACAAAGCTGCATATAGAAAGTGCCTTGGGTTGATATTTCGAAAGTCTTTTACGATTGTGTATGACAAAGAAGATATTTCTCATTGTCTATGTTTATCTTGATTTCTATGTATATTTCTGTATTTATGCTAAAATATGAAAGTTTTATAACAATATTTTCATTATTTGACGCACGAGCAGTGTCGGAATATTTAGTTTTGGGAAGGGGGCTAGCCAGTCTGCAGGCACACACCATTCGTAGTGAGAAACAGAGGATTTGAACTGTTTGACGATGTAGACTGCAGTCTATAGGCCTTGTGGCTTTGACACCAGTTGAGAGTTATAAAATTAAGTCTCAATGCAATGCAAGATTTCAAATATGTATCAACTTTGTCTCATGTTTTCTCAGATTTCTTGGAAGTTTCAGTCAGACAAAGACTAATGGGAAAAGTAAAAAAAAACTGTAAATGTATAATACACACAGACATGTACAACAAAAAGAAACGAGGTCTATAGTATTATTATTCAAAACTCTGTGCAATCTTAGGTAAAGACGAATTTTGAAATACACGAAAACTTGACTTAAAAAAAAAGTTAAAGTCCATTTTGTCATTAGAGCAATATTATAGGTTAATACAACATAATATTGATTATTAGGTACTCGATATTGAGATGGCGAGCTTGATATGTTGTTCTCTTTACATCTTCTTTTTATCTGATCAGCGTCTTCTATTTGGGGAGCATGTGCAGAGGGTGCATATGAGAACATGTACCGCCTGGGAGGTAGGAACAAATATTTATGTACAACCACGCATGTATTATATTGTTGTTTTACTCTTGAAAAAACCAGTCTATTCTTCATCTGAAGAAGGAGGTCCTCCGAAAATTTGTATACTGGAATAATAGACAGTTGGACAACATAAGCATGAAACTCGAGAAAAACCTCTTTATTTTATACATCTTTCAAGACGCGGATTTGTATTTACATCATATATAAATAGAGAGGGGGGGGGGCGAAAATTTGAAAACAAAATTACAGTGAGGCATAAAATACGTTTCTTCGCAGTGTGATCTCTATAATGTCGAACACTGCCAATCCAAATTATTATAAGAATAGTTCATTTTGGGTGACTGTAAAATCGAAAATTTGCAGAAGTGAAGAGACAGAAAAATATAAGACAAATAATTATATTGAAAATTACTGCACGTCTAAGAACGACTTTGCATTATGTATGAAATGTCCTCTCTTTATCCAGTCCATGAAAAATTATATTTTAACGAGAAATGTTTTGAAATAACCGCATATTTTAATTGAATAGGTTGCGGCACCGGTCACGTAGGCTATTATCCGACCGACTTCACAATAGCTTCCGGGAAAATGTTTTCCTCCAGGATTGATGACCTTTCAAACTCAATGAAGGTACGATATAACATTATTGTATATGTAATTTTATTCAATAATCTACTGCTTTTATGATAACAACAAAAACAAGTACTACTACTACTAACTATAAGAAAAGAATTATATTATGTATTTGAAAAGAAAGGAAGAATAATTTATGAGCAAAATAAAAATAAACTTGAACTTGAATATCAAGGTAACAAATTTTTGATGACAATATGATTAGAATATCTATGTCATACAATAATGATATAATATGGTTCGAAGTAATATAATATGATACGATGCAACAGGATAAAAATGCAATTGGTATGAACTATGATAGCAAGATAATGTGGCAATTTTTGTTATCGCAAATGTTCACTTGAAAACAAGCCACGTGATGGAATAGTAATAGTAATAGTAACATTAGAAGTTATAGTTAAAGTAATCATTATAGTAACATCAAAAGAAATGAAACAGGGGCAGATCTAGCTTTTTGCCAAGGGGGGGGGGGGTTGACCCAGTGGCGGATCCAGGATTTTCCAAAAATCCCGCCGTTTTACTGTTTTACTTCCCCCCCCCCTTTTTCTTTTTTTTCTCACTTAGCCACCCAAGGGGGGGGGGGTTAAACCGCCGAAACCCCCCTAGATCCGCTCTTGAAATAGTAAAAGTAATAGTTATAGTAATAGTAACAGTGATAGTAACTGAAGTAGTAATGGTAAAAATAGTAATGTATTCTCATAATTCTGTTGCGTTGCACAGCTGTTCATGCTCCAAGGGGAATACCTGCAGAAGAATTACAAAAGTCAGGTGTATTGCCGAGCACGGAACTTGGTTTTCCCTCTTCGCAAGGCGTACGACCAGGCCTTGGAGTCGGTAGATGTCATTGCCATGCCAACTATACCATTCACAGCTTCAAAGCTCATCTTTAAAGATGACCCAGCACCCGGTATGTTCGATAATTTACAGCTTCATGGTCCTTAATAATAGCAACTAATCAGGCATTCTTTTTTGCATTTTCTCTCTCTCTCTCTCTCTCTCTCTCTCTGTCTCTTCTACTATACTATACTATTACTATGTACTACTTCTTCTTCTTCTTCTTCTTTTTCTTCTTCTTTCTTTCTCTCTCTCTCTCTCTCTCTCTCTAACCATATCCAGGGGCCAGTTTCATAAAGTTAGATATGGTTAGAGAGATTGTTCGGTTCAAACACTTCAGATATTTCTTGTTATATTTTGAATACAACGGAAAAATTACAATCCATTTCAATAGACTTATTTTTATGACTCTCTTTCAAACTGACACAAAAGAATGAGAAAGCGCGCTGAATAGTTATTCTTGACCATTACCAAACCCCACCTTTTTCATTAAGCTCTTACAACCTTTATTAAATGACTGTTCATGTAGCTCTGTGCATGTAGAGGGATAATTCAAGGTTTCCGTTTTACACATGGGTTGAGAGAAACAACTTCGGTCGTGCGGCTTTGTCATAGCCTAATCACCGTCCAAAAATTCGAACCTTCAAGCGAAAGAAACACTATATCACAGTGAGTATACTTAAATTACAAAAAAGGATAAAAACCTTTAAGCATTGCATTTTAGAATTTAATCGTTGTATAAAGGAACACACGATATATTTTCTTTCTGACATTGTCTTTGAATTTCAGAATACTTTAAGAAGTGTTTTGAGAATACGGGGAACACGATGGCTTTTAACTTAACCGGTCATCCTGCACTCAGCATCAATGCAGGCTTCGTAGAAGGTTTACCAGTCGGACTTATGTTGGTGGGGAAACACTACGATGAGCTCACCATCTTCAAAGTCGCTCAGGCTGTCGAGAAAATCAGGGATGGTTCGAAATGAATGACAGTCAAAAACCAAACAAAGATTACACGTGGTTGGTTTTCGACAATTTATCAAGGACCCCAAAAGATACGGTAGATTACATTGCCAAAAAAAAAGTAAATTGCCATTTCATTTTTAAGAAACGGAAGTTGGTAATCGAATCTGATATCTTCATCTTTTATTTTCTCCCCTATTGATGGATTTATTTCAATTGATTGCCATGCTTTTTTTTTGGGGGGGGGGTGGGTGTCCTTTTTTAGTTTGCTTGTTTATTTTCGTATTTTTATTCATTTATCTCTTGTATTCTTGAATATGGATCATGATATTTCATAATTGTGTTATATTTGTTTTGTTATATTATAAACCTTTGAAATAACAAAATATATTTTAAAAGAGATCAAACGTAGGTTAGGCGTATGACGATGAAGTAATAACTTCCAATGCCACACAGGCTGTCGCGAAAATCAGGGGTAATTCAAAGTAAAGAGCACAATTAAGAAATATCGCACAAAAATGCTCATTTTGTTGGCGTCATGCTGATTAAAAGACACTATACACTATCTTTAAATTTGCTCAGGGTGTTGTAAATATCAGGGATTTTGTAAAAAACACAAAATGAGAGGGATGACAATTTAATGGTAATGAAGAACATGTAACGCAACGTATTGTAATGTGCTTTATTAAAAATCTTTCGAAATCATAATTCTTTCCATAAAAGATATACGGCAAACGATGGGATCAATCATTATATGTAAGAAAAAAAAGATACATAGAAGGTAATAACGATTATAAAGCTAACATTTGTTTGTACATATTATTCAAATATTGACTGCTCCGGAGTTCAGTTGAGCAAAATATATGAACTGACAAATTTCAACGTTTTTTCGAGAGATGTTGCATGCGGCCACGGGTTGAAATATATTGCGCGAGGGAAATTGTTTATTAAGAGAAGAATACATGTTATATTGAATGATTTATTATTTGATATGTTTACTCTCAGGTATTTGCCATCTCATGCCTCGTTCGATTCAAAATCATTCTTCCCTTTGAAATGTATGCATGAACTTACTATGTGTCAAAATCCAACGGGTGAAATTGAATATTCATGTTTTCATTTTTGTAAATGTATTTCTTTTTAACATGTATACGTGCTTAAATGAATGTCCTTCGTAATCACAGGCCTAATCACTTCCCTTTTCACTCAGTCTATCCATGTTTAGCATCTTTCTACATCTCTCTCTCTCACTTTTACTTTGATTTGTTTTAATCTTTGTATTTTTATTTTTATTTGAAATTCAACCAAAAGTTTTGGTTGCAATAAAGGAATGATAAAGAAGATACACTTTCATCTGTTTTGTGAAAATAAAACACTGGTTCATGTACACAAATTGCTCATTCAAACGCGCATTTTATTCAAGTGTTGAGAATTGCTTCTTTGATTTTACTTATCGTGTATGACAGTGGCATAATGAACAAAAACTTTTTTTTTTGAGGGGGGGGGGTTCAGAAAACAAAATCCTTATCACCACCAAGTATCATAAAGCAGGGGCGGCGAGCGTCTTCCAAATAGGAAGGGGCTCACCAACAAAAAAAGGGCACTTTCTGGTCAAAAGGAGCACCTACAAAGGGAAACATCAACAAAACCTACACCATTGTTAGACATGGGTATATACCCCTACATCGTCATGATTGTGGTTACACTATACAAGGGATGATATCAATATTTGTTTCTTTCTTTACGTGGTTCAAGAATAAAGCAACTTACTTTGCAGTAGGGTTTGATGGTCTTATATTAAATTTCGAGCAAGCGAAACGAACGAGCAAACCATTTAAAATTTGTGAGGTCCCAGTGCAAAAAGTTACATCTTATAAAGAAGACAACGACAACAAAAACCCTGATGAGTATTAAGCACAATCTAACGAAGAAAGACTGAAAAGTTAAAGTAACATGCTCGTGAACTCTAGTGAAAATTAAAGGGGGCTCTAAGTCGCCTTGAATTAGGTGCATGTTATGGAGAAAGGAAAAGTAGGCACTTATCAAATGGGAAAAGGACACTTATTAGGAAAGAAAAGGTGCTCGTGTCAAAGTAAAAAGGGTAATTATCAGAGCCTTCATTGGTGAAAATTGCACTTCTTACACCTAAAAAGGGACACTCAATAGAAATGAAAAGAGGCACTTGTGAGAATGGAAATGGGAAATCTGTTGAAGGAGAAGGGCACCTATCAGATTTTGATAGGGGCTTTAACAGATGTTAAAAGGGGCATTTTGAAAAGGGGGAGGGCTCAATTAAAAAAGGAAAGGGGGCACAATATCCGAAGGAAATATGGTACGTATATTAGAAAGGAAAAGGGGCACGTGTCAAAATAAAAGTGACACTTATCAGAGGTGAAAAGTGGCATTTAAGAGAAAGTGAAGGGGGTTGTTATTGAGAAGGGAAAAGCACACTTATTAAAAAGGAAAAGGGGCACGAGTCAAAGTAAAAAAAGGGCAAAATTACCAGAGGGGAAAGGGGGAATTTCTCGCAACTGAAAATACGTACCGTACTCACCAGAGATGAAATGAGAGGAAAAGGACAATATTATTATTAGAAAAGAAAAGGGGCACTTGTCCTATGTAAAATGGGGCTTGTTGTGGGTACCTGAAAAGTGGGTGGGACAGTGCCCCCCCCCCCCCCCCACTTGACGTGCCGCCTCTGGCAAAATTGGCAAAAATGAATACCTGGAAAATCATGTCATTTCAGTAACATTTGTAAATCACTGGTGGGGGTTAACTGCCCCAAAAACGCCCCCCCCCCATCACTACGCTAGTGTGTCTGTCTGTTTTTTTTCTCTTGCCCTTCAATTCTCTCTTTCTGATTTTTTCTCTCTCTTTATCTGACAATGACAATGACAATTTATTCTCATGTCACCCACATTGGGGTATTGGAGAAGGTTACAATCAGTTTGAATTTGTCAATTAAACACTGTGAAATATACAATACAATACAAATAGAATTAATATGAATCCAAACAAAATAACACTATCGACAATAGTGAGAAAAATTATGATGATAATGATAACAATATTGATGATGATAATAATAATAATAATCAAAAACAAAACGATAATATTAATTAAAACGATAATTAATGACGAAATTAATGGAAGCAATTGAAAAAGAGATTTACTGGCACCAGTAAATTGATATCTGAATTAATGAATTACTGAAAATATTCTTGATATCAATTTAATAAATTGATATAAGACAAAAAAGAGAAACATAAAGTTAATATTGAACTCATAACATGTTTTTGCACATACTTAAATTAATGAAAACGAAGCATTATTTTTCGACAGAATTTTACTAAGTTTAAACGTGTTTGTACATTATTGGAGTTAAAAAGCTGACCCATTTTTAGTGTATTTGGTCTTTCAATAAAATATTTATCGATGAACAATTTTCTTTCTGAACGAAAGGTAGGGCATACAAACAAGTAATGAAACTCATCCCCAAGTGATTGCAAATTGCACAGCGTACATAGCCTCATTTCCCTTGGAGTATTTGAATATCTACCAGCTACAATCGGCAGGTAATGATTGCCACAGCGAAAACGACTTAATATTGTCCGATCTCTTTTAATGAGATCGATTAAGTATCTTTCTAAACATAAAGAATGTTTGAAGATTCGATAGTTAACACAATGCGAATTATCGTACATACAAGCAGACCAATACTGATTGTCTATCTATTTATCACGCTCTCTCTCTCTCTCTCTCTCTCTCTCTCTCTCTCTCTCTCTCGCCCTTCTCTCACACTCTCCCTCCCCACTCTCTCTCTCTCTCTCTTTGTTCTACCAAGTATAGGTAATCTTAATCATCGTTTTATTATGTTACTGTCTTAGCAGTCAAATATCGCTATTTATGCCTACACTAATCTGAATCATCGTACAATGTTCCGCCTTCTAACAGAAGTATTCATATTTGGAAGTATAAGTATACACTATGTAATCAGACGTAATTGATATTCTCTCAAGACTCCAAAATAGTGTAATTTAGTCCAATGCTACGGGTAAATAATTATTATGAAAGAAAATATAAACAATAGTTTTGTGTCTTTTCCTTTTTTTCGTCCCACTCTATCTTCCTCTTTCTTTTTTCCCTTCTCTAACTCTCTCTCACTTTCTCTTTCCACTCTCTTCCTCCTTGGCTTAAACCCTCTTTTTTTAAAACTCTATCTCTGTCGATGTCTCTCCCACTATGCCATCACTATAGCTTCTCAAAAGTAAGGTAAGAGATTTCACAGTCTGCTCGGACGCATTTTATCTCACTTCGATACTCAAAAGTAAAGGCAAGTCATGTTTTCATTAATTCTCTTGGCATAAGATACTCAGGGAGTTATCTGTCTATTTCCATCGTCGATCCGAAAGTGCGCGTTGTACCCCCCCCCCCCCCGATACACATGCCCCTGGATAATTAAGATGATTAAAGAAAATATACCAACGAATTTGATGTGTTTTATCCATAAATAAAAATTATTAATTGATGACGTATATATTTTTAGTTTGTTTTTAAACGACGCTGCCCACGGACCAACACTTAAGCATTTTCATTTCCCAGCAGAGGCGTTGATTTCTTTTCATGACCGCGCGTAGCCAGGTGAGCTCCCCCCCCCCCCAAAAAAAACAAAAACAAAAAAAAACGCCAGCCCCCCCCCCCACCCAAAAAGAGAGAGAGAGAGAGAGAGAGAGAGAGAGAGAGAGAAGAGAAAAAAAGTAAGAGGACAAATAAGAAAAAAAAGGAGCAGGCATAGAAACATTTTTTTCAATTCAGTCGAGAACGGTCCCGAGAACGGTACAACGAATCGTCTTCTTTCTCTAATAATTTAATGAAACGTCAAAGCTTCCGCGCTTCCCCCTCCCTGCATCCCTGGTGACAGGCGCGGATCCAGGATTTCTTAGGGGAGGGGGCCCAACTTTTTTTGTTTTGCTCCCGAAAATTTGAAAATCGCGCCGGCTCAGCCAGCCGAAAAGTCGCTCAGTGGGGGGGGGGGGGGGTAGTGAGCACATTTTTAAAATTTGCACCCCCCCCCCCTTGAGCGCCAGGGGGGGGGGGGGCCAACCCCCCAAAAAGGTAAAAATCGCGTGATTTTACATGATTTTTTTCTCAAGGGGGGGGGCCCGGGCCCCCCCCCCCTGGATCCGCCACTGCCTGGTGACTACCGCCCCCCCCTAAAATAAAATAAAATCCTAGCTTCGCGCTTGCGCTTGGAGGGGGCGAAATATTAGAAAAATTACATTCTTAGCAAAACTGTTGTATAAAAACAAGCAATATACAAGTTATCAAAACTTTGCCGGTAATTAGGATTAACGTCCACGCCTTCCTTTCTAACGAGGTTGGTTCTTGCATACAAATCAACTTCGAAAGAGCCCCGCCCATAATACGGCTGATATGCGCATGTCAATGCAATTAATGGCGAGCGACAACACCAAAGTAACACATGCACCTGTACTGTACCTGTCGTCTACACACGTAAACGTGGCAAGATGGCGAAGTTCTTTGGGAAAGTTTCCCGTGGCCTTACCACGTGTATTTTGGTCAGCGTTTTGGTAAGAGAGCTTTTGAAAATTGAAGAGATTGCATGATGTTCTTACTGAGAGCATTTAAAACGATATTTTAGAGATAAATCATGTTTTTTTAGCTGTGAAATGGGTGAAATGATACTTGGTCGGATGCTTGTAAGGACGGGATGTTCCCGGGTAGGCGATAGCGGGGGATGTACCGGCGCTATCCTGTGCATGCGAGCGAGGAGATTCGGCGTATGAATGAGGTTGTCGTTGGTCTCGTGCCGTGTGGGTTTGACAGACTGTGTATTTTGCCACGATTAAAAATGTAGACAACATGTTGCAAAAATTATAATTGAACCTCCCTTTGTGTGAGTGGACGTTTCAAATTTGAAATGCACCTTTTTGTGTGAGTAGGTGCTTACAATTTGAAGTGCAGATGCAGTTGCGATCAATTATGAATTACTTTCTGGTGCTAGTGAGAGTGCACTTTCGTCACACACACTAGGCTGAGAAAGCCTTCACAACATGTATAGAGTTTGAGGAATAGTTATGAGGAAAGCAATACATGTGACGAGATGAAGATTGCCCGATGGCAGAGTGAAAGTGCATTAGCACAACACTTTCTTAAATTATCAAGTTTTTGAAGTTCAATTTATGCAAACTCTGTCTTCCAACTACTCATTACTGTGCAGGTGGTGTTACATGTACTTCATATTGGTTTTATGAATGCATGAATGAATGAATGGATGAAGTTATTTTAGCCAATCATCACAAATAACGCACAGTTGCTTACAAAATCAGGGGATATTACTCGAATTCATATGACATTGGAAATTTATAACGAATGGCTTTGCGCTTGGACCTCTTGTGAAGCCAGCACAGCTTATACATGAGGCCAAAACTACATTCCGTAATGGTATGAGAACTGAGGAACATACATGTAGGCCTATGTAGTACAAGGAATAATGCCATTTACTTTTACTTGTTTTATTTTGTATGTCACATATGTTTGTAGTCCGATATACCAATGTGCTTTTCAGCAAGACAGTCAATTTCTACTAATTTTGATGATTCTTATACCTCACAGTTATTACACCAAGTACTATGTACTCCACAGTCAACCTTTCCAAATTGCTTCTACACAGTTTGTTTCTAACTGTAATCACATGACCAGAACATTTCTATTTGTAATCACCTACGCTACCTAATACCCCAATATTTTGAAGCTGTTGTGTTTCCTTGCCATTGTGTAAAAAAGGAGCAGGCAATATTTAGTATTAAAACATCACTTTGTGATTTCATGGCCAATAAAACTTGCATTAAATATTTCAGTAAGACAAAGTACTTTGTAATTCAAAATGGACTTGTAAAGCCTATTTATGCTTCAATCTCTCTCAAGTGAATTAAACAGTTAACTTTTAAGTGAGCTTTCAGAATACCAAACTTTTTAAGCTTCTTATGTGACACTGCACACACTCTAGTACAACTTATTTTTAAACATATACATGTGTACAAGTATGCACTGTACTCCTTTTATTGAAGCTCTCCAAAAACTTAAATTCTTTTAGTATGATAAACTAGAACTACCGGTATGTGGAACTACAGGTATGTAAATTTATGGAATAACCAAAATATATTTTTAAGTTTACACTTTGTTTACAAAACTCATTTTGTTTTGTTTTTTGCAACATGTTGTACAGTACTTGTGAAATGTCCTTGCAGTTTTTTCAATATTTTCATATATTAAGGGAGATCTCTTTGACTTTTCCAGAGATATTTACGAGATGTATTTCTTTTATCTCTGTCACTTCAGATCCTAGCTACTGAGGCAGCTAAAAAGAATGTTAACCGTAAATTTGTAGCAGACTTCACAGATTTGAAAGAGTTCAAGAAGGAATTACGGACGCACAACAACATCATGGTTCTGTTTTCCAAAGATGGTGAGTTCTTCAAAAGTATAATTTTCATTTTTACATTTGTAGTATACGTATGAAACTAAAAAATACAATATCCTCACAGACCATGAACCTCAGTCATTCAAATAATTGGGTCCACTTTCACTATTTATGCCATCTACCTATATATACTTCTAATCATGAAAAAAAAGAAAAAAAAAAATACCCGGTAGTACAAATGGCCCTAAAATATCCGAAAATTGCTTTATTATTTTGCACTTTTTCAATTCTGATCTTTCAATGCTATTTTTTAATTTCAGTAGTAAAAGTTCTAACTTTTCAAGAGAAACTCTGTTCAAATTAATAATTAACTGTTAACGATTCAGTATGTGGGTTGTTTGGACTGTTGGCAATATGTAAACAAACTAATGAACACTTGCTTGAAATCCAATTTGCGCATATCGTTGTGCCGCCGCTGGGAGTAGGTCATAAGCACACACAAATGCCACGTAGTGAATTTGAGATAACTGGCTCCCAGGGTTTTGACTGCTCTGTACATATTATACCATTTTTTGAATATGACAGGGATGTTTTTTTCCGGGATTGTAATTTGTAACTACTGGTTCCTAATTTAAGTAATTTTCGTACACGTACATGTAGTTGCATATCAAATGAGCATATAATTTTGAAGGTTGTTTCAGGCATTTTCATGCTAATGACCTTCTGCGTTAGTAGAATGGCTGAACAGGTCAAGTGCTTACTGTACGCCCTTCTGTCTGCTGCTCAACAGTATGCCATATGGCTGTTGGTATACATACATGTTTATCAGGATGACTTATTTTTATTGTCATTTATTTAATACCAAAGTTATTGGGGTAGATTATCTTCTTTTGTTTGGTAGTTTTTGCCAATTATTTTGTCTGGCTTTTCTGTTTCCATCTGATTGTGATAATGTGTTAGAAAATAGGCCTGGGACTAACATAAGAATATTTTATACTCTTTGAATATGACACATACAGTATCTTACATGGTAATAAAAAGGAAGATCAAGACTCAGAGGCCCGAATTCACAAAGCAAGGTTTGAGCTCAGACCAAGGTTTGAGGTCAAACCTCCTTTTGTTTCGCCAAACCTCCTTTTGTTATTTACAAACCTGGTTTGTAAATAACAAAAGGAGGTTTGAGCTCAAACCTTGCTTTGTGAATTCGGGCCAGAAAGTTCAAAAAATATTTTCCACCTTAGCAGTACACAACCTTCTCTTTAAAGGCAGGGTATTTTAGCATCATCACATGCGTGCTCATGTCATGCAGTTGATGATGCATTTTGGGAAGTGGCTGTCAACACATGGGAACATTGTGAGCAGCAGATGCCTTTAATAACTTCATATGAAATGATCACTCACTATATAAGTGAGTGATCATTTCATATGAAGTTATTAAAGGCATCTGCTCCTTATTTTCTAATTTTCCAGCCAAATCTGCGGAGAGCCTGATGAATATATACAGTGATGTGGCAGCAGAAATGAAGGGTCTAGCCACCTTGGCCTTTATTGATTGCAGGTAAGACCCAGTTAAATTGTTCCTACGTGTCATTTGATGTCTCCTCCCAATCCCTTTTTTTCAGCCTGTCTACTTTTATCATCATTTGAAATTTTATTGAATACAGAATAAAGAAGAATATGAGGAAATCCAGACTATGATGGAGCAAAAGCGATTTGAATATAACCTCACCCCACGAAATAACTTTAATTATTCTGAGAGATTTATTATATTCTTACCCATTAGTCTACAAGATTCCCCACCAATGTGTATGAGAGAGACATAAAGCAAGAATAATGTACAGTTTCTCAGCACAACATGGGCATCGCCATTTTCTTGATAACTTGACGTACTATGTGAAGTCATTTATCAAATGAATTATTCACATTTATGGATGCTTCCTTCCCACGTGTGTGTGGTCACTATGGTGATGAAGCATTTCATTCACCTGCTGTTATCCTTTGTACTCCAATTGCCAGAACGAAAATTGCATTAATAAATACGAGCTCTTTTGGGGTGAAGGTTTCCCATAAAGGAAAAAGATTTGTCAACTGTTATATTTTTCAATGAATTAGTGACAATTGCTCTCATATTTTCATTAAATTTACATAATTTTCTCACCTATGATTTTTTCCTCATTGAAAAGTAAAGGTTTTGTTATTGATTTAAAAAGCCTTTCCAACTAAGGCTAGCATGAATTATCATATGTACAACTTTTTCTGGTACGTCACATTTTCAAGAAAATGGCTGTGCCCTTGTCATGCTAAATGGAATCATATCATGCCAAGAATATCTTCCTGTACATTTTCTTAATGAATATTGGACATCAAAGGAAAGGAATACATCTCATAAATAAGAATACCTACATGTACACTTATTCTTTGGGGTGAGGTTTCCTTTAATTAGTATGATTTTGACTTGTTTCAAGCTCCGCAATTTTTCGTCTGTCTTTGATTAAAAATACATGAAGTAATATTGTGTTTAAAATTTAGGGGCAAATACTTAAAAAAGAAACACTAGATATTAAAGGAATTGTTCAACATTTTGGGGGCTCCCTGCTACACATGTATAGTGTTTCGAAAACAAAGCAAAGCGATACAAATAAAAATTGCAAAATTTAATTGACATATTGCCTCTTTTTTTGTTCTTGGAAATAGTGATTATATAATATATTTTACAATGCCTTGCCAGTTTAGAGACTTTATTGACTACCTTCAATTCATTTTGATTCAAGAACAGCGCAACGTACTTTGGAAATGGACCCAAAATTCACTCTTTCTGCTCATGTATAATGTGTAATTCCTAGCATTCTGGATCAAATAATGATGCAAAAATGTCACTAAAAAAACACTGAATTGATATAGCTTAAATTTTTGAAACAACACGCTGCTATAAATGAGAAGCAGGAAATTATGAATGCAAAAATGCCTTATTACATGTACATGTACATGTATTTTGCAACTCCATGAGAAGCCCAGATTAAATGTCACAGGGGCAAATCTCTACCGTAATCATATAATGTGACATGTACATGTACTGAATCATCTTCCTGAAATTAAGACTCTCAATTGTACACATATGGACCGACATATATTGAAATTAATCAAATTCAGTTTTCATTGAGGCAGGTCTAAGGCGGGTCCAAAGCCAACATTGATTATTTACAGTGTATGCCGATTATTTCTATACATATAGTTTTGCCTGTAGACATACACAATGCACCATCCAAATTTTGTTTTGTGTGTGATATGATGGTGTGTAGGTTGCAGGCAATTATGGCAGTGCCCATGACAATTCTGGGCTTTGAGAATCAGCAAGTAAATAATCAATGTATAAAATTTCTCAGTCAGATAGGGATTTATTTAACATGACTCACTCTGCAGTGTGTTATTCTTTTCAGGATTTGGAAGGGGGGAGGGAGGGAGGATGATGTTATGTCTGAGCCAAGTTGTCAACAAAGTTAAATGCATTTTTGTTTGTTTGCACATGATAACTCTTGATGATATCTTGTTTAAAATGCTGGAGTAAAAACAAAAAGAAAAAGGAAAATTTTCTAGCAAGATGACTGTCAGCTGGTATTTTTAGTATGTGTAAGCTAAAATTTGCAAAGTCTAGTGCTAAGTACATTTTAAAATGTGCAAGAAAGGAGGTTATCATAAATTATGCACATTAATTATGTACATTAATTACATTTGTTTGAGAAATACATATATCATACCTTTTTTCCTGCTCATCTTAGTAGACATTATTAGGCAACACTACACTGGGTTGCTTTTTTGAGTAGTCCCAGATAAGTTCAAGGAAAGTATAACTTCCAAACAAGTTGAATTAGGTGAAAATGGGGGAACATGTTAATATGTAAGAAATCGGTTAAAAAAAATGAAAGAGTCATGAATGTTGAAAATACACAAACAATGTGTGGAGTCTCAAACTGTGATATTGGTCATTACCGGTAGTCATACAACTGTGATGTATTTTGTGTCAACTGTCCCATTGTTGCATACAAAAATATGAATTTCCAGTTCTCTCCTTGGAACACTTTTCCACTCTCATTGCTCTACTCAACATATGATATGAATAGCATGTTGTCATTGGCCTTTCAACCCCCTGAAATAAACAAAAAGATCTTACCAAAAGATCATACTCTGTCATAAATTTCAGGAAAAAAATAGTGCCAACAAATGTGAAGGAACAAAGACAAGTGACATATAATGGAATCTCCAATTCTCCATTATCTGAATTTCCTATTTGTATAGAGATTTCATCTTTCCACAATCTCCCCCCCCCTCAAGTAGGTACATACAGCTTATCTTATTTAATTTAAATGGGGGGGGGGGACAAAAAGCTCTGTAAGCTTTGTGAATACAATATCACCTGTTCACACGATTGTGAATTTATGAAAGTTTTCCATTTCTGTGCGAGAAATGCATGAGTTGCCATCTCAACCGTCCATGACTTACCAATGTGACGATCCTGGGACAACCTTACGTTTCCTGCTTGAGCTAATTAGGATGTAGTCATCTCCCGCTAGTCCCGCTGAGATATATTGGAAGGAGAGGGATGATACAGGATCTGGGGGGGGGGAGAGATCTATAGTCTCTAGGGAGAGAAGAGGGCTTGGGGATGGGAGGAGGAGGAAAGGGAAAAGGAAGGAGAGAGCTTGCTTCGTGTTATATACAAAGGCTCAATGGATAGTATTTACTTTGTAATATATTGCCCGGCTCATATGAAATTTGATGCCCCATGAAAAACTGAAACCAGACCCACAGTTAAACAGATTTGTTAGTAATGTCTACAAAATAGATATGCCTCACAAAAT
Organism: Strongylocentrotus droebachiensis; assembly: GCA_035222895.1. Taxonomy (NCBI): domain Eukaryota; kingdom Metazoa; phylum Echinodermata; class Echinoidea; order Camarodonta; family Strongylocentrotidae; genus Strongylocentrotus; species Strongylocentrotus droebachiensis. Next base: position 278,239 of record JAVYIG010000084.1, read on the forward strand.
TTATGATGATAGTAATATTGGGTAGCTGTGCTTTAAGGGAATATCAAAAGTATTGAACCATATTTGTCTGTGATTGTATTTGATTGTGTTGCGGGTAATGAACTAACTATTACCAGAAAACGTCAAAATTAACATATGTCATGTTTTTCATGAAAGTCATCCTTTTAAAAGTCTTTTTCTCATGATTCAGTCTTCAAAAATTCATCTTTCTAAAATCTTGGGCCTGATTGTGAATGTTTATTTTTAATGCTCTGTCTGCTGTAGATTTCAGATGATAATGTTCACATGCCATGAAGATATTTACTTATCTGCACTAAATTCATTCAATTTAGATTATTTGTTTCTTATTAATTTGAATTTATCCCCCCCCCCTCTCTCTCTCTCTCTCTCTCTCTCTCTCTCTCTCTCTCGATCTTTATCTCTCATTCTATCTATTGCATATCATCTCTTTCTGTCTGCTCCTTTCAAAACGTACAGTGAAGCCAAGAAGCTGTGTAAAAAATACAAGGTCTCACCATTACCAACAGTTTTGAAACATTACAAGTAAGTATAATTAGTACGCTTTTTTTACAGTACGTGATTATTCATTCTGTTTAAAGATAAAGTTGAGTTCTGGTCATGCGATTGCATTGTGAAAGAAATGGTGTGGAATCCATCAGAAAAATTTGACCATGCAGCATATAATATTGGTGTTTACGACAAGGTTCTGGAATCATCAACTGATAAGAAATTGGCCCAGTCGTGGTAAAGTAACAAGCACTGTACACTGATAGATGTATGTATATGACTACACAAATATGTGGCGTAAAAATGAGGCCCACATTTTTAAGCTGTAACATGTCATGAAGGCAATTGAAAAGCCATGCTTTTTAGGGAACATTTTTTCTCTGATGTTCTCCCACATTTGTCACCTCCCCCCAGAAGTGTTTGTTTATATGAGATTCATTTTCTGTCATCAGCATAACCACAATTGATATATCCTTTCAGCAATATTTGTCTAAAATGACTGTTCAAACCAAAATATTTCAAACAGCAGCAAAAGCAGCAACAAAACAGACTTGAAGATAATTTTGTATTTCACCCCTCGTCTTTCCTTTACAAAATGATGAAATAAAATTGTTAAAAGGTAAAATTTAAAATATAATATGAAAAGATGAATGTATGAAATAGTGGTTGCCTGTGAGGATTCATCATATCTAAAGTCTTCTTTATTTTGTATCTTTCTGTATTGCAGAGATGGTGATTATCATAAAGATTATGATAGGCTTATGAGAAAAAAGGTAAGGAGATCAAGTCTATTTATAGTGTAATCAAAATTAAAATGAAACTCAATATTTTGTTTCATATTGTTAAACATGAATGTCAAGGTACTGTACATGTTCTAGATATATTTATATTCAGTGACTGTAGTCCATTCTTTTCATTGTCTTTTCCTTGTTATTATTGGTTTAAGAAACTTATTAAAAAGGTGAAGCGCCTTTCACACGATATCTGTTATAATTTTGTTACATGGAGATGTTATGTGGTTCATTCAATTGACTCTCAATACTGTGGATTCACAATCCACAGATCAAGAAGATTTGATGGGTCTATTCTATGTAAAATATACTCTAATGCTTGAAAAAGAGTCAATTGGGCCCCCATCAACAACAATATGGTAATTTCAGTCACCTTTTGGCCCCCAAAATGACAATTTGTATTGATTCTCATCCCAAATTGGGCAAATTTTTCAGCCAGTAAAATTTGATGGGTGGCTTTTGACATCCAAATTTAATATAAAACTGTGCACTGATATCAGAACAATCAATTTCCTTGACCACTTTGGTCATTTACATTGGTGGTTAGCATTTTGCTGCGCTGCCCTGGTTGAAAGATGTCTACTCACAAGCTAGAAAATTGTAAAGTCCCTTTCTATCCGACTAATTTATCATGTATCCTGTTTTATCATCATTAAATCACAGTAATTGTTTGAATATTATCACATGAGCCACAGAGGCAAATTGACTTTGTCTAAAATGAGAATCTTTATTCGTAAGTGTGTATAATATAACATGTATCTTCTTACATTGTACACACGTTGCGTGCCACCAGCACGAAGTATAACAAGGCATAGCAGGATCGCATGTCTCTGTCTTGGTGCATTTGCATTTACCTGGTATATACAAAAACAAACAAAACACACTGAAATGATCCTGTGATATGTTGATAGAGCTTGTACTCAGTAATGAACGTAAAAAAATAGTTGTGATTTGTAAAAAGAGCTTGAGTCATTGTTTTTTTATTTAGCTGTAATGCCTTGTGTCATTCAGTTTTGATTATTCCATTGATGTATGATAGTGACCATATATCCTGGATTTTAGCTAAATGTTTATTCTACCGTATCAATTGACAATACACACATCGAGACAGCCTGTGAATGAATGATTTCAATGCTTACATTTTACTCTCTTTTCTTTGTTGCTTTCATGATAACAGTCATTGATAAACTTCCTGAGGGATCCAGAGGGGGATGTACCATGGGAAGAAGAGCCAGACGCTGATGATGTGATTCATATTGAGAGTACAAAGGTAAACCTGAGAAAGAATTGACATTATTTTTCTCATATCGTAGTGTCTTTAAGGAAATTTCGATTGACAGAATAGAACATTAGCTTTTCATTTTAAGCAGTTCATTTGTTTAGTATGTGCACTGGTAGAAAAATAATTGGTTATCGAAGTAGTAAGTGGTTAGTGAATTGAGATCTTTAGGGGAATGTACCATGCGAGGAGCCAGATACTGAACATATGGCTCCCTTTAAAAACACAAGTAAAACCAGAATTTGATATAAATGTATAGCACAGAATGTACATGTATATGTAATAATTTTTAGTCTACATGGTGTTTTGAAGTGAGAAAGATTTAATGACTGAACAGGACGTTGTTTTAGTTATTTAGTATTTTATTGTATTTGATTTAGAAACTTTTTAATAGGCAGTGCACCTACGGGTGTATAAGGAAACTTAAACATGGGTTAAGGGTGAAGTAAGTGATAGGGATATCAAGAGGGAGGTGTGTACCTTGGGAGGAAGAGCCAGATAATGTAGAAAGAGTATATAATGAGAGCACAATTGTTAACCAAAGTCTGACAGCATGGACAAAATTTTGTAATTTCACCCCAAAATAGTTTTCAGAAGACAAGACTCGTAGTCAGATAAAGAAAATAAATTAAAAATGTGTGAATAACCACAATATTCTCCACGAATACAGTATTTTGTGTAGGTCATTTCCGTTAGTAGATCCAGTTTGTTTGAGACCGAGTGGATATTGGCCTGATTCTGCCATTGACAACACTCAATTTTTAATCGTCTTTTTCCTCTTTGATTTCTTTCTTTTTGATGTAGGAATTTGAAAAGTTAATCAGCAAAGAGAGAAGGCCAGTGCTGACAATGTTTTATGCACCATGTAAGTGATTATAATATATTGTTTTCGAATATTTTCCTTCATACGTGTGATTGTAACCTTTGTTCATATTCATACATACAGATACTGATAAAACATTTAGTAAGAACAGGAATAGTTGAGATTGAGAACCATTTCTTGCAAAAAGATCTTAAAAGCACAGGTTTTAATTCATAAAGTGTGATCCCCCCCTTCCCCTCAAAATATTTTTAAATTTAGCATCAAGCATGTATGTGAATGTACATACATGCATTTGACTTCCTACCTTAAAATCCAGAAAAAATTACTGTATGTTCCATTTTGTCTTTCTTGAAGCAGTGCTTCTCATTGAGACTTGTGATAGAGGAAATCCATGGGCAGTCTTTATCTACAGGTTTTGTTGTTTTTAATGCCAACACTATTGCGTTGATAATTTTGTGTCTAGATGCAAATTTTAAACATTCCATTCAATTCATAACTTGTAGCTTCTATATTGTAAGTATACTAGAAAGAGCGCTATTCTTTTTACAGTCTAACCTAGTGACCAATTGCATACAAAGACTACCTGTCTATAAAGACGACACTTCTGCTTCCTATGAAATGGTGGTTCTTATTGAAACATTTACTGAAGGAAACCTGTGTAATAAAAGACCACTGGCCTGTTAAAAACTGCCAAGCCTGAAAATTGCTTTTTGTGTCTCTCCTTTGGGCGGTCTTTCTTAGGCAGGGTACACTGTAGTTCATTGAAGGTAATGCTGTAATGGTCTGCTGTATTGTATGGGAATGGAGAGATAGGGGCCCGAATTCACAAAGGAGGTTTGTCGACATATGACGAACATAAACCTAGGTTTGTCGACATATGACGCACATAAACCTAGGTTTATCAACAAACCTCCTTTGTGAATTCGGGCCATCTGGTTTGAAAAACCACTCTAGTACACTTGGATAATTGTTCTTTTTATGAACCACACATGTAGTCTCCTGGATAGGACTTTCAAACAATTTGTCATGAAATTTGTCAATTTGTCATAAGTTGTTATGAATAAACTGTTTGAAATAAGCAAAATTATCTACTGCAATACTAGTCTAAGCATAACAACAGCAAAACATGTAGAGAAAGACTGCCCACAGGTAGGTGTTGACTACAATCTTAAATTTACTTTCTTTAGCATTCTAGATCAATCGCATGTATTCCCCTCCAACTGATTAATTCTGTTTAAAATTATCTTTTTGACAAACTGGACGTTCATGGTAATGCAAATCTCCTCCATCTGTTATTGATGTGATTGTGTACACTTTCCTAGGGTGCGGTCATTGCAAGCGAATGAAGCCTGAGTTTGCAGGAGCAGCCACAGAACTGAAAGGAGATGCGGTAAGATTTCGCTGTCATTTCAACTTAGTTTTTCAATATGGGATGAGTTTATTGGGGTGTTTAGCTACTTATATGTAGTAGAAAAGTTGAATTGCCACCATCAAATAATAATTCTCCCCATTTGGTGAGTTATGCAATTGGTTTATTGGTCAATCTTCGGAAAAACAGTTTTTAATCTATATTTCATCTGCAGAATATTGTGATTTAGAAAGATACTTCTGGTTGAAATATTTAAACTTACCTCCTAAGACAAGGAAAAAGTTTGCGAAAAATAATATTTAGATTTTAATTACACGTACATGTAGGCACCTCTTTGTGTGGTTACATACAGTATGTGACATTTGTTTCACTTTTGAAAGAATGGCAAATCAATTCTCTAACAAACAACTGAGAACTCAATGTACATATGTTAGGATGTAAGATTATCATTTTTGTCTCAAATTACTCATAGCGTTCGAAAACAAAGGTAATTGGAAAAATTAATTAAAGATGTCTTCTATAACTGTAAATTGTTTTTAATAACATTGTATGAAACTTCCATCATGAAACATATTCACAAGGTCTAATGAGCTTGTGATTGTCATGTTAATCTTTGAAATATGATATAGAGGTTTTTGTTATAACATATCAATTGTCTGATGTTTGAGGGGTATTTATTACTTTCCAATCACAATTTTATTAGCATTATAGTTCCTCTTTTCATCTGAATAAATATGTATCTGACTTTCATTTTCATTTGGTCCATATAACTACAAAGTTTTCACAACAATATATGAAACTTCCTTCAGGAAATGTCTTTACAAAAGTCTAGTAGACTTGTGATTGTAATCTAAATTTTTAAAATATGATATGATTGTTTTTAGCTTGTATCGAAAGTCTGAGGGGGGGGGTATTTAATTTTTTCCAACACAATATTGGCATGATAGTTCCTCTTTATATTTGCTCTTGATTTGATCTGAATTTCAATTGTTATTTGGTCTTGTTTCCTCAATCAAGGTATTAGCTGGAATGGATGTGGACAGACCAGAAAACATGGCCTCAAGACAAGCTTATAACATCACAGGATTCCCAACAATATTGTATTTTGAGTAAGCCAAAGACAAGATATGATGATTAAAATTAATCATTTATTAGGTGGGCGATTCTGTAGAATGTATCGTGTACGCCACTTGCCAGATGACTTTTATCCATTTATTTCATCCACACACACAAAAAAATGCACTAGCTTGGCCAGGAGGGATTAGACCTCCCTGGATGGTCACTGACAGGTGGTTATCTCATCAAATCAGCTCTCAATTAACATAAGAAAAAGGGGACCATGGGGGACCAGTGGTCACCGATTACGCATTGTTTGCTGTACAGAGGGCGCAAGTAGCTATAAGTAGTGCAGTGGGGCTTTAATATGACTATTTGCCATTTATGTTTTTTAGGTATCACTACTATCAGTCAATGACCACATTGAGAGATTTTTATACGAGGGTGAAATAAATGAATCAAAGTAAAATGTTTATGGGACAGATTGCATTGCCCAGGTTCATTACATGTACTAGTATGTAGCTTGTCAGTCAAGAGTATTCTCATCCTTTGAAAATTGAAATATTGGGTATTTTCTTAATTTGTCCTTTGTTACAAGTCAGATCTATAGATTTGCCCAACCAGACACATTCGTTCTTCATTTTAATAAGGGCTACTCTTGGGAACTCCTATGTTTATTAAATTCAAGATGGATAAAATATGAAAATCAACACTAAACATATTTTAAAATACGTAAGAGTAAAATTTAAATAACTTGAACTATCATGGGCTCATGCACCATCTGATATATATCCCAAAATCGCATCAACTTAAACCATTATTGTGAATTAACGACCAACACATTTGTGAGGATACAAGAAGTATCCTAGCATGTACTGCACTTCATGTATTGATGCAGTTGTACACACGCTATTTTGTATTGTTCAAACGTTAAGGAATTAAGATAATGATTTTTGTACAATGTACCACTGCTTTCATTACTGTTCCATACCTCCCTCCCTCCCTCCCTCTCTCTCCCCGTTTCTCTCTCACTCTCCATCTATCTAACTAATACCTCTCTCTCTCTCTCTCTCTCTCTCTTACTTTCAGGAAAGGAAAGAGGAAGTTTGATTTTGGCGGTGAGAGAACAAGACAAGGAATAATCGATTGGATGGAGGAGTAAGTTTTGAATGCTATGGCACTAGCATCACTTTGCAACTTGACATGATTCTATATTTGCCTCTCTTTCCTCTTGCACTTAAACTGCTTCAAGATAATAAAAAAATGTTGATCATAGAATTGCATTAGAGAATTTGATATGTAATACAATATCATTTACAGAAGCTTTCAAAAGAAATTCTCCCTATTTACATATGCAAGGAAATTGCTACTCATGAGATACAGTGCTAAAAGATTTGATACATTAAAAAAAAAATGTTTTGTCCCATTTTGAATTGCGAGTATGATATGACACAAGATGATCATGATGATGTTGGAACACCCTAACCTCATGGTATAGTGGTTCATTCACTTGTAATCCCAATCTTAAGGGTTAGGGTTTTAATATCATCATTGTCTGTCTCTACCCAGATGTTAAATTGGTATTTAGCAGGAATTTTTCCTCAAAATACATTTACAGTATACACTGATAATGGCTGCTTGAGCTAATGCATGGGCAATACTATCCTAACCATTGTGAAGCGCATAGGGAGTTTAGATCATCCTGTGATGTGTGCGACACAGAAATTGTTTATCATTGGTATCTTTACTGTTTATTTCCATGTATACTTAATGATTCCTTCTCGATCAGTCCTCAGGAACCCAAGGAGCCAGAGAAGGAGGCGGAATGGAGTGATGAGGAAAATGATGTTGTCCATCTAGAGGAGAACTTTGATGAATACATCGCCAGCCATGATTCGGTCCTGGTCATGTTCTATGCACCATGTGAGTAGGACATAGGATGGTGGTGGTGGTGGTGGTTGTGGTGGTAGTGGTTGCGGTGGTGGTGGCGATGGTGGTGGTGGTGGTGGTAGTGGTGGTGGCGATGGTGGTGGTGGTCGTGGAGTTGAGGAGGAAGAGAAGGTAGTAATGTTGGTGGTGATGATGGTGATGATTATGATTATGATAATGATGGTGATTGTTATGGGATGATGAAAGAGGGGGATGATAATGAAGATGATTACATTTGTCCTGTTGATTAAGATGATCACGATGGTACAGGAACAGAGGAGGATGATGAGGATGGTGATGATGACGATGGACATAAGAATGATTATGTTTGGGATATTTATGTTTTTGATGATGAGGATAATAGTGATGATTATTAAGTTCATTGCAATAAATATGATTGCTATGGTAAGAAAGGTAAGCATGGATGGTGGTTAAACTGATAGAGGAAGAGGAGGAGGAGAAAGAAAAAAAATGAAGAAGAGAGAGGAGAAGAAGAAAATGATGGGAGGATGGTGACAACTTTCATCTCTCCTTACAATTTCCTTTCAATTTATTACATCCCTTTCTCTCCTTATTGCATTTAGGGTGTGGTCACTGCAAGAAGATGAAGCCTGAATATGTAGAAGCAGCCACAGAGCTCAAGGAGAATGGGGTGAGAATGTGCACTTGCCAGATTATGTAACTTACACTCCTCTTGAAGTGGCAAAATATTTGTTCAAATTTATTATTCTAAATTGTTGAAATCAATAGGAAATGCATCATTTCTTCATTTTTTCTCTTTTCTCATAAGATGATCATTTACCTTCAAGGCACAGCGTAAACTACTCAAGTTATGTCTGTAATTACATTATATCCTGATAGTAATATTTAAGAACCAAAATTAGTCGTCTGGCCAGAGTATTCTGTTTTTCTAATAGCATGGAGTCTACTTGTGAAAATAATGAAATTGTGTTTTTTATAGAACCTTTGGAAAAGATGAGAGCTTATCATTGAAAGCAAAAGCGCGACTCTCCTTTACACATGACATACATTCAACGTTCTACTTGTAGGATAGGCTGTTTTCCACTCTTTCTTCTATGTACTGTCTGGTCAGAAAACAAGAGAAGGACAAACATGTGCATGTATAAACACACAAGAAAGATTCAGTAGATGGTGGATTTGAACCCTTGGTCTTTAGGTAGGTCGAAATGTTATGACCAACTTGCCTCTTAATGTATCTTTCCTTTTTCTTTGCTTTCAGCTGGAGGGAGTTATGGGTGCTGTGGATGCAACAAAGGCAAGAGCTTTGGCTGAGAGATATGAGGTCAAAGGATTCCCAACTCTCAAATATTTCAAGTAAGTGTTTTATTTTTCAATTCCCTACACTTTGTTTGCACCTTAACGCAGCCTTAGGTGGTTGGGGAAAGCAATTGTCAATTTAAGATGTCTGTTAGAAATGTTTCCTCAATAAATTCACTTTGTTGTTGTTGTTGTTTTATTATACATAATAATGCAGATGCCCTGCTTATGCAAATGAATAATTTTGTTTTAATTTACAGTGTGTAATATATTTTACCCATTCATTTGCAATAGATTAGAAGAAATACATCACGTTAGAAAAATTGTTTCAAACTAAAGCATTTTTTTCATATTTCACAGAGTTTACATGTAGGTTATATTCTCTGATTTGTGAAAACCTGAATGTTCGTATACTTTTAAGCTTGTTCTATTTGACAAAGTTTAACAATTTCCATTCGCAATTCACTCCTACATGATGTTCTAATGCTTCATTTTCTGTGACTGGCAGGAATGGAGAGCACGCATGGGACTTGAATGAGAGGACAGCAGACAAGTTTGTGGAACATTTAACAGAGTAAGTTTTGGCCTGGTATTGAATCAAAAAATTTGGAGTACATTCCACAATGTAAACAAACGGCTGGAGATTAATGTGTATTTCTTAGCATCATGCGTTTGGTACCCGTAACCAGCAGATACCAGTTTTTGTCTTTTATTGTTGTCGATTAAAGTAGACAGGTTTTGAATATTTTGGTTGCCTGAAAATATTTTGTTAATACTCCATTACCATCTCCTTTCTTCTTCACTTCAATGGTTTAGTCAAATCTTAGTTTCTTCTTTATATGTGTATCCCTTCATCTCCCGTGCTTTTCGGTTCCCATTTATGTAATTTCCATGATGTGTGCACTTTTTTTAAATTCTCTGCTCGAGTCCTGATGGAATGAAATATCAGAAATGATGGGTCATTTAGCTCCGGTAAACTGAAATCCATCAATAAAGACTCTTGCAACCAAAAGATTATTCTTTATTTATTTTGTTTAAACTATGTCCTGAAGCCTTATCTAATGTTTTGCCCTCTTTTTATTATTCATTTATATATGATTTTCTTTTAGTCCCCAGGAGCCCCCTCCACCCCCACCCCCTGAACCATCATGGAGTGACTCGGAATCAGAAGTGGACCATCTCACCGATGATAACTTTAAATCTTTCACCAAGAAGAAGAAGCATACCCTAGTCATGTTTTATGCGCCATGTAAGTAGCTGAGAGCTCAACCTTCGTAATGATCTGTCGAGACGAGGATTCCATATTTTGTGCTACGCCTCAATAACTTTCGATTCAGAGCCCTAAAAAATATACAAGGTTCATAAGACAAATTATGACAATTTCTGCGCACATTGTGTCCATTTTTGTTCCATTTTTATGTTTGACTTCCGGCATTTTTGAAAATAAATATATGCTTTAAATCTTTAAATTGGCAACACGCTGAGGGTTCAAAATCACTGTGTTTCAAACAAAGTTGGCAATTTTCTACTTATCATCATAGTTATTAATTATGCACGCTTTTTTCAGAGACCTGAAATTTTATTAGAACAATGAAGTAACAAAAGAAACATGTGATTATTGACAATTTGAAGAAGAAAAGAGACGCAATTTAGTCCTTTCTGTCCTGAAAGGGTTGGGTAAATATGTTCAGAGTTGTGTTTTGGGAAATTTCCAAAAATTCCCTGAAAATTTCTCAAATTTCCCCTAATTTTTATTTGTAATGAATATCTTTAAATGTGCTATGCAAGTATTATTAGGCATTTTTGTTTTGTTTTTTTCAAGTAAAAATTATAAGTTAAACAAAGGTTCACTATATTTAAACAAGGATGAGAGTTTAGGTTTTTTCTGGTTTCTTCGCCTCATGCATCCTACGTTTCAGTATTTTTCAGGCTTTACATGTACATGGTATAGAATATCAGGTGCTCTTGCATGTCCTGAACTCTTGAAGGCTTATTGAGTAAAACCATTGGTTAACAATAATTTTAAAAATGATACTTTACAGTCCATTTTTTCCCAGTTCACTAATTCATTCATATACCGGTATGTTGTTCTCTCAGGGTGTGGACACTGTAAGAAAGCCAAACCAGAATATATGGGAGCAGCCGAGGAATTTAAGGAAGAAAATAAAGTAAGTATTTATCTTTGGATCTACAGGTAGATATAAATATGTGATTGGATACTACCTATAGCAGATATTCCTTCTGATGAACAGTGATCGTGTAAACTTTCTTCTGAGCTTACGAGAAGAGAGGAAGAAGTCCAATCCTTCAACATGTACTTTCAAATAGAACAAAAATGTTTACAGGCAAAATTTACTCTCATTTGTCAAAGCACTATGAAAGAATAGGTAAGAAAAAGCATAAGAAGAAAAAAATGCTGATAAAGATTAATAGAGACAATATAGTCTTGATAGTGTTTGAACTCTATATTGTTTGAGCAATGTCTGATTAAAAATAGGAAATTTACGAGATGTTGAAATTGTCATCAGTGAAACACGATTTGGCAACACTGTTTGTATCTTGTGAGCTCCTCTCCAATCTGCTCTGTACAGATAATTACATAAACCTTCATTTTATTAGTTTCTGATGTCGTTAGCTACTTGTTTCATATGTTAGAGACATACCTAGTTATGAATGAAGTGCCTTATCAATCAAGAATATAAACTTGATATTTGCAAGAAATTCATTTTTTTAATTATAATTCCTTTGCTAGGTTTCCTATGCTGCAATAGACTGCACAGAGCACAAGGATTCTTGTACAGCCTTTGGTGTAACAGGATACCCTTCCATCAAGTATTTCAGCTACGGCAAACTGGTACAGGACTACACCAGCGGAAGAGAGGTAAGGCAAGAGCAAGTTGGGAAATGGTTCATGGTCTTGTTTTGGGAGTGAAAATAAGAGTCTTGCGTCTCATTTTCTTATTTAGTGAGAATTTTAGATTTTCACAGTTTTACTTTGGAAAAATTGAGAGAAAGTATAGTTTCTTATTGACAAAAAGTGGCCAAAAGTGGCGGAAATGCTAGTTAAATTAGATTGCATTTCTTTAGAATTTTTGTATGACCTAAAATAAGAAGCTAAAATACAAATGTCGCTGTATTTTAATTTAGATCAAAGTTTTGCGGACTTCACTATTAGAGTGTCATTGAACTTGAACCTCTGTTAGAGAAAGAGAGAGAGAGAGAAATGAAGGATACATACATTTCATGTATCATTGATTGACATATTGTACATTACAGGAAATACCATGAGTGTGAATTACTGTCACTCAGGTATGAAATTTACACAGACAGGACTTTAACAATGGCAAGCGTGTAAATTACAGGAGAGATGAAATCTACAACAAAAACGGAGGAGTTGATTTCTTAGCCCTAATTGGTAAACAAGGAGGAATGTAATCTACATTGAATGGGTGGGGAGATAGAAAATTAGGGCAGGTGAAATCTTGGATGCAGGTGAGAGATGCTAGAGTTCAAAAGTTCAACTAAATTATGGATTTGAACTGGGACCTCTCGGTTACGGGACCACTGCACTACCACTGAGTCATCGCTTCTCTTCAAATGTTAACTCCTACCTCATCTCTTGTCTGGTCCTTGCAGGAAGCAGATTTCATACGCTTCATGCACAACCAGTTGAGCCCTGGCTCTGCCCCCAGCGAGGCCCCGCCCCCTCCACCGGATGTAGACTTCTGGGCGGAGCTGGACGGAGGAGAGAATGTATTCCAGATTGACGACCCCATTTTCGAGAGCTTCCTGACTTCCAGCCCATCTGTTTTGATTATGTTCTACGCTCCATGTAAGTAGTTGTGCTGTGTGTAAAATTGTCGGAGGTAGAAAAGCAAACCGAGATATTTACCTCAGAGATTTTCATCTCTGTCATTATTACCTCTGGCATATTTACCTCTGGTAATTTTACCTCTTGCATTTTACCTCTTGCATTTTTACCTCTCACATTTTTATCCGTCACCAGTACCTGTTTGGTGCATTCTCATTGATGAACAGCCCTTGTGAACCTTAAGACAAGTTGTCCGAAAGCCTATAAGACTGACATGTTGGTCTAATGAACCTCTCACATGAAGTTGTCCTGAGGCTTATGAGACTAATGTTGTTGGTCTCGCATGCTGTAGATCACTTGCGGTGTAGCCTAGCTTTTTGTGATTGTTTCATTCATTTCATGTGGTCATTCCAGTCTTCAGAGGTGTCATGCATGTTCCGAAAGCCATGAATGTTCCGAAAGCCATGAATGATCTATCGCAATCAATATTTTTTTCCAGTATTTCTTTCTACTACGATTGTTGATCTAGTTTTTTTTCTCAATATACCACATTAGTATATTCCTATCTGAAATTAATACATTATTGGGAATTTTTCATTAAATTTGATATTTAGTAAAAACAAGCAGAAGCAAGAAGTTGCATTCCAGTAGCCCTAGGTTTCTTAGATACTTCTAGATTTTCCACATTATGAACGAAACTTATGATTTTTAAAAATTGTTTATTTAATTTTCTTGTTCTGATTCTTAGGGTGTGGACATTGTAAGAGAATGAAACCAGCATTTGCAGAGGCAGCAACTTTAGCTAAAGAGCAGAATGTAAGTTTCCTAATTTCTCCATTTTTAATTTTTTGTTTTTGTTTTTGTTTTTGTTTTGTTTGTTTAACGGAATAGAGTGTAAAAATACAGTTTAGGACAATCATCATTAAATCATACCACACAGGATCTCCCATCTAAGTGTACAGTGTGTAGGAGTCTGTACAAAATTTGCCTTCTATGTTATTTAAAGCCCCTCTAAAGTGTTTGGAGCCCCAAATTTGTCACAAATTTGATGGCAAAGTTTTACTTAAATCGTATCATAATGTGAAAGAGAATGTCATTTAAGACACACTTCTGCAAAGATTTCCCCCAATAAAATGTGTTTGAAGATGAATATTGAGAAAATTGTACATAATTTGGGTTTTAATTTGGGTCCCATCTAAGTGTACAGTGTGTAGGAGTCTGTACAAAATTTGCCTTTTATGTTATTTAAAGCCCCTCTAAAGTGTTGGGAGCCCCAAATTTGTCACAAATTTGATGGCAAAGTTTTACTTAAATCGTATCATAATGTGAAAGAGAATGTCATTTAAGACACACTTCTGCAAAGATTTCCCCCAATAAAATGTGTTTGAAGATGAATATTGAGAAAATTGTACATAATTTGGGTTTTCTGTTGAACGCAGAAAACCTATATTTTGTATTCTTTCATAAATATTTTACTTCAAACACTTTTTTTTGAAAATCCTTGCAGAAATGTGTCTTAAATAACATCCTTTTTCACATTATGATACAATTTAGTGAAATTTTGCCATCAAATTTCTGGGGCTCCCAACACTTTAAGGGCCTTTAAGTAATTAAAAATAATAGTAAAAGAAAGTCAACAATGTACTATGTCTTTCCCTTTCGAGACGACCATTACAATTCCACAATACTTACTCTCTGAAACAAGCAGTTCAAAGAGAATAGCAAAAGCTAGGGGACATTGTGTGAATGGACTAGATAGCACTTAACGTTCTTGTTAGTTTATTGATTGTGTGTAATTTCTACCTATTTAAGATTCTCAACTAATTAGAGCTTATATTTCTGTTTTTTAATCAGCTAACAGGAAGGTTTGCAGCTGTTGATGCTACTGTCGCTGTAATGACGGCATCAGCCTTTGAAGTTAAAGGATTCCCAACCCGTGAGTATAAAACATCAACCTTGATCAGTATGGTTTAAGCTACCTTATGTAAGGGAAAGCCAATTTTTAACAATTTTGATGAGAAAACAGTAAAGTTGGTTAATAATCAGATTGCTAAACATATTAGTAAAAGTTTCAAAAAAGGTATGAATGTAATTATTAGAATGCAGTTGATAGAGCAATAGAATTCAGGGGGAGGGGGTCTGAAGGGTTAAAAGATTATTGGACATACAGTTTTTACAGATGTAATTGAAAGGTATTTGCAGTGCTTTTGAATCAAGGATAAATATTATGGTATCTTGGTTTGGCATGAAGGAAACTGTTCAATTGATAATTACAATCTCGTTATACACATTTTTGATTAGTTTACACAGTCTTATTTTGTTTACATTGTTTATCACCAAATGATATATTCCATTATTCTCTCCTTTGTTCTTTACATGTCTTGGTTCCTTGTTGACTGTCAATAGTGAAATATTTCAAGTAAGTATGGTAGACATCACACTTATTTTTGTGTTGCATGAGGGGTGCTGCCCCAAAGAAAATAGTAACTGTGCCTGTCACTCCAGAAAATCCATAATTTCACTGTTGGTAGTGCCTATGAAAGAGTGCTTGGAGATTTGATTTATATTCTTCATTACAACTTAAAAATTGTATGCGTAAACTATGAAGGAATAAATATTGAATCTATGTCCAAAGCTACATGAGTCTATTGCTAGTTAGTCTACCGTAGAATACATAGCACAAAATTCTGGAAAAATTATCACTCTTGATACAATGATAGTTCTAAGACTTTTTTTTAAATTAGAAAGTCTGCTTGGTAGCAACATGACTTTTTAATAGATTTTTTATTTTCTATTACAATTATTGAATTTATATTATTTTAAGTTTTTGTACTAATATTGATTCTTTTCTTCTTCATATATTTGCAGAAATGGAAAAGAAGATATGACGTATTCAGGAGCAAGAACAGCAGAGGCACTTCTTGAATTTATCAAAGAGTAAGTAATGATGTGTTTGTTCTTTCATTGGACATTGTACCAGTACCAGTGGTGTCTATTTTTTTGAAGTGGTTGTTGAAGTAGAGACATTATGGAAAAAGACACTTTGCTAGTTTCACTTCAGTTGGAATCAAAATTTAAAACAGCATCGACTAATAATGTGCGAGATATTACGTCTTTATCATTATGATGCATGTTTAAGAGGTGGCCGTTGATACATTTGAGTTTTTTCTTTTTCTGCACGCAACAAAAATCTGATACATTTGTTGTGATCTGTGTTGAAGTAAGTACCTCCTTTAATTTGACTATATTACAATTTTGATTGTATAATGTAATAAAAAGTGGATATTATCAGGGAAAATGTTTGCATACCTTTGGCTGAATTTGAAATGAGAAACCTGAAACCCTGTACACACATATGTAAAAATGTATTTGCGATCGCAGACGTGTATGCGGTGTGAACTGTGTCATGTCCCTAGAGTTGCGGAGGTGCTGCCAGTCTCTTGATCGCTTGCAGAAATATTGTGCCTTGACTAGACTTGACTTGGTGTAATCACTGTATTTTTGTCCTGTATCTACCGGTAGCTCTTTTATATTGCAACTTTCATTAATCTATTCATCTACTATTCAATTATTGTATATTATTAGCTTTTTAATATGATTAAAAGGAATTAAGTTTTTATAGTTCTTGCTTGCTGGGCATAAGGTTCTTAGCTACATAGCTCTAGAAAAGCTCTAGAAAACTAAAGCTTTGGTATTGTTTGTAAATCCCATTTTAACAAAACAAGAAGTCAAAAAGAGCTTGTGTGAGCAGGCAATTTACCCTGTCTGATATGTTATACATCAAATAAATAATTTCTATTAGTATAATCGCTTCATTCTTTGAATTAATGTTAATTTTTTAATTGTATGCGGGTATAACAAAACCTTAGGGAGTTTGGCGTCCATGTCATGCATAGTTGTATGCCACAGCCCTCTGATTCAGGTTATCTTTAGAATCTAAGAATACCATGCCACCATGACAGCACTGAGGACGATTGACGATACAGAACTCCCGACATCATTCTACCAGTCACTGCAGAGTCTAGTTGTTCACACCCGTCCTGGCTTGTCCTCGCCGTTGAGTGCCATTAGTAACTTGCAAGAGCTACCGGTACTTACCTGTCTTTGCAAGCAGCCTTGATGATTATGTTATTTAAAAGTGAAGGCGGTCATTGTCTCTTCACGAAAGACAGCTACTACTACTACTACTACTGCATCAAGCTTATAGAAAATCGCTTTGCCTATGCTCTTCAGACATGCATGTAAGGGTGGTGGTGATGCGTTTTTTTTTCTTCTGCCCCCCAAAGTGATTTTGCTCTTTACGCCACTGCTTTAGTGGTTACCATTAAGTACCAATATTTGGCTTGCATGATTTCAAATTTGTGCCCCCCCCCTAAGAAATCCAGGATCCATGACTGAGTACATATATCTATTTAACCCCCCCCCCCCCCCCTCCTCCCCCACCCTAGAATCCTGTGGATTTTCCACGGGTCCTGCTTGTATACTGATTATTTGTCATGATATCATTTCTATCTCACACCAATCTCTTTATCTCTTCAGCCCTGCCAGTGTGCCTCCACCTCCACCCCCTGAGCCAGCCTGGAGCGACGTTCCTAGCGCAGTCAACCACCTGACCGGTCAGACCTTTGGTCAGTTCATTCAGGACAACACCCATGTACTGACCATGTTCTATGCTCCATGGTGCGGTCACTGTAAAAAGGCCAAGCCAAGCTTCCAGCAGGCGGCCGAGATCTTCAAGGATGCACCGGGCAGGAAACTTGCTGCTGTCGACTGCACTGTAGAAAAGGGTGAGTTGATATCCTACTGTTGTTGTTTTTGTTTAGGTCCAAGTCATGGGAGTTTTCTTTTAAACTGTAGCCCAACTGGTAAAAACCAATCTGATGCTCGCTGGACCGCATTTGAGAATGAAATACAACCTAGTGTAAAAAGTGTGAAATTCTAGCCATTTTTCTGACTTGTTAGAGCCAGGTTTTTGGTATGTACCGTACAGTCATTGCAAAATCTATACTGTTGTCCCACATTTATCAGTGCGTGGGGTGAGCGGCAAACTGTCTGGTCTGTAGCTTGGGTTTACGCAACTAAGCAGCTCAGGTCTACTTGTGTTTCTTTGTTTTAACTTTAATGTGAAAGAGTGGAATCGGAGCTTGTATTTTGATAGATTGATTGTTGAATGTTTTAAAAATCCATGTTAAATGAGTCGGGTTCCCCAGCTATCCTGGAAATCAAGGGAAATCTCTAAAATGAGCGTGCTTTTTTGTCAAGTTAGTGAAAAGTCAGGGTATTAGAGAAATATCACTCAATTCAAGCCCAGAAAGACAGGGGTCTGCCTCTTCAAAGTTGTTTTTGTCTTGCCTCCACACTGCCTTTCCACTGTATAAATAGCTATGATGACATTCCTAACTGGAAATAGGGCAAACAATTATCAAGGAATTTTGAAACCCCATTATGGAAAAATCAAGGGAAAAGGGGGAATTTTGTTTTTAATGACATGTTGTGAGCTCTGTAATGATTCTCTTTCTCTCTCTCTCTTTCTCTCTCTCTCTCTCTCTCTCTCTCTCTCTCTCTCTCTCTCTTTTTCATTCATTCCCTTACACCTGTTTATCTCCCTCTTTTTTACAGGTCTTTGTGAACAATATGAGGTTAAGGGGTTCCCCACCCTCAATCTATACAGCAACGGCGAGTTTGTAGAGAAGTACACCGGTGGAAGAATGGCAGAGGATTTTGAAGCGTACATGCAGAAGACTGAACTACCAGAAGAGACATCAGAAGAAACCCCAAAACAGGAAACTGCCCCAGAAAGTGAAAATTTAGATACACCAAAAGAGAAGGTTGAGCTATGATAGAGTCAGAGTAAAGATATGATTCAGTAGACTAGTTTACAAATGTTTTCAGATTTGTGATGTTTTTTTTCCCCTCAGTGTCTTGTGATTTAATCACTGCACTCTTTTGTCATGAGTTGTTGTAACTCAACAAGCTGAATATAGGTTTTGTATATTTCATGTTGCTTTGTTGAGCAATTCTTTATTTTGTCAGGAGTGACCATTGTTGTGGAGGTTGGCATAAAAATTGAATACATTGGTCAACTTGTCTACTTATAATCAAACATGTAAGGTGTGTGTTTTATGGGAAGTTTAGAGGGATAGTATTTCATTATCTAACAAAAATACCTGGACTTAATCTATTAAAGTAAAGTTAGAAGTTCCTTGTTTGTTCCATATTGCTGATTGGCAACATTTGTCATCTCTCACACAAGCATCTTTTATCCATGTGAACACAGGATATGGAGGCCTACATAAGTATTTTTTTCTTCAAATCTTCTTTTAAATCAAGTAGACAACCGTTTTTCTCATACATTGATTTACACATGTAGTGGACAAGTAATACTCGCTTCCTTCTACCAGACATAAAACAACAAAGAAAATTGAGAAGATGAACCTGTAAAATCATCAGAAGGATCACCAGAAACCTGTTTTGCAAAGCTTTTTTTCAATGATAAATGGCAAAAATCAGTGACAAATCTGCTGATAACCAATTAGAAGCAAGGATTTCACTGGCTTATAACAAAAACTGTCATTTGTCACTGATGACAAGTTTTGTGAAATGGGGCCTAGATCTTATCATTTGATCTTTTCACAGTTGGGTAGATGGCCAACAACACTGCCAATCCTTGATTCCTGAAAGAATTGATGATGCTTTATTCAGTTAAGACTCAATACTGGTATATATCGTATCTTTGCTATTAGAATATGGTTCAATAATTAACAAAATGGAATTGTTTGATTTAGGGGAGTGCATGTAGAGTAAAGAAAAATGTAGAAGTTAAGGCTTCGGGGTGGAGGGTGCACTTTATTTTATTTCCCAATATATTTGTCACCAATACGCTACAACTGGTAGAATAAAACTTGCAATTTACATATCAACAGTATACATAGCATTTATTTGTTATTTTCCAAGGAACATTGGAATATATAGAACTTACAAGAAATGTCATCTACATAAGAATATAGATTGAGAAAGTACGTGATAGGTCGTTTGTTTTTTGTTTATTGTCTTTAATAGTTAATCCATTTTCAAATATTAAAACTGTCTTTCAAGTGCTTCTGACCAAGTTTACGCAAATTTTATTTCATCACGCAAGAAAAAAGTGTGTTGTGGCCCTCCTTCTTTTAAAGTGAATTTATACAAAATTGCCTTCCTTCAGAGACATTTTACTTTATGTTTTTAGTGTATTTTAGTTACCTTGTCTTACAGACAAAAAAAGAGTTTAGCCTAATGTTAAGTTTTCTTTTTCTATCATTTCATATTAGTTTCCATATGCTACACAAAGGATATAGAATGTATATGTAAATGATAGCTCAAGCTTGTCTTCCATAATTCATCTAGCTTATTAGTTACCATATTTATAGATTGTCAAAATACAAGTTTATCATTATCTCACTATGACAAGAGGTTGTTGGCATTCATGGACATATTTGTGTATGACGCTCTTTAGGTGTCCAGGTTTAATGTATATATTTAGTTTCATTGTCTTTATGAATCACACAAGGTCAACAATACATGCTAAATATTGTAATATATAACGTATGTAGATAAACTCAAAGACGACTTCCTGGTAAAAAAATGTGGATTACTGTGTACTGTTGACATTGCAATAAGTAAGGGAGGCTATCCAAGTTGCTGTTTCACAAGACTGAAGAATAAAGAGAGATTGCGTTACTCCCGCTCTATTCTGGTAGGTGGTAAGTGGTAGGAAAATAAGGTCAAACTGGAAACTGTTTTCTAGCTAGAAATTATAATGGGGTATTATACTGTCTGTCCATTGTGAATATAATCAATATTTGATGCAATTGGACCAATTTTGTATGCAGTTCAAAATTCATGTTAACAGGCAAATTTGTAATGATTTTCTTCAAATTCCAAAGACATTTTTTTAAAGAGCAGTGCTTGAAGGGACTCACATTGAGTGAATCTATATACATTTATAGATAACAAAGGATGAGTTTAATTCAGGGATTTTACGATCACTTCCCTTTCTACTTTTGTAATGTTTTGTGAACATTTTCTAGTATTTGTACAATCTTACATCGAATGTCTTCCTGTTTATAGAATTTATATGGTCCAACCTGACTATGATTTTCTGTGTATTCAAAATAAATTATGATGGTTTAATGATAATATAACTGATGATTTTGATTTGTTTGAGATGAAAACATGATCTGAGGACATGAAGAAACTTGTTTCCTTCAATGTACCGGTATGTTAAGCTCTGTAATGAGGAAAATAGAGTTAGGATTCCTTAACATTTCATGAATTTATCATCATTTTGATGCATGAAAGATTTGTTTTATTGTTGGACATGGTAAGAATGAAAATGTTACATAAAGTCTGTTTGGAGCCAGAAAGATTGTTAACTCTTATACATGAACACATTGTTTAGTTTAACCTTTCTGACTCTGAACCAAGGATGTGACAACATTTCTAGTTAATACAAGGCTTTTTTTATTTTATCTTATACTAATTGAATGATAATTGTTTTGTATCATTTTGCGATTTTAATCGTGGTGCTCTATCAAGTACATAATTTTACAGTAATTGTAAATTATTTTCTTCTTAAGAATGCCACTATCTCTTCTGAGTAGCTAAATGGACAAATCAATGAACAGGAAAATTTACCATAAGTCTCGTAATTCATACAAAAAGAAAAAGACCTCTCTCATTATACACTTTTTCCTACTTTACTCATCAATCAAAGATCAAAAAGATGATCCAATGTCCTCTATTGACCCCATGTGTTTTAAAACATACCAGTACCAGTTTTTTCTGTTGTAAATTTTGTATTTCTGTTACTGAGCAAAAGATTTCATTCAAAGTGTATTTCTACATCTCGGTCACATCGATATGACAGACACCAGACAAAAACTATATAACCCTGAATGGCCAGTCTTATTTCAATTATCAGTCAGTTTTGAGTTGGTGTGACAGAAGTATCAGGGCCAGAAGGATGTTAACCCTGTGTTTAAAGTATGAAGGTTTACGTCCCTCTGGCTCTTTACAGAAGACGAATCGTTTATAATTCGGGTCTGGAATGTTCTTGATAATGATGTAGAAATACAGGGATATCGAAGTGTTTGGGTAGAGAAAAGGCCTGATTGGCTGTGTGACTCCAGTCACATGACGTGTCAGCTGGAAGACTTACTATACCCAGAAATGTTGAGTTCTATCTGTTAAGAATATTAACATTTCCATTTCTTAATCCATGGTCATTTCTTTCAAACCCAAATGTAGGCAGGTCTTTAGGTGTACGATAGCCTTTAGATTATCCTGTATAAAATTTAAAGGTTGAAGAAGGTAAACTTATTTCTTATCTACTTCTATATTGTATTTGAAACACGTGCCTTGTGATCATGTTTTCTGATCTCCATTCTTAGAAAACGTTCTGCTTTCATGAGAAGCAATAAAATACTGACTTAACAAAACTGATTATTAGTAATTTTGTCATTTTTATTGTCACATATGCCAATTTTCAAGCACAGGAAGACTTCAGTTATTAGAGATGACTTTGAAAATATACTCAGAGTGTGTCTTCATGTATCTGTCTTATTTAGTTGAGTTGCATAACCTTGGAACTCTAATGGCGGTCCAAAGGTCCTTTAATGTTAATTCTATCGATATCTAGTGGGTTAATTCGCCACCCCTTTTTAACTTGGTCGGCTGGGCAACACTTTATGTATGCTAATATTTTCACATGATGGGCGTATGCATGCCTCTGTATCTTTAAAATCTTGAATTCGCAATCGGAGAACAAGTATGGAACCTCCCCCCCCCCCCCCCCCCCAAAAAAAAAAAAAAAAAAAAATCGACAAAAGACACTTAAAATTGACAGTTTGGATTTAAAGAGTATGTGATGGATTTGTGCGATTAATACTGTTGAATTGACGATTATGTGATTAATGTGTGTGGTTAATACTGGTTTTACCGGTTCACGTGTGTGTTTGACCCTGTGGAATACTGTCTGGGAGATGACCAAGAGGTAAAAAAAAGGTAGTTATGTAGTATAAGGGTTTTGGGGTATAAACGATTTTAGCTGTTCATTTGTATAAATCTATACTTGTCTGATTTTTGTATCTATTTTTTTTAAATGAAGGGTCGTCGATACAATTTGTTTTCTTACAAGGAGAAGGAATGAACAATTCAAGACCTGCTTTGAAAATAAGTTATAAGAAAATCATTCTTTGATCAGTATGTCATCTCCCATAGAGAGAAGTGCTGCGGCTTAATTTGCCACTGAATACCTTTGAAGAATATAGAAAAAATAGAAAGAGGGGCACTATCCACTCTCCCTCGATTGAGGCGAATGTGGCGTCGTTTTGATTGCGTTATTATTTACACTAACTAAAAGCCAATAATTAAATACAGTTGCTCTGTTCATTTGCGTTGCTCTCTTTCGAGGCGTCATACACCGCGCTTGTCGCTGAAACACTCTGGTCTACGTCAGCAAAATAAATCTTCGTGTGCAACGGACCGATACAGTTTCTATATCAAGAAGCCACTCCGGAGTATTTAACTATCTGCGCATAAGCAGTACAAACATTTGAAACCCATCAAGACGAATACATTCTATGATACACAGGTGAAAGTCTTCTTTTCAAGAGGGCATATACAAGTTATTAATGAAGCTCCTCCGTCACCACGGTAGTAATAATTGTTGTAAAATGCTCAAAACGAGACTTATCCATATTTAAAAGATCTGTGGATATTTGGGGGCATGCTTTTCACATCCACTATATCTCTGAAGTGGCCTATTAATCTGAAAGAAATCGATGCTGGCAGTGCACAGGAATTTAAAAAAATTGATAGTTTTGGGGGGGGGGCTCTATTGTTACTCAGAAATGATGTGAATTTACAATACTACTGATAAGGGGGTGCGAGAGAAGGTCTAAGCATCTTCTTTTTTCGTCCTCAGTTTCCTTTGTTTCTCATCACGCCTTTTCTGTCTCGATTGGGGTGGGACGTGTGTCCCTCGTGCTGCTATGGAGCTACGCCACTGAACACAGAAATAAACAAAATAATTCGGAGCAATTCCACATTACAGAACATGTATACTAAATACTCTTTAGCCTACTGAGTGAACCATGCAGTATTGGAAGAAAACATGTGTGGTCATTACAATTGTGATTCCAGAATGAATAATAGTCAATAATCATATTACTAAAAAGAAGGAATTTTACTTTGGATAAAAGAAATGGAAAAAACAAATTATGTCGCACGGGACACTGTCACGGCTTAGTATCAGAACATGTGCGCCACTCCAGTACCACATCACTTCTAACAAATTCGATATGATTTTAAAAAATAATAATTTTGCTTATATAAAACAATATCATGTATCAGAATTGTAAAAATCTAGCCATAATTATACATATCAACATGTATTGCATTCGCTTCAATGAAGCCATCACTTTTTAAATGTTTATACAAAAAATATAAATCGGCTTGTATCTTTACAACATAACTAGTTAATTCTGTAAATTTCCCTATAGTAACGTAAAATTGTATAGACTAATAATGATGTCAGAAGTTGTTTAAAGACTGAGAAGAATCAGTTTTCTCATTTTTTGTTTTTGTCTATAAGAACGTTTTTGTTTATCATTTTTCTCGCAAATTGTATTATGAAATTAATTTTCTCACAGGCCTTTTTAGTGTACATGAATAATCATATCTTTAGTTCTTTAGGGGTTTGTGGCGGCGATGAAGTCTCCCCAGTTTCGATAGGTATATTGTGTGGGTCAATTATTCTTCGTTAACATATTGTTTCTGATGCATTCTTCGTTGTTGTTTTGTTTTTTTCCATCTTAAACATGTGCAAACAACACTCCTCCGGTCGTCAAACTCAACGCGCAGTGGTTCCACAGCGCCGATGAAAGGTGTCAGGAGTTTGGTCTGTATACGGGTTCGCTGTTCACGCTATACGACGCCCCGTTCTCCCTCATGCCCCGTCAAACATGTCACGATACTTAACGGGCACCATATCTTGCTGAATGATTGCTTGATCATGACGACCAAAAGACTTCTTTTAAAGTCGAAAAAATGTCAGAAAGCCAGATGAGAACCGCATTGGGACGCCAATTCGGTTTCCTGTGTTAATTCTTGTTTGACATTGTTTGATATTACCAAATGCATGTTAAGGGTGAAAGAATGTAGGCGTGCTTCAGTCACTACACTAAAATATACTTATTATGTCGATTATTAGTCCTATGAAGCCCCCAAAAGAAAAGAAAATAAAAAGAAAGAGAGTGCGATAGTCATATTGAATTAAATTAAATATTTTAAAATCCCAAATACATGTATAATGTCTTATGGGCAAATTGATGTGTATCCGATATAGCGGAAAAACATATGTTTGATCAATGTGCCCCTCTACTAAAGCTGGATCGACGCCCCTGCCACCGAATCTTCCAGACACTCGCAAGGTTGCTAAAATTATCCTCCATCCTTACCCCCTATCTATAGCATGCTTAATTAAGGTGTTTACGACACCAAATTTCATTGAGCATCGAGCCAGACAATGTACCCTTTCCTTCAGCTCTGATTGAAATATTGATCACATTCTGCATATTTTAGAGCAATCAAAGTACTTTCATTTCTGGTTTCCATGGAGACGAGATGATGTCATTGACTATCATCCTCTAACAAGCCGAGCCAGGCGGGGGCTAGACCGGGGCTAGACTCTTTCCCGCAAGTTGAGCTTGGCGGTCGTGACCCGTCTAACTCCGCGTGGTTGAACTTCCCAGTGTTTTAATCTCTCAACGGACAATATTAAAGTGTTTTTTCCGGTCTTCTCAACAAATTAATAAACCCGGTGACCAAATTTTTTAGATTTTGAGTCTTTATTACAGTTAAAATGTAATTTCTTTATACAAATAAGATAGATAAGATGTGAAGATTCAATATAGAGGAGCACGCCCCTGCCTAGCCAAATACGAAGTAGCGGCGGGTGCCCCAAATACAGGTGTCATGCGGTTGCCCGAACATTGGTGCATTGGTTATATCGAAATTTGGCGGTGTGGAGGAGAGGCAGCCCCCCCCCCCCCAACAACAACAAAACCTGTCCCGTACGTACGCCTATGATTTTTATCAATCGATCGGAATATCATATTAATCTCTACGACACCAGAAGGCAGCAAATAGGGCTATTACATGGGGTATTGCCATTAATAGCCATGAACAGTGCGAGATCCTCCCAGCCAGCGTTTTTAAAGAACGAAATAACAATAGAAGAAGGTAAATACACTCTTAACAGAAAATTGGGACATAATTCATATAATCTTCACCCTATCCCTGTTTGATGATAATCTTCAATGTTTCCTCCTACAATGCACTACTCGACTGGCTGAATGTGGCACACTTTGGCAAATCTTGACTCGTGGGATACAATGACAAGGTTATCAGGGCGTATAGACATTGCAAGTGTGACATTCTATGAGCAGCTTCTCATCTTCCCATCTCTCTCTCTCTCTCTCTCTCTCTCTCTATTTAGCTCTATCTCTCCCTATCTCTCACTATCTCTTTCTCTCTCTCTCTCTCTCTCTCTCTCTCTCTCTCTCTCTCTCTCTCTCACACTCACTCACTCACTCACTCACTCACTATCTCTCCCTCCCATTCTCTCTTTCCCCTTAATCTCTTTATATGTGTATAAACATCCCTCCCTCTCTTCCACCTTCCCTTTCTCTTCCACTTTTTATTTTATCTCACATATTATTATTCTCCTGTCTTTTTTTCTTTCTTTTTTCTTCCTTTTCATTATTTCTCTTCCCCTCTCCCTCTCGTTCTCCTTCACCTCTATATCTCTCTCTTCCTTAATAATATTTCCCCCTCATTATCTCACTCTTTCATCTCTTTCTCTCTCCTATATCTCTTTGTCTCCTTTTCATTTCTCTCTCTCTCTCTCTCTTTGTCTCTCACTCTCTCTCTTTCACATTCCCTTTACCTATATCTCTCTCTCCCTTTCCCTTTCTATTTGTCTCTCTCTCTCTCTCACCCTCTCTCTCTTTCACCTTCTCTTTACCTATCTCTTTCTCTATCCAAGTCAAGACGACCCCGTCCGCCCCCAGACCGCCCGTCTTAAAGTACACGTACCTTGGTGGGCGAGGGAAAATCTGGTCCTCCGAGGTCCTGGGCGAAGGCAAAGCTGATGAAAATTAAATGATAGGGGAAGGTGATGGTGGTTGTGGTAAGGTCTCTTGTTTCTGACTGTCTGCTAAAAAATACCGTCAGTAGATATTATGATAGAGGGCAGTGAACAAATAGAAAATTAATGATCGACCTTTTTGCTCTCATTTATAGGAAAGTTGGATCGGCTCGGGTGGATGGGCGCCTGGCAAGCTTTCAAGTCGGAATAAAACATTTCAGTGTGGTGTGTATGCGTTTGTGTGTGTAGGAAGGGTATTGCACATAAGCATTTAGTTACGTCAATTCAAACATTCATTTTTTGAAATGGAAATAAGTTATATTTTATGCTCGATTTAAAAGATAAACAATAATTGGATAAGAAACAAATAATGTCATATTGGCTTCATCAAAATTAAAACATGCCAGACAATGATGGGCTAAAAGGCAAACTCTCGATGCACCGATTCTAATAATCGTTGATTGTAAACTAGTTGTGTTGTTAAACCTAGAAAATGTAGATATTATCATGATTATGAGGAATATGACATCGTCACTGATGCCGTGTACATGAATGGTGTGGGAGTTGATCTGGGCCTGTATCCAAAAAGGAATGGATAGGTTTCAAAAGGTTAACTCCTCGAAATAGAAGGCAATCATCGGTCATGTTGCAGAATATTAACACCTTTGTTTTTCTTTTTGCTATCAGCTTATCCCTAATGTAACTCTTATCCAACCGAACCAATCTTGAGTAAAGGTATCATGCCATATCGAATGACTAATATATTTAAAGTTAATGAGAAGTTCGGCTTAAGGCGACCATATCCCGTCAGTAAGTTTAATCTGATGTATTTATAATGTAGCTGCCTTTCCAACCTTTCACGAGTTATCACTGAGCAAAGTGGCGCATTAATATTTGATTCCCCTGAGAAACACGATCGACTCATAAACGATGTATTAGAAATTACCAATGGACACGGGCTGTTGATAACAGAAAATCTCAGTCTTAAATAAGGACTAGGAGATGTTGAAGACAATAAGCAACCCGCCCAGATATAATCGGCCAATTAGTTTTGTATATGGCCACCAGCTAATTCCACCGAATCGGAAGGCAAATTAACTGTCACTTAAACACCCCATTCTAAATAATTAAAGCAGACTCCCTCTCAAACGTGTGATGAGATTTTTATCTCTGACTTCTTAGCAGGTTTTTGATATGGTGTTTTATCACCGATATCATCTAAAGCGAACAGTTTGCTGTGAAGCCCGCGTCACACCCAGGCACCATGCCTCTGTATTTAAATAGAGCGATACGTCATCCACTGTCATTCTAATGGGCCCGATACGGCCGAGTTGCTGTGCCCGATCGCCCTCGTTCACCAGTGGGTGTTTAAAAATCAGGATTTTGCTTGTCTTATTAACGAGCGCATCAAACGTTTGCTCTTAAGTTTCTTCTTCTTATCATAATAGAATCCGTTGCAATAGCTCCATAAAATTTAACGTCAACCCTTGTTGAAAACCATCCACACAGCATAAAACACTTTATGCATCAAAATGCTGCCAAAATTGGAAGAAAGAGAGATAGAGAGAGAGATAATTACATGTAAAGCGTGTTAGAATATATTCCTTGGTTTGTTCGATGGAAAGCCACAATATTATCGAAATTTATATTTAAATTACTGGACTGTAATGCTGTGGTTTTCGAACATTTTCGGCAATTGTTATTGGCCTTTCAAGTCTATATGTAAATGTTAGCAACGTTACTGCAAGTGTCAGAAGCAACGATGACTACCTAAAAGTTGGGACACATGAATTTGTTTGGGGTAAACAATTTATACATTCAAAATACTATGTGGTATAAATATAGAAAACAATCGAGTCAGAAAATGTTTCTCTTAAGAGTATTAAGAGTAAAACCTTTGAATAATTCCCCTATTTTAATACCGGGAGATTTATCATTACAACAGAACAATTCGAACTTAATATCTTCCCATCATTTAAAAAATAATTTGTGCAGAAGTTTAACCCCTGGAAATTATTTTTGATATTGGATTTGAAAATGCGTACAGGATAGGTATTACGTTATTTTCTCCAATCTGTTATTTTTTTTCTTCAATTAATACATCTATGGTATTGATGATGGTTTTCACTTCTCGTTTGGGTCTGTTTCTTCTACTTCTTCCTTTTGAGTACAGACCTCTTTACAGAGTATCATCGTACTATACTGGGGGTGTGTGTGCAGGTGGACCACTACACCGGGGTTTCCCCCTACTCTTATACGAATAGTGCAGTGGGTTCTTAACGTGCAAAGGTAGTGACTCTTCTCTACACGGGGCCTCCATTTAACGTCCTATCCGAGGGACTGAGTGTTTTCCACTTGACATAACCTGCGTCTATGAACAAGGGAAGGGGGCACGTTAACACACAACGCAGGCTTCAGTTAGCGCCGGTACTCGCCTCATGGCGCTGATGATGTCTTACAAAGCTCATCGTTCTATAGTGCTTCGGACAGAAAGTTGATAGTAATAACAAATGAGTTTAAAATCATGTTAGAATATATTTTCTGAATCTGTACATGATATAAGTGACATACCATAGTTATAGATGTATAATGGGCACTTTGAGTAGGCATTTTAAAGATAATTCTATCAGGGCATATTGATAAACATTTCTCTTGGTCTTTTTTGTCATCGATTATTAGCCAATAACAACTAAATTATTTTAGTCGAGATGTCCATAATAACAGTTTAAACGAATACAGGACTCAAAATGAAGAAAAAAATAGTAAGTTTACAAAACAATCTGTAAATCTATAATTGAGATTTTCGCATTATCACATTAATAATGATGACTTAATTTGATTATATTTTGTACGTATGTTATTTTGTTTGTGAAATAAATTTCAATTCAACGAACACTGGAAAATTGATGCACATCCTGAAAAGTTTCATTTGGCATCAGCGTGATAGAACTTTTATGACGGATATCTAAAACGATCAGTATAATTATCCAGGTACACGAAATTAGGGTGATTTTTGCTAGCACGTTAATATTATTTCCACCAAGGTAGTGATATATTTCGCCTTACTAATAATGTTTGCGCTTTTAATCATGAAAAAATTCACAGTGCTCATTTGAAGATTCCTTTTTTTTTAGATAGCACTTCTTCTTTGAAAAAAGAATGTTAGCATGCTGAGAGAAAAAAGTGTATTAAAAATAAAATAAGAACAAAATGACGATGTATAAATTGAGGGGTAAATTCAAGTAAAATCAGAAAGAGAAGGAGGTAAAGAAAGAAGAAAAATAGGAAGAAGACGTAGAAGAAGTCGAAATGACGACATGAAGATTAGGATGGAACTGGAAGAAAACGAGATCCCACGAATGTCATTAGGAGGTAAACAACAGGAGTGACAATAACAAAATAGAAGCTAATGTCCATGCATCCAAATGTGACACAACCTTAGCTTGTTATACGACTCTCATCTCTGAGTTTGATGTCTCAATATAGTACTTAAAAACACGCCGCAGGTTACGACCAAGCCACTACTGTCTTCGAGTCGAGCATTCTTTTGAGTTTTGCTACTTAGAAATCTGTACTTCATGAAGTGCTTTGGTCCAAGCAAGTCTTTTCGGTCCCAAACGCCTCATTCTAAGGCGTTAATGGGCCCACATCAAAGTGAGACCGCTACGTACAGAAGAAGAGCCTGGTCTTCCTTACAATGGAAAGCTCTAAATACGTTAGAACGCGTAATTAATTCCCGCACTCCGACTTTCTATACCGATTATTTCAAAACCAATCGCCGAGGAGCTTTCAGAAGAGCGCCATGAAAAGAGAGAAGACAGCAAGCGTTAACTAAGATCCCAACAACAAAAGAGGGGAGGACCACTGCTTTTTAGGAGGGGGTTCTTCTTAAATAGGGGTAACTTTGGTTCCGAAAGGGGGTAATGAAAGGAGACGACTCCGCACTTAGTTGTTAGAATTCGGAACAATCGGGGTTATTGTGGCCGTGTATAGGAATTACATGGTGTCGCTTACACTCCTATTGTGTACCGCTGACGATAGCACGGCTTACTGTAACGATGTTATTTTTCTTCTTGGTAAGAAACATTGTTCTGTAAATAACCTTATCGTAGTTTGTTGATAGCCCCCTCAAATATGTCAAAAGAAACTTATTAAACGCAATTTAGAGTCTCTCTTCTGAAGTCTGCCGCCACCTTTTCACGGGAGTTCATCCATTAAATGAAAAAAAGACAAAGCGTTTGAGGCCTTTATATCTTCATTTTGCAAAGACGTTTTCGAGGCCAATGCGTTTGACGACCAGTGTTACATAATAGGTCAATGTCATTCTGCGTTATATGGTACCAATTATAAATCTTCTGTCATAAATGAAGCTGTTTCGCGAAACTCTTTATAAATGCAATTTTATGAGGCTCTGTACACTCATACATCAATGTTTAAACAGGGTTATGGTTATGTATAGCTCCTGGTCAGAGGTTAAATTTCGAAAATTGGTTAGAGTATGTGTGAAAATTGAAGCAATTAACGCAATATGGTCGCATCAGCCGGGCCCTATTTCATAAAGTTAGTTATCAATAACAAAGTGCTAAATGGCTTTAAGAAGAAAATGCTCTCAGCCAGTCATTTGCCACAGTAGCTTATAAGAGCTATCGTAAAATTGTATTGTTATTACATGTTCTTATGAAACAGGGCCCAGGTGTCGTTGAACCCCTCGAAAATGGCTAGACAAATAGTGCAATTCGATATCCATTTAGGATTACACCGTCACCCCTATGATAACGACGTTAATCTTGTCTAAGCGTCGTTTGCAGCCATGTAAAATGATAGAATGGTGGTAGACGCTGTATACACCATGATGGGCCATAAAATATCAGAATGATGTAGGGTTTTGGGGGGTGATCAGTCCAGTACCAACCAATCCTACATGGGCTTATCATATTACATTTATAAGCTTGTTAAATTACAGGCTTGTGATGGAACTTGTTTGATATCTGATTTAGAGAATAAGTTTTACAATGCTGGGTAGTTTATGTTTATCAAAACACACACACTCATACACACGCACGCACGCACACACTCAAACATAAAAACCGACAGTATCATGCAGTCAAAGAAATCAACAGTGATGCATAATTAATTATCCAATGTTCAATCTTCTAAAGCTTAATAAATATATCTATGAAACATTAAATTTGATTCAGTTTGAAGTCAAAAGCATAACGGTAGGGCAAATTATTTTCTTGATTCATCTTTTAAAATACAAACATTCGAAAAACACATACGTACCACTCAAATCAAATGAACGGGGCAAGTTCCAAAGTTTCATCCTCAATCCTCAGCCTGATTTACAACAAAACTGAATCTTAAATAATATCTGATAATATACCCCCCCCCCAACAAAATCTTTCATTAAAGATTTGGTATGTCTTTAATTGCGTAAAAGGGATTATGACATTCCAGGCCTGCACATTTAGACAATTGCCTGCAAAAGCTGTCTATACAAAGTTAACATCTAAAGTAGATATGCGTTTTATCCTTCTTTTTCCTTACTGTCAGTAAGCAGTGCCTAATTCTGTGGATTTAAAGGATGCATCATTTTGTGTCGGGACGGGCGCCTAAAAAACGAGAAAACATCAAGATGCCATATTTTTTAATCTACCAATAAACGTTTTTCCATTTCTTCGTTGTTGAAAATTCTACTTGTGATCAGGCTTGTAAACAGCTTTGGTATTCTTACTCAAATTAAAAATGATATTGGAATACTTTCGCCAATCGAAACAGATTTCATGATGATCATTGAGCAGTTTTGGCATATTATGCTCACCAGCAGTGAACCAAATGCATTGCATTTTGCAAGCACTGAATCCAATGACCGGGGTCATAGTATATTTGTAAAGCGCTTAGAGACATTTGCATTAAGCGCTTTATAAAAATTAAATATTATTGTTATTATTATGAATGACCTTGCAATTGCTTCTTCTATTTGATTTCGTTTGATGTATTTTACGTATATAAAGTAGGCTAAAAAGCAACAGCTGTAGTGTATGCATTCAGCCCCGGATTCTGTGCAATATATCACTCAGGTATCTTCTACATGAACAAAAATCAATATTCAACATTATATTTGAAACGGACACAAACTACAGATCTAATGAGGATATAAAGCACTTCTTGGTCAAGCTCCCACTTATATCAAAGAACTGTTGAATTTCAAACTTAATCAACACAATTGCAACTTGCGCAGTTCCCGAAATACTTTGTTGCTGCAGATCCCATCTATCAAAACAAAAATAACGCTAGGTGATCGAGCATTTGCTTGTGCAGCCCCAAAACTCTGGAATAACTTACAGTCATTATTTTGAAGTCAGGAAATCACCATCTGTAAATATCTTTAAATAAAAACTGAAAACACATCTTTTTAATTAACTGTAAATCTAAGCATATCAGGAGCTCTTGTAGCGCAGTAGAATATATACTTAATGTTGGAAAGATTCTGCGCTCTATAAATGTATTATTATTATTATCATTATTATTATTATCTTACAATAATGTTATTATATTGAAATCTGATCTGTGTAGGAAACTTAATTTGTGCTCAAGATACTCTTACAGGTGGAAATCGTTAGAACAGCATCAGTCATGTGTTTATTACTGGTTGAGATAATGGAATTTTAATAATCTCTGCCCCCCCCCCTCTCTCTCTCTCTCCTCCAACACTCTCTCTCTCTCTCTCTCTCTCTCTCTCTCTCTCACACTCTCTCTCTCTCTCTCTCTCTCTCAATCATTCTCGCTCC
Source organism: Strongylocentrotus droebachiensis (assembly GCA_035222895.1). NCBI lineage: Eukaryota > Metazoa > Echinodermata > Echinoidea > Camarodonta > Strongylocentrotidae > Strongylocentrotus > Strongylocentrotus droebachiensis. The sequence goes on from JAVYIG010000084.1 coordinate 312,061, forward strand.
CCCTCTCTCTGTCTCCAACCATACTCTCTTCCACGGCTCTTGTTGTCTCCTCTCAGTTCTCCTCTTTCTATATGTTAACCTAATCAGCACTCCATAACAATTTGTATGTTGAATATGGTTTATCTCCAACGTTTTTGATGACACCACGACTGTGTTTGGGAAGATTGTATCCTTGGGTGTTATCTTTCAATGATTGTAAACCGATGGATAGTAAATATACCCCAAATCTCATCATTGCAAACCCATTCTTTGCATTAATGAACAACATGAATGTAATGAAGAACACGATTTTCATTCAAATCCTAAACATGTTTCACAACATAATGACTAAATTACTCCCAGCTGATATTCTGTTTACCCTCCTCGGCACAAAAGCCTCTATTATCCATGCAATGATGACTTTCATTTCGAATATTCAACCACCGAAACACCTTCATTTAAAAGTTGTTATTATTTTTCTTCTCAAATTAAGAGGAGACCTACATCGTCGATTATTATTTGCAGTCGTCATGGACATGTATACGTATTTCTTTGAGCAAGCCGGCACATCACACGGTTACTTTGTATTCTTTACAACAGAAATTAAACGTAGAAAGAAAGGTGGAGAAAGGGACCGCATCAGTGTTCGGAAGTGGGAACCCCTTTCTCCTCGCATACACCACAAAAGACATGGCGGCAAAACTTCAAAGCAAACACCTCCATTGCGAGTCGCTCTCAACTATTTTCATCCCCATCTATTGTTCCCCGTCTCCCCACCTTTCTTTTGGACCAGGGAGCGCATCATTGGTAAGCAATCAGCGACGCGGCACCCCCTTTGGTAGCGGGCTCTCGGGAATGGAGAGTGGAAGTCGGAGCCACCTTGTCCCATTCTTGCAGCGCTAATGACCCAGATTAGAGGACAACATGGTCCCATAATCACACTGGACTTTGAAGCTAAACGGTTTCGGACTCGAAAGGGGCGACTCCAGACGAATTACTTACTACACACTATTTGTGAAGGGTTCGGCAAAACTTCAAATAAGTTGTAATTTAACGCTTTGATATGTATTTAACGACACGTCGGAGTATTATTGTCTCATGATCTTCTACATTAATATTGCTGATAGCCTTTCATCATCAAAAGTAGAGAAAAAAATTACACACGATGAACCCATTATTCGGTCATTGTAGACAATACGAAGAAGCATTTCAAACACGACTCGTATTCCATCAAGGAAATTTAACTCAAAAGCTTGCTTTTTATTCATGTTTTGCGCTAGTGTGTTTAACAGTTAAACTCTATTCTACGGTAATGTTCTCTTTTGATTAAGTAACAATAAGCCTCCAACTTGATTTGAAGCAAGAAATATATTTTAAGCCTTAGACACAGGGAAAGAAATTAGATAGCCATCTGTATGCACAATTTTGTTCGGTCGCCCCCTTCCTCATGGAACCCCCTAAACAAAAGATTGCATATAGTAATAAAACGACGAAATTAAAATAAAAATGATTGCATTATTTCTACGACATCTCGCAGTGAACTAATACATTCTACACCTGCCTCCGGTGCACCTTTACCCTTTATTACCCCCTACGACTCCTTCCAGTCACCCCTTTCTTGATAGCCCTCTCCAGTACACAATGCCCTTAAGGTTATTGCGCTCTCGAAATGATGATTGTCCTATCAAATGTGTCCCTGTCCTGGCGGAGCCATGCAGCGCCGTCCGGGCGGCCCCGAATCGTAGGTCGCCGCTGGTCTCTTCTCTCCCGTTCTGCCTCATTTTACGACATTGGTCCTAATAATGACAATGGGCTGAAGTCAAAGCTTTAAGCCCTCTGTTAATCTCCTTACTACGATCGATTTCTAAATGATTGTTTTGATTAGGAAGGGCGTTCAATGCTTGGGGTTGTAACTGAGCCCTTTACGGAGAATCAGTTGTATGGTAGCTTTTAAAAAACCCGCCGCCATCCTTTGCCATCGTTTGAATTGGGAGAATGGTATTAATATACCCCGCGAAATATCAAAGCGATCTCGATTTTTGAGAAAAAATAACAACTACAACAACGGCGACAACAACAACAACAACACCAAAAACAGTTAGAAAATATCAAGTGAAACTGTAACTATATAGATAATACTATAGCAGCATATGATCAAAGTGCTGCCTCTGTAACATAATTGTTCACGTCTAAATCTCCACTAAGAATAGCATTATATTTATGAATGTCATTAGTATGTCTTTTATCTGGGGAGAAATGTAGATGTTTTGTGTATAGATGTATATTACACTTATTGGCGCACGTGTACATCAGTCACTAAAGTAAATGTATTTACCGTTTTCTTTCAAATAAAACTTAATAATGAACGAATTTAATACCCATATTTCAACTTGTTTGATGCTCAACATAAATGCAGTAAGGGGATAAGGAACGACAACTTATAAATGCAAAAGAAAGGCATTTTCAAAATTATGTCACCAAAATATCACATGACTTCCCTCCAACTAAGAAAAAAAAGTTTGCATATGTAAACGTGCTTTGTGCACGTCCTTCAAGTAACGCATTTTATCGTTATACCGGATTATTCATACCATTTTACGGATAATCGTATGTTGTATATAATTGAGCTGTCACATGGCAAAGCAATATTATATAATTAATTTGTTCCGAATATACATTTCACTTTAAAAGTTGTACAATTTCAGAGTGTCGGATCCTGGATTATCAGGCCAAGGGAGAGGGGGGGGGGGGGCGTGCACGACTCTGTGTAATCTCTTACTTTGGGGCAAAGTAGAAAACTGCATTCTCTGACAAGTAACCTCCTAAAAAAAAGTTTATCCTATTTTTGGAGGCAGGACAATTTCGAAGGGGGGGGGGTTCTTGTTATACTCGATATGTACTGAAAACATGCTAGATTTGGTTTGATGGTGGGGGGACATGTACACCTGAGCCTCTTGTCTATTCCAGTCTTTTTCAAACATCGGCATGAAAATTAGTTGCTCATTATATCAAAAGAGAAATAAAAAGACAAACAAAGACAATATTGGAAACACGGTTTTGAAAATTTTTAACTGGAAATTTCGTCAACTTAGTTGATGTGATATATTTATTTATTGTCATACCATTAAAAGTGGCAAGGAAAGACATTCCTTTTTTTCTCCAAATGAATGTATATAAAATTCATGTCAACATCTCTTGTAGTTTCTCTCATTATCATGCTATTCTAACCAATACCAGGAAATGCATAAGAATTCAATTTTAACACAATTTCCACTTTGTTTAACTGGAAAGTCTTTGATAAAAATAATTAATATTTCGAAAACAATTATTAATCGAATGTTTGAGTCAGTAAAATGATTAACGTCACTATCTTCTTATGATGAAATTACATGTCTTCAAGAGAGAGGAAATGTTAATGTTCTCTTTATAGATCCTTTCCAATGATAAAAAAAAGCATTTTTGGTTGAAACACAGTTTCACTTTTCTTTAAACCTAAACTATTTCACTTTGTCGATGTCTCCAAGCAAGAGGCATATTTCTTAATACAATTACAATTACCATATTGACAAATATGTCAGCTGCTATCGACTCAAGCATTCTTGCTTATGATAGTTGGCCTCTGCATTTATCTTGATTATTTTTACTTACCTCGATACTTTCAAGCTTTCAATTATGCATTTTCTATTTGTGTGCATTTAAGTTGTCACACTTTATGTAAATCAATTATATCATATACTATTATTGTTATTTGAATGTTTTATATTTGATTTATCAACTAATGCAGAAACATCTGCTAAAAAAAAAAGAAGTTTGAAAATATAGCTTTTGTATTGCTCTTATCAGAGGTAAACCCAAGAATGAACGTAAAGCAGTTTATGGGACTCAACAATTCTTTAATTACTTTATCGTTCATTTTGTTTTAAACTTTTTTTAAAAACCCCATATATTTTATTTTCACAATCATATTCAATCAAAATTGCACTGTATCGGTTTTGGGGTGGAAATATTTCGATCACTATTCTGTTAAAGTGACTCGGTAACATTGCCTCAGATTCTGAAACAAAATTCTGGATTTAGCTCATGCTGCAATCATAATATAAACCTTTAGGTCAGTCGGGAATCCCATGTCTTTTACAAGGATATTTATGATTGGAAATCGAAATTTCATTTTTTCGTTTTCCTAACGGTGTTTATAACATAACAGTCTGTTGGGGGAAAATGAGTATGTTAATTAAACCGGTCACTTAAAGACTTATACTTTTTTCAGGCACTTCATGATCATTTTGAAACGCAATTTTGTTAAGGCTTCAATATAACACCATATCACAGTCATTGATAACACGTAGGGCCACGCATCTCAGATTTAACATTGTTAAACGATGCCTTTAAGGAGGACGAAACTTGATATATACCACTTGAATTTAAAGGTTTTTCTCAGTTCACAACATCGCATTCCTACGAGTAACAATAATTAATCGTGTACCAAGAAAGCCGACCGCTATTAACGACACTCCGCCAAAGTATGCCGAGTAACATACAGCTATCCCTTTTTTCTACCACTGCTTGTGGCTAAAAACCAAGCCAGCGCATCGGCCATGTCGGCGCTTTGTACAAAGGGACAGCTTTATGGAAGACGTATATTGGACGCAGCTTTTCACAATGTACTTAGCAGTCATTAGGCGGAACTAAACCCTCTTCTCAGTGACAAATACTTAGATTGGGTCATCACTGAGTTTGAAGGCTCCTTGTCAGTCTGATCCAAGCTACGACTGAGGTTGAATAGACTGGTACTCCTCTCACTGTTATTTCTATATCTACAGAACAATATTGAATCAGATTAATAATTGAAGCATCGGTCCTGATTCTATTTTCATCAAATCGCATGGGACAAGCTTTATTTCAGATTTCATCAGAAATAATCCATTAAGGGAGGAAATTGCATCACTGTCCAATCAATGCGATCTATTATACAATGATCATAATTTTGTTTACTATGTTATAGGGAAATAATGATTTGCTTTGAGATTATAATCTTAGAGTAATTGTGTTTATAATGAGTTAAGATCTAACTTATTGGGATGAAGAAGGAGAGATAAGAAAACGGAAGGAAAAGTTGACGCACTTTTGACGACAATCGGTCCCATTTTCTCGATAGTTTAAAAGTTATTGAAAAGTATCGAGTCAAAATTAGCATAAATAATATCAGTGCTAAAATGTTATATTTAGAAACTCATCAGTAGAGAAGCCGCATTATCTGGTTAATGCAACATAATACAAAACAGAAAAAACGTATGACCTTTCTGAATACAGTCATGTATAATGAAACTTGAAATTCTCTTATATGAACCAGAATATGTGACATATTAAACAATGAATTAATTTACCACATGTCTCATTTTATTCTTCACTATAATACAGGCCATAACTGTTAAGCTCCTTCTGATTTCGTTTAGTTTCCTTTTCCATGCATTATCCATATCAAAATTATGTCGTAACTAATAGTAAAATGTAATAATTTTCAATGTCACTATCGGAAATAAAACATTGCTCACTAATGTTATTTGCATTAAATACACATGAACTATATTCGCAAAACAGCAATTAATTCAATTCAATTTACAACGGCGGTTTCAAAATTAATCGTCTCGGTATATCAATTCCCCAAATAACTGATAAACACGTCTAAACACAAATATGACTATATTAATTTTCTCTTAATCAATAATTGGCTGCACCTCCCATCGCTTAATTCTCACAGACGTAATAATAACTTCAAAGCCCGACGGTGTCCCATTAATCACAATCTGCAAATTCATAAAAATGTTAACGAATGGAAATTGGTAATTGATTTTTATTGCGATAGCGTTGATTAATGGCAAATCAGTTTCTGCAGAATAATTGGTTGGCAGAGGTTCAACACGATGCGGAATGATTTTAGAATGGGTGGTGGGGGGGGGGGGGTGGGTTATCAATACACCAGGTATCTGGGAACTTTTGTCATGGAAGGGGAGGTGATGATGGATGCATTTTTTATTCCTAAATTCTTTGACAAGATACAACAGTAGCAGCAGCACTTAAACAACAACAGCAACAACACCACCACCACCAACAAAAACACCACCAACAAGATCACCAACAACTATTACTACTACTCCTTATATAATAAAAATCATTATTATTATAAAACGGTGCTTATAAAGCGCTTTCTACCGAAGTCTCTAAGCACAACTATTATTAGAATGGTCCTCATTTTGTTTGATTTTTTTTTTTAATTCATTGTTATTATTATTATATTTATTATCGTTACTACATTTTGGGGAGAGGGAGGTGATGAGCGTTTTTTGTTTTCTTCCAAAATCACTAAAAGCACCCCAGCATCCCCGATATCTATGTCCATGAGTCCATGTTATGTTTCCGTCCGTTCGGTCAAAGAAGTATGGTAGGGGGTACTGGAGCCCCAGTGCGCCCCCTGCCACCCTCCCGCTTTTTTGCGGGGCCCGGCCCTGCATGCTGGGTAATACGTCAGAAAAATATTGAATATCGGCTCTGGGGATTAGCCATGTTAGCGGCGGGTCTGGCGAAGAGCTGATATTAAAACAAACCAGTAAGCTAATGATGGTTGCCTTGATAAAGGATTACGAGGACGGCTATCAATATTAAAATGCTTTCAGCGGCGATGATTTGGACACCGGTGTAGGATTAAGTAATAGTCATGACCTCAGATATCAATTAGCAATCGATTGGATTATGATCTCTAAACGCGCGCGCATTCGTTGATTCAAATAAAAATCGGGATTTATAGAGGTGCTATATGAGTCGTATAATTTGTTATTTAGGTTTTTTGCTTATACGAATAAATAGATCATGTAGGAACACATCGTAAAACAGAGAGAGAGAGAGAGAGAGAGAGAGAGAGAGAGGGGGGGGTCGGAATTAGAGGGTGTGATAAAAAAGAGAGTGGCAGAGAGAAAGAAACAGATAAAGCGACAGAGATGAGAGAGAGAGAAAGGAAAAGATAGTTGTACAGAGCGGGAATATAGAGAATAAAAAGAAAATGACAAGCGACAGAGGAGTGGATGAAGCTGGAGAGGGAGAGAGAGTGAGAGAGAATGAGTGGTGGCGGTATCAATACGTAGTTTACGACCTTCGAGTAATGACGCCAGTTATGCCCTTGCATCATGTTGAAATGTATATCTAAACTTGATGTGAAGTTTGGTGCAGAAAAAAGATAGATACTGTGGAAAACCTACGAGGAGTGAACGAAGACATGTGAGACTATGTTTCAGTTCTGAGATTACGACATACTTTTATCCTTACAAAAAGCAATGAAATTTACACTGAAGCTTGAAACGCCAAACGAATTTTCATGGAAAAACGCGTAACCTATATAAAAAATGTAGACAGTTTTTAGTAGATTTTCTTTCATGAGCAAACCGTTTTCGATATGCTTGTAGACATATGAATCTATCACCGGCGATCGCAATAAGCATTCTCCTTCAAATAAAGCTCCACTGGGCATCCATGTTTTCAGGTAGGCAGAAGTCAAGATTCCATTTGACCAGAAGCACCTTCTCCTTCAGAAACAGATACCATGGGTAACATAGCGGATGTCGTGAGAGAGATTGAGAGAGGGAGAGAGAGGGAGAGAGAGAGAGAGAGAAGTATAGTGAAAGTAAATTAATATATTATGAAGAGAGAGATAGAGAGAATGTGAAAGAGAGAGAGAGAGAGAGAGATATTGTAAGAGATTGAGAAATATAAGAGAGAAAAGGTGAAGAAAAACAACAAAGAGAGAAAGTGAAAAAGCGAAAGAGAGAGGGGTGTGATAGAGAGAGAGAGAGAGAGAGAGAGAGAGATAGATGGCAACTGTAATAAAACCCCTGGGCCCATGTAACCTCGGTTCCCCCGAGTTACCCCAGGGATATGACGCCTGCAGCACCATCACCAACATGACCAGGGGCGAACTCAAATCTGACATGGCGGTCACTCTCGACCTCGTCCAGGGACTTGTGGGCATCATCTGCGTGATCGTACTCTCGACCGAACACGGAGTCAGATCATCATCTATTCATCAGTGACGTCAATCTGTGGCACTTTAATGAGATACGATCACTGGCTGTGGAAGTGTTATTTTCTTATGGCTTAGGCTTGAATGCCAGGAAGCGTGAAAGACATGAACGTTACAAAGGAACCATATATTATTATGAAAATCATAATCACGATTATAATCATTATTATTGTTATTTTCATTATCATTATTATTATTATTAATATTATTATTATTACTCCAACTGCTAATATTACAACTATAGTAATAGGCCTAGTAGTATTAGTAGAAGTAGTAGTAGTAGTAGTAGAAGTACAAATAAATGTAGTAGTAGTAGTAGTAGAAGTAGTAGTAGTAGTATTAATAGTAGTAGTAGTAGTAGTAGTAGTAGTAGTAGTATTAGCCGTATAGTTGATGTTTAGTAGTAGTGAAATTATTATTAGTGTTTTCTTATTCATTAATCATCATTTTTGTTATCATTATTATTATCATTAGTATCATCATCATCATCATAATCACAATCATCACCGAAATTAGATCAATAACAAAACCGAGAGAAATACATAAGCAAGAGTATAAAAATAAATGATTCTCGTCGGCCGTCGGCTTTTTTTTTGCGGGAATGTGACAAGAGTTTGTTTATTTATCCATTCATTTATTTATATTAAAAATTAAACATCATTTATATTTCTTTAATTTATTCATTCATTTGTTTAGTGTTTTTATATATCTTCTTTATTCCTTTAAATGAGTCAGGAGGTTTTTGTTCTGTCCAGGAAGACCAAAGACACGATGACTCGATCGCCGCTCCATAAAATATATATGCTTTAGGAGGAAAACCGTTTTCTTTTTCACTTGCAGAGATAAGATACCATTTTCAATTACCCCTCCCTCCAATTTCTTTCTTTCTCTGAATTCTACGATGATAAAACGATGATATTGATACCGGAAACACCCTTCGCTTCACTTTGAACCACTTCCCAATTACTTCGATGGAGTTTTAATAGAAAAGATTGTTAAACGGAAACGTAACGAGCGAGAGACGATGTCGAATCCTCATCATGATAGAAATCTATTATATGACGTCTGCCTACCATCATGTATCATGATAAAAGAAATATAATTCGACGCTCTCTGCCTCAATCCACGTCAAGAACACTTCCGATGCCACATCAGTCTTGTATATCTTATTCTTTAATTTAAGAGCTCTTTAAGATAAACGTTCTTAATGCCCGCAAACAAGACGGCAGATATATCCCGTTTTCATCCCGCCTGTTCGCGTCTCGCCCCGCAAAGCCTTAATGGGCGCGCACAAAGCGATGATGTTATATGAATGTTTGGGAGATAGCCGCCTTTCTAAGCGTTTGTGTGGATTGATATTTCGCTTTCCCCCTTTCTCTTCCACGCTCGGGCTTCCTCCAACCTTCAATGAGTATGATAACAATTATTTTCAATCGCGCCTTCCCCGAGGGAATTTATCTTCGAATTGTTGCGAAGTGAATAGAGTTAGGCCCTCTTAGCTATAGTGGCTTTTTGCTTTATGTTGTGTCACGCCGATGCTTTTATGAAACATCATCTCATAAATTATGCGACTCCTATTTTTATTATTAAAGTCTCACACGGCTTCACCTTAAGTAGCAATTAAGATGCGATATAACCCTCCATATCTCCTATTGACTAATTGGATTCTTATGAGCTAGGAAATTCAAGGTTTTTATAAATACCAATACGATATGGGAGAAACATGTGCATTGATATGCTTTTAAGGGTAGACATGTTTTCACGGACTCTTCTCGCTTTAATCTGAGAATTAAAATTCATATCATTTTGAAGAATTCTGCCTTTTCGTTAGTAGTGACTAGACGAGCAAAAAACTGTATAGAAATTGATTAAAAGGAAAAATGTTGGTATAGATTAAAAAAAAAGAAGGCAAAAAGTTTTTTTCTCATTTACTTATTTCATCTACTTACTTGAGGACTTATTATGACGTGAGACGAGCTGTTTTAGTTGATCAAATTTCGAAAGGGAACAGCAAATTATACGTTTAGATTTCAAATAGCCGACGACAGAACAAAAGTTTAAAAAATATTGTTTAATTGAGAGGACAGAAATATTACAAAATATCCTTCTATCTACCTACCTACCTACCTATACGTACCTACCTATCTAGCCATCTTTATTATGTCTGTCTCTCTTTCCCTCCTCTCTCTTTTTACCCCTCCCTTTTCTCTATTATGTTTATAGTCTCTCTCTCTATCTCTCATTTCATCTCTTATTTTCTCTTTCCTTCTTTATCTCTCTCTCTCTCTCTCTCTCTCTCTCTCGCTCCCTCCTCTAAGCATCATGATGCCTTTCCAAGCCCGATGGGCACCATTAAAATCATCTCCCGGACTCTTCAAAATGAAAACTTTATCTCCCATCCCATACCCTCCCTTTCGTGAATCACAGCCATGATGTAGTCATGAAGACAGCGCCCGCGTGGGAGGGAGGGGGACACCCATCATAGTGATAGTCACTCATATTTCCATATTTTCTGAGCGGTGCTTATGCCGAAAGGATTTCAAGTTTGGGTGAGAGGAGAGTGAAGCAAGGGCTTAAGGTTCGCCGATTTATTTTCATATCGGCGCTGAAAATCCAAGTGGATTTCGGGAGACAATTTAAAAGGAAAGTAATAAACGGCTTTGATGATTCAAAGGCACACGGATTCAGCCAGTCGGCTAGCAGGCAAAGTGTTTTTCTGACTCGTTTTTTGTGCAACATCCAGAATAGGGGAGTGTAATTTTCGCGTGCTTTCTTGGCGCCTCGACGTGTCGTCTGCTTAAAGCTGATCCGCCATTTACAGGCGCTTTGGGCAAGTGCACCAAAACAGGCCGCCAATTGGAAGCCCATTGCTGCAGCCTCTTGAATACTCAATCATGCTTGCCCATTATAGTGTAAGGCAACACCAGCTATTATGGTGTGTGACTAAAGGTGGATGTAAAGAGAAAGTTAGCAATGTTACATTACAATGTAACAGTTAGATACAAATTTTGTATTATCAATATTCATAGTTTTTTAGTAACCAATGGACTTACGACTTTAAGCCACAATCAAAGGACGTGTTCCAGTGGAACTCGCAGGAACATTCGATTTAAAGTTTGGAGTTGTTTTACCCACTGACTGCACTTATCCCTTGATTTTTTTTACCTAGTCAAGGCAAGTCATAGTGATCGTTCCCCGGTGTACATGATTTCTGTTCGTAAATATAACACACTGTCTGATATTTCAGTCGAACTGATATAAACTTATATATTCCATTATGTATGATTGACGCACTGTTATTAATGGGCAAAGATCCTGTAAGATTTCATTTAATTTCAGTGTTACCACACTGTTTTTTTTATTCGGACAGGTAAACAAAACTTCTTTCTCATTACACAGCTCTTCTCAAGTACTGAGTGACAATAAAAACCGTTCGCTTTCAGTTCCTCCTTTATTTTTACACAATTAACCTTGCTTGATCTTCTCATAAAGGTATTGTTGTTGTTGTCCATTAAACGCTATGACGCAGCAAGGTTCTCCATAAGGAAGGTTTCTTCGAAAACTATCAGTGTGCGTCTGTGTGGGGGGGGGGTGGAAGTGGGGGAGGGGGAGGTCGTAGCCCCCATTGTACCTCCTCGCTGACTCCCGCTTGATATGTGCCATAAAGAGCTGCTGCGGGTAATGATGACAAGGAGAAATAGTGACGAATTGTACGAGCCTTCCTTAAATCCGCCCAAAATGAATAGCTTTTAAAGGATCTCGGTTCGTCATCGCACCGACCTTTATGCCTTCCAGCAAAAAGTTCGACACTACAGGATGTCTCATAAAAAACACCAGTTATTTAGAACTAAAGCTTGTAGGAGCTCATGTCGACAGTAGGGATTTAAACGTTGACTTGGCAAAGGCTTTCATAAGAAATAACAAAATATTCATGTAATTAACGGAGCACCATTCCTTTCTCATGAAATATCGAACACATTCAAGTCGTTGGAAAAACAAAACTAACAATAAGAAAGAAAGAAGAAAATATACAATTTCATCCACGTAAATTGTTTATATTGCTATATTATGATATACAATTCAAATTTGAAATTATTGTAAAAGTACTAGTTGCGTTATTTATTGGTATGGAATAGTAAATAGAACTGTAGAGGTGGCTAAGATTTTATGAAAATTGAAATAGTTTATGTGAATGTCTATACAAAAAAAGACACTGTCATGCTTATCATAAATATTATGCATGGCCTTGCTGAAAAACAGCTTCTAGCTCAGAGTAGGTTTTACCGTGTTTAAATTAATGCAATATAAATCAAAATAATGTATTACTAGCTCTGATGGAATTATAATTAGTTGTACGATTAAACAGTTAATATTGTTATGATAGACATATGCATCGACGGCAGATACAAGGGGCACAGGGGCGGAATTAATTGCTATATCTCTATTTTAACAAGAAAGAACACAAAAAACACGCTTTTAAAAGACATACACTTACACAATAGACACATTAAAACTTACCGTGTTTCATTTCATGCCTTTAAATTTTTTATTTTCCTTCATTATGTGGCTGTTATAATCAATCATTATCTGATAATATATATTATAGTTTGTTTTAGCCCATGTCGGTTCCTTTTCTGCGTTCAAGCTCCGGCGTAAAATAGCGGTCTCCTGCAGTTTTCAACTTTTTCATGATTTGTCAACTACATTATTTGTTTGTTAAGATATAATTATTTAATTGATTTGCATTTTGATATGAATATATATGTATCCTAACTTTTGTTAATAATATATGTTAAGGAGTTTGTATATTACTTTTTATTATGTTCAAAAATGCAGAAATTAATAGATCAGTCAATCTATTTTAATACACAAACGTGCCCCAGCCATGTGGAATATTCCTTGGTTCATAATCGTGGATCCACCATTGTGAATATAATGATGATGTGCAATACCTGGCTATTATGGTCGTTTTTTCCCTTTCTTTGTCCTTTTTATTACATCCATAAAGAATAATAGCTACGAGGAGAGGGTAGATGCCATTATCCCAGCCGAATAGCGAAAAAACAAAACCGACTAAAAGATGAAAAAGAGAGAAAGAGAGAGAGAGAGAGAGTTTAGTAAACAGGTTCTCTGTCGATGTTACAGCAAACATTGAACATAATTATTACCTAGAACATTTATCATTAATGGAAGTCTTATCTTTACACACTCTGTACTTGTGATCAAATCTCGACTACTGTGTCGCATTCCCAACAAACGATGGCGACCTATTAGAAATCATCTCTTCGAAGCTCAAACGAAGAGAGAGAGAGACTGTGTGTTTATCGAACTAATTGGCTTGCAAATATTAACATTATGTTGTACTCGTTCCTTATTGGAGGTATTTATTCATACACACCCTGTACTTGTGTTGGAGTTCTCAACTCCATGGACTGTGTCATGCACAATACCTAACAGGCGATGGTGACCTATTAGAAATCATCTCCTCCAAGCTCAAATGAAAATGGAGAGAGTTTATCGAATAATTTGGCAGGCATCATCACGCATGCCATACTGTCCCATACTCGAATCCTGCATGAAATGTGTGTGTACATGATGGCATATCGTGCGTCAAACCAGCACATTTCAAACGAAGATTTTAGCTTAAAGTCTTGGATTTTGTATATCACGCTTTGTGTGTTTGTTTGCAAAAAAGTAGCCAACCTCAAAGCGATGCATTGTGGTCGGATTTTTTTTCTTCAATTTCCACGAGGACTGTTAGCCATTATGTTTGAAAAAAAGAAGAAGCTAGGTTGATTTGTGTATTTATTTGTTTATCAATTCATGTTATTTAATATTTATTTATTTATTCATTTCTTTATCTATCTACCTATCTATCTGTCTGGCTAATTACTTAGTAATTCACTGTAAAATATTTTATTACCTAATCGGGGTTCTGAGACATTATGAGAGGCGATGGCTCAGTGGTAGAGCAGTGGTCAAATACACATTACGTTAACAAACGAATTCAAAATGTATTAGTAGGTATAGCACACCAAAAATAATTACAACAAACACATGTTATTTAATGATTGCAAATGATCAAGCTTTATGAAAGCTTCAAAAAACAAAAAACAGAATTGAAATCGGTCAAATCGTTGTGATTTTATACCATTTTTTTGATATCGCAAAATTACCGAAAAACCTGCCAGAAATGGTCAAATTGTCAAAAATGGCATAATTCGACAAAGTTGACAACTTAATATTATTCATCACTTTCTTGGACACAAATAATAAATTAAATTATCAGACACTAAAATATCATCTTTGTGGTAAAAATACAAAAAAGAAAATTCATATATCTATTACCGTTTTGAAAACAGAAGCCAACAAAATAAGTCATTTTGCCATTTTTACGAATCTGCAGATATAAAAAAGTTATGAAAATAACTAAGTCCACCTAATTAATATGCGCATATGTAATCAAATCAAAAATTGAACATGATACATCAGTGAAACCTATGTATATCAGACAGGTATGGAAATATATTTCATTTGTAATAAAATAAAATCATGAATATTCATCAAATATGCAAATTAGGTCATTTCAGCTAATTATACATTCGCGCACTCATTATGCAAATTAGGAAAGTCAAACTGTTCATTTTGGGGGCATTTTTTAAATCATATATTCATAGATCATATTTACACCAAATATTGACCTTAAATTCCTAATATTTTCGCAATGCCAATACAATATGGCGATGGAAATTACTTGGATCACCGTCACAGCTATTTTCTCATGTGTTTCACAAATAATTCAGAAAAACCGATTATATGATAAGAATTTGTAGACTTTCAGCTACATCACAGTATATCTGCCTTTTTCAAAGATGTCAGATTTGAGGATTTATGACGATTTATGACGATTTATGACGATTTTTCGAGATACCACACAAAAACAACAACATAACATTCCACAGGGACTGAATTTCAGAGTGGCAGAAACTTTAGTGACCCCAGTACAGTTGTGGCTACCTTGAGTGTAAATAACAAATTAATTCAATGAGTGAAACACATGAGGATATTGCATTTTTGTAGGAAAGTTTTATACATTGAGGTGCATTTTTTTCACCACGCAGAATAGCAGCGCGAGTCATTGGGAGATCAGCGGGCCATGTCACACATGGCTGAAAAGACAATATTCTAATTCAATAATTAACATATTTCCCACATGCCTATAACAATGAAACTACACAGAATTGTAGTTAAAGGTATGCTTGAAATATATGTGAAATAAAAATTCAAAAATATTGTTTAGTTTTTTTTAAATACATTTACAAAAATTGCTATTTCTACCAACTGACTGCTGTTGTGTGTGTGTGTTCGCGGGGCAGACTGGTTGCACAAGCAGTGTGATTACCCTACACACTAAGAAAAAATGGTGCAACTATGCACCTTTAGGGGTTCAAACCGATGCAACAATAGCAGCACCTTTATGGGTTAAATCCTGCACCCTTTTTAAAGGTGCAATCCTGCACCCTTCAAAAGGGTGCCAGATTGAACCTTTTGGGGGAAATGTTAGTACCCTTTATGGTTCAATCCTGCACCTTTAGGGGTGCAAACCGATGCAACAATAGCAGCACCTTTAGGGGTTAAATCCTGCACCCTTTAGGAGGGTGCCAGAATGCACCTTTTAGGAGACATGTTAGTACCCTTAATGGTTCAATCCTGCTCCTTTAGGGGTGCAAACCGATGCAATAGCAGCACCTTATGGGGTTCAATCCTGCACCCTTTAAAAGGTGCAATCCTGCACCCATCATCGAGGAATACTCATGACATTTGCTCGTACACATATACATATTAAACATGCATGATGTTTCTTGGTTAGTAATCATATCATCACTATATATATTGCTAAAACGTGAATGTAATTGTAACATGATCAGACAAAATAATCTATTGGTTAATGATTGCCGAAGGAAAATACAAATCACAAAATGTATGTGCATTGTCATAATTTGCTTAACAAATCATATGATAAATGTATTTGTATGTGAACACGTGGAAAGTAATCATGAATATGCATGCAATATGCAAAAAAAAATTGTGCACCTTTTTGGGTTGTTAGGGTTCATTTTTGTGGGAAGGGTGCAAAATCTTATATTGTACCCTTTTTTGAACCCCTTTTCCTTCAATAGGGTTCATTTTTATGTAAAGGGTGCAAACTCTTATTTTTCTTAGAGTGTAGTATTAGTGCCCCGACACAGCACTAATGTCTGTTGACTAGGCATTAATCTACATTTGCCACTCCATACCCAGGAGAGAAATGGGAACTTGGTAGGATGACGAATGTGTTTGTTTTCGCAATCACCATTATGCTCTCACGGTGACCATGTGGTAGGAATACTCCCTAGGGAGTGGAGATGGTGCACATTGTGTGTGAATGCATCCGATGACCGGGGTTATGATATTTATTATAATATCGCTTAAAGACGGTATTTCGTATTATTTCATTTCATTTATTTTCATATTTCTCATGTTACAAGCCTATACATTTTTAAAAAAAGTACAAGTTATTTTTTTGTAGTAATAACATAACACTCAATAATACATAATAAATAACATAAAGATAAGTGGTCAATATAGAGTACTGATTTAAGTGAGAGAAATATTATGGGACTTATACATGAAAGCAAGCCTGTAAAGCTGTAGGTCCATTAAGCGCTATGTGAATCCAGATTATTATCATTAACTACACAGAACAGCCATCCGTTCTTGTCATTAAAGAAATAGCCAAACTAAAGTGAAAAATCTAAATCAAGAAATGTCCTTGTCAAGAAGAAAAAAAGGGTAGCTAAGTAATAGTTGCCATTTTGCTCTGCATCATTTAAGTCTCATCTGTTATAGGGTAGGTGCCGACGAGTCTACCCATGTCCAATCTCTAATACCCGGTGCATCAAGGAGATACTTATGAAATAAGATATGGTCAAAGTTGAAGTTATTGATTAGTTGACTTAATGGTGCTATGGTAGGATGCGAGATATGGATACTTGGAGAGAAAGAGACAGAGACGGAGAGAGGCAGAGAGCGATAAATAGAGAGAGAGATATATAAAGAAATATAAGGAGAGAGAGAGGGATAGAGGGAGGATATGGAGGGATGGAGGATGTATGAATGAATGAATAATAGTCTCGCTTCGACGCGTTTTCGGCCTTTCATCAAATGGGGAGAGTAGCTTATATCTGATGCGCTCTTATTGATCTAGATCATTAATTGGGGTCCTCCTCTTTTCCCAAACAAAATCTTGCTCCCGAGGGAGTGGCCTAAACAAAATGGCGTCTTGCGAGCGCGTTGATACACCGAGTGCCTTCTGCGAGGTACGTCTGCGACGATAATAGCCATATGTATCTATCTATATATTTTGGGACAAAATATTCCATTAAAGGCGCGCGCGCTCAATTG
Organism: Strongylocentrotus droebachiensis; assembly: GCA_035222895.1. Lineage (NCBI taxonomy): Eukaryota > Metazoa > Echinodermata > Echinoidea > Camarodonta > Strongylocentrotidae > Strongylocentrotus > Strongylocentrotus droebachiensis. The sequence continues at coordinate 329,552 of JAVYIG010000084.1, forward strand.
CATTTCGAATCGAACGGCGGTGGGCCCCGTTCATGAATGAAATTCAATTCGCTTCAGTGCGGCCTCCATCCCCGTACTGATTTGACTGCATCTTTCCACATAGGCCACATTTGTAATTTAATATGATTGTATATACGCGCCCCACATTTTAAATCTTGTTATACATGTTTTGATGGTGATCGTGTTTTTGTTTCAAAAAATAAAATAAAAAACCTTGAAACTTGGAGAAAGCGGGAAAGAAATCGTTGTGAATTGGACTGGAGATTTACTGGCAGGCAATAATGTACAATTAACGCATCAAGAAAAAAATAATCGGCTTAGCGAGATGACCTTCTATTTGCCATCATCTCATGCCAAATCATCGCAAAATATGACGATGAATTCTTTAAATTCCCATTTTAGGCGACAGAAAATATGACTGTTCATTGAAAAAACTAGCTCTTGATTTAGGTCGTTATATTCGCATTGCTAATCCCTTTGATGTTACGTAGGATCATTGGCAATATGAAAGCACTTAGATTTCGCTAATTTTATTACATATGTTTCGCCTTTTAGCGAAAAGGAGGCCATGGACAATACAGCACAGCATTAGCTCAAATCCGCTAATTTCACAAATTGGACTCAAAATGCACACTCTTTAATTCAAAATGGGAAACTTGAACGGAAAAGATTCTTGTCTCGATCCTTTTAACAGCTTGTAGTAGATGAAAAGATGAATGAAATTGAGCTTTTAATGTGAATGTTATGAGCCATGATTTCAATGCAGTGCCTCCCTACTTAGAAAAGGCAATGAATAGATGATAACAATAATATAATACTCCTATAAATGGATAGAGAATAATTATTCCATATTATGTGATGCGTGATTACAAATATCAAATTTTAATTTTAATACTTTCTCCTTTTTTCGGTCTCCTTTTTTCTAATAGAAATTTGGAAAAGAAGTTTGAATTTCATCTCTGTTTTTAAGTATCATTATTAACGCTGATATTTCGTTTATGTGTATAAGCATTAATTTTGTTAACACTTTGCTGTTGTCATTGTTTGAATATACTACAACATTGATTTCATTTTTAGCGGTGCTATAGTGGATTTAGTCATTTTAATGCCTTTTCAATATCTTATTTTTTGATTTAGTTTTTTCTAAAAATTGTCAGTAATTTTGTTCAAGTTACTGGTTCCTTAATAACAATACCTCGATATCTCTCTCTCTCTTTTTTGGGGGGAGGGGGGGGGGGGTGTCGGGGGACTTCTGCCCAAAGTCATGCTTTCCATTCACATTCCTTGACCAATCAAAATTTGAGTTTCCATACTCCAAAGTCATGTTGTAATTTAGACTTCAATGGCCTTCGTTCTCTCTACCTGTCTCTCTCGGACCAAAATCATAAAGGTCCTCTTTAGCAGGTCATTGTTACATAAACTATCAATTCTAAGTTGAAGAAAACAAGAAAGAAAACATAAAACTCTTTTTATGTATGCTCCCCGAATACTCTCTCTCTCTCTCTCTCTTTTCCTCGTGGTAAAACATAAGCCACATCTGTTTAAATAATTCTCTTTCTGTCATCATGCCCTAATTTTATTTGTTCATGCCCTTTTCTTATATTTATCCCTGCCTCTGCTCATAATCCTTTACTCATTTAGCTTAATTCTAAAATTAAGTCAAGACATATTGATATTGTATACGTCAGTTTTTATACTTCCATGACCATGATTACCACCCCAATTTTTTCTCTCTTCTTAGCCCTAAATGTAAAATGTTTCTTTTTACATAATTCATTATCAGATGAAAATGGTGAGTCTTTTCATTATATTCTTTATTCTAATATTTATATACATATAATTATGCTCATGCATATATATCTATACTTCCCGTACTCTCTCTATTCCTTTTCTCTCTATATCTCTATGTGTCCTCGTCTCTCTCACTCTCCCTCTCTCCCGTTAGTAATGTACACATCTTTCTATTCTCGTTCTCCTTTTTTAACTCTCCTTCTCCCTCTCGTCAATGTATATCACCCTCTCTCTCTCCATCTCGCTCAAAGTATTTACCCCTCCCCCTCTCTCTCTCTCTCATAGTATTTATCAACCTCTCTCTCTCTCTCTTTTGATTTCACTAAAACAATAAGACAATTCAATACAATTGAAGTACAATTTAATTTCAGTTTATTAATGAGAAATTCAATCAAAACATTCACTTGATTCAGTCTGAATACGCATAATAAATAAGATACAATATTCATAATATTCACATATTAATACATCAGTGTCCATGGATAAACCCATAACCACTTACTGCTCCTAATACAGGTTCACCAAATAGCTGGCAAGACAACAACAAAATAACAAGAATTAATTTATACCCGTCAAAACGGCTACACATTTATGCGTAGAGGAAATTGAAGTAGCCCCTGCTAAGTGCTAAACCTATACTAAACACTCTTTAGCTGACGAATTCAACAACGGATTTTCAAAGTTTTCAATGACACAATACTTTGGAGTTCAAAAGGTAAGCTACAAACATGACCTAGCAACTTATTGAATTGTTCTTTGTGTATGAATAATTTTCTTAAATATAGACATGATAAAACTTTATTAATCTAATGTGAGTCACTAAGTCCATAATGTAGGCAAGCTAGAGCAGTCTTTCACATCAAGTCTTTTAGAAACCTCCGGGGATCTGGAGGGCTAAGCCAGGGTGATGAACCGCAGGGTGCGAGTGAGGTGTCGACAGAACCGCTGGAACGTGAACAATGGCTGGATGATCTGGCGTACCAGTGACCGGACTGGAGTGCGGCGAGGATGTGCTCACGGGCGTGGTCGAGCTTGTCATGGGAACCGTCGGAGATGGGTGTCGGTGTGGCGATCCTCCTGGGGCGTGGTGACATCCGCAGGGGGATGACGCTGAGACTGCGGGATGGGCCGCTGGTGGAGGTAGATTGGTTGGTGGCAAGATGAGGGATGCACCGGCGGCTCTAGCAGCTAGGATGTCGGATTGGTGGTGGTGGCCGGCAGCGGGGTTTGGAAACGGTCTTGCGTAAGGGTGTGCACCGAGGCCATGTAGAAGCTCAGCTCGAGATCGGAGGTGGAGTGAGTAGGCGTCGGCTGCAGCAACAGGTGAAGGGGCTCCAGCGAGTGGGTGGTAGTAGCTGAGTGGAGAAGGGGTGTGGCAAGTGTATGGGGGCAGTCTTCCAGCCAGCATGAGTGAGTAGAGGTGATGGTCGAAATGGGCGTGGTGCGGCCAGGAGCATGCAGACATCGACATGCGTTGACGTTTATCCTTCATACGGCGATTCTGAAACCAGACCTGAACAAAAGAAAGAAACAAGAAAACAAAAGTGAAAGATGCATTCGAATATTATGGGTTGAAAAACCTCCCTCACATCATGTTACCAAACTAGGCTAATGTAGCAATAGCAATTAGGGACGGCTGTAAGCACAGCATGAACATCATAAAGTACAGATGCCTAAAACCTGGAAAATTGGATGATGATACCACATCACGCTTATTCGATTTTTAAATAAATAAGAACCCCCGATGAGTGCTACTTCATTTCCGCTATCACCCCGATCCCGCTTCAAGATTATTTCTATCATTCAAGTACACTGGAATCATGAGCGGGCAATAATTAGCTCGAATGATTGAAGCGCACGACCCGGGAAGCTACGGCTGCACGGCATGACAGCTGTACGCTAGACCGCGTGCGTGGAACTAACTTGAAGGATGGGTGAAGGGGATGGAATTAGCAGTCCGTAATTGCTAAATGATGGCCAATGCTGTAATCGTCAATCAAGTGTAAATTATGTTTGTCTTGTAATTAAACACACGGTGAATCTACTTGTCAGGTTAAATACGCTCTGACTACTTTGAGGAGACAAATTGGAAGTGTAAATATGTCATGTAATTGGTACATCATGCATTGCAAACAGTGCAGGCGGGAGATCATGAGTATTACTTCACTCACCATGGGTAACCACGAAATGATCTAATTATAATTTCAAAGATAGATAATTTGATCCCATCATCAAAGTAGAAAGTGTCATCACATAAGGTTGACTCGACTAAATCAAGTCTCAAAGGATTCATGTGTGCATGACATCTACATTTTTTTCATATTACATTTGATTTTTTGCATCTTCGATAATTATGTTGGAAGGACAGCATTTGTAATTGAAACTGTACACTTTCATTATTAAACATATTCTTATTCACACTGCATTACTATGTTATTGACTCATGGCAGATTAACAATTCAAAATAGAGATCAGATGAATTTCTGGGATCAGATAAAAAGGGAACTATTTAAGCCGGAAGGAAATATAACAGAAAGCAAAATACGAAAGGCCTTCAAATGAATCAAATCACTTAAAAGGGAGCTGCACTGATGCTAATCCAACTCCGGCATATTTCGTTTGAAGAAGGAAATTATAACATAGGGGATTCACCATTATGTCATCTAAAATGACGACAAGTATTGACCCTTGGATTTTTTTAGAAAATTAAGATATCTTGTGTGTCAGACCAGACGGAATGGAATTAATCTGCCAACCCTCTATTTTCATCGTTCTCGTAAGTCACAAAAACTGGTATTTTAACAAAATAAAATCCTGTTCACATTAAATATATACAAAGCATGCACTTAGCACGGATCAAGTTTACAGTTTGAGTTTCTCTGTGGATCAACATTAATCATCGAATCACGGTTCGAATAAAATCTTTGTTTCAATTCAAATGTTGGAGAATAAGGAGAAATAATGTTTGAATTGCTTATAACGTTTAATCGACAATGTAAATGTGGAATGTAGGGTATAAAAAAACAATTTGAAGTCAATTGAATGGTTTGCTGAAAAATTTTTGTTTTGAATTTGTTCGTGTTTCTTAAATAATTTATAATCATTTTCAGATTTTCTGAATATATACTTTTTCATAAAGAAACATCATCGAAATGTACAATTTAATTTTGCCACAAGACAATTCTCCGATTTAAGCTGAGAAAATACATACCTTGATAGTGGTTTCTGGCAGGTTAAGAGCGGTGGCCAACTCGCATCGCTTTGGTCGGGACACGTAGTTCTCACGGGCAAACTCCTTCTCCAAGCGCCCGATCTGCTCCCGGGTGAATGCAGTGCGGTACCGGCGAACCTGCGATGGGTCTAGCGGGTCGGCTGTAGTGGGGAGAAATGAATGAAATTACAAATTTGTTAATGGTTTGTTCGTCTAAAATACATTGAATTGCGGAAAGAAAAGACGACCAAGTATAATGATCTTGTGCAAACCAGACGAGATCAATAACAATCGAAATTTAGACATTAAAAAAGTCCTCAAATTTGAATTTTGTTATAGCAATAAAAGAAAAAAATATGCTTATTTATTTTGGGGCGATTTCAACAAACTCTTTATTTTTCTTCAAACGTGGAAGTTAAAAAAAAATGGCATTTCACCAAAAGTATTTTATAGATAGCGATTGAAAAGTAGAAGCTCGGTTGAAAGCTTTTAACTTTCAGTTGAGACACGTTTGAAGAATAAGGGAGATTCTTTTTGGTGTTGGTCTTTTTTTTTTAAATACTAAAATGATGGTATCACAATTCTAACGCATTTCTAACTTCACATCACAGTTTTACTACTCAATAACTACGCCTTCATCATGATCACTATTAAGGATACAATTTAATATCAATTAAAACTATGACCACTTTTGAATGGGCATACCAACAAACCAACCCTGACTAATCAATAGCTTATTAATCAAAAAGTGCAAATGACACTTTTGGGTATGTATTGCCATGTTGACTTCCCTCATAATTATCGCCAATGATGTGAAATCATAGACTGTAAAATCATGGGCGTGAATGCGAGAGGAATATCTTTGCATGTCAAATCTACCAACACGTACATAACCGTGATCATGCGATTATTAGTGCGCATGTCTAATTATTATTTTCTATATGATTAGAGCGGGACGCTGGTCTCGCGTCCCCCGGTCGTTGTGGCGTGACGCACGACAAGTGCCGGAGTAATCAGCTGAAAAATTGAATTTCTAAACCCAAGCTTGTTCTCTGTTCAAACACAAGTCATGTACCTAACTGAAACTGAAGAAACCACAAGCAAAAACCCCTTTTTAAATATAAATTACATATTTTAAACCTTCTCAGTGTCATGATTCGTGGTAACTGCAATATACAATTTGCATATATAAATCCATTTATCAGTTAATATGTAAACATTTCACATACAAAACAATTAATATAGTTTTTTTTTGCATGTACTGTATAAAAACAACATTGTATACAGTTTAAATTTAACTGATAAATATATCTATCAGATCTATTCGGAGATAATTTGAGGATTTGCAAATTATGCCATGGAAACATTAAATATCTTTTAGTTTCGATCAACCTTGTTAAAGAAGGGAAGAGATGAGAAGTTATAACTTATTGACTTACCTCTGAGTGCAGAATTTAAGTCGTTCTTGTGGAGCCCAAACTCGAGGTTGTCGGAGCAGCTGTCCGGTGACAAACGGTCATCCCACTTCCCCAGTGGGCTAGACTCCCGGGAGTAGTCGTGACCATTTAGTATAGAGTCCTGGTGTTCGTCGCCGCTAAGATGCTCGCCCTTGACGGGAGGACTTGGTGATCGAGACAGAGGATGATGATGATGGACCGGGTGACGAAAGTCCAGGGTCTGTGCTGAGGGGATGGCGTGCGATATCGGGAACGGTAGCATGGTTGGGTGATGGCCGATGGTGGAGGGAACGGCGACGTCACCGCCCGTGCTTGTCCGACTCATGATGACAGCAGCAGCTGATGAAGTCTTGGATGAACTGCTGGTTGAAACATCGGCATAGGGCATGAAGAGCGTATGATGACGAGCTTCAGACGGGGCTGCTACGCCACCGGGTGATGCTCTGGGTGTGGTGGTAACGTTGTTGTTAGAATCTTGATGATGGTTCTCAGTCGTGGGGAGCATGGTGCTGGAGAAACTCTTGTCCATGTTAAACAGAAACCACTCGATCAATGTTTGCTTGCTGTCGACCAATCCTCGACTTTAAATCAACTCCAAATCAAATCGGGACGGAGAGCACTAGTCCTAAAACTTTCTCTCTCTCGATTGGATGAAATATCTAAACATCAATTTATCGTCGGCGCTCTTTGACTTTCGGAAATTGATGTCGACCGGTCAGAAAGTGCTTCTCCAGTCAGGCTCACTGACGAAGTGGTTGTCGAAACCGGCAGAGTAAAAATGTCCAAGTGATATTTTCGATGGCGATATTTAAAGGATGTGATTATAAACACCACTTGCGTATCAACTTACAACTGATATCAGTAGCACATTAACAATGCAGACGAGTTCACTTTCTCATCGGGGCAGCTTGAAAACATGAAGACATGATAACTTCTCTCTTGGGTGACAAAATTGTAGAATGATGATAATGCTGCTTTCTTCCGATATAAGTACGGTGAGTTAAACTAATTCATGACCTTACCAGATTAGGTAACACCCAATAAGGGGCTAGTGCTTTTGAACTTTGCGCACCAATGAGGGGGCGTTCCCCCTCTTGTTATGCTAATAGCCGCTTCCAAGCCGAAGACTCTAAACGATGTAATAATCAAAGCTCCATTACACGGAGTCATCAATAGCGAGCGCGCACAATGGCGTGCGGACACGGCGGGCAAATAAAAACAACAAAAGCGCGTTCTATCGAACCAGTCAAGTTGAAAAGGCTTGCTCATTTACACGTCAATAGCACACAGTGGCACCGCTCGACCCCCTATGAACAATATAAAAGGCTCGTTGATATAGATGCTGGGGATGAGACACTGATATCTATTCATGACACAAATTGGGTCGTCTTATTCCTTTCTTACAGCTTTCGCTTTCTGATCGCCGCCGTGATAAAGGGCGAAGATTCGAAAAGAAAGCCAGTCGTCATTGAAACTCTTCATACTTTTGTCTCCCCTCCAAATATCCTGTTAATACCATATACTTTGTTTCTTTAACTTTTCAGCTTTCTGGCTATCCATGCATTCACTGATGTCTGTGTACCATTTTACGAGCCCTTGGCGTTGTATCTTCCCAAATCTTCTTTTCATACGACTAAAAGAAAAGCTTAGCTACTACACTAGTCTACCACATCACAATGCTCCACATTATTTACTCACAAAGATGTCGGGATGGCAAACGCACACTAAAAATAAACAACAAAAAGAGAGTTTCGATTTTCAGTTTAATTTGAAGATCAACTTAGAAAGTTTTCTTGTAAGGTATTTAAGGAACATTAAAGGTAGCGCTGTGAGTTCGATGATATTTCTTTGGGTATATCTTGATTAGTCACTGATCATAAGAAGGCTAATTGGATTTATCGATAAAAGCAGATGAAATTGAGCTCCGTTTTACGTTAAAAACCATGCATCTTCTTGGGGTCGTTGCCCTCAGGTGTATGGTACAACGTATATGTATCATATCACGTGGAAAATCATATCAAACAGGTTTTGGTACATAAACTACCATGCTATTCCGCTGTATACAAAATATCGATAGTGAAAAGTAAAAGTTTATCATTAAAGTGACAAGATCGTGAGAGAACTGGATATCAGTGACGGTGTACCTAAATACACAAGTCATGATGATTTTAATTATTAGACATAAAGTAACACAGGTTTCTCATTTGAATGGTTTATAAGATTTAAGGCGCAGTAAAAATCATGAGAATCGCCATTTTGAGCTTTTGAGTATTTCACACAAATGAACACTAAATAAATGTGTATTTAATTACAGGAACGTACTTAGCGATATAGTTACCATTAACAACTCATTTGAATATATCTTAATTAGGTGAAATGTGAAAGGAAAGGTGATTATCACTATCTAGCTTAATTAGTATATGAACGTCTGGGAATTATATTAGTGCGCACTTGAATCTATTATGAAACTTCGTTGATAAAAAGGGGGATCAAAATAATACCATGACATATAAAACATAGACTTAATACAGGGAAGTATATATTTGAGGAGCTGTTATCTAATGACTAGATGAGAAGAAAAAGATATGTACAGTTGTTTCCAATTTATGAGGGACATAATTGATAACATTTAGTGGATTTTATTTACAAAGAGAGTGCATTTGATCATCGTTAATTTTGTGCATGTACACGTGAGGAGAGATGAGAGAGAGAGAAACACACAAACATACGAGAGAGAGAGAGAGAGAGAGAGAGAGTGTGTGTGCGTGTGAGTGTGTGTGTGTGTGTGTGTAGGAAAGAGGAAGGGAGAAGCTAGGTTGTTTTTACAGAAAGGAATAGGGGAGGGGAGAGGAAGGAGAGAGAGAGAGAGAGAGAGAGGGGTGGGGAGTGGTGAAAAGAGGGAGGGACAATTTCACCATAGGGCTTTCTCATAGGCAATTGGCGCCGCACCGTGCGGAGCAGTGGCGTATAGTTAGGCACGCCATGCAAATGTTATAGTTTGTATATTATAAATGTTGTACCCAAAAAAATATATGACTGCATAATAAAAGGAGTCTGTACTAATTTGTGCTTAATCACTGTCTTTTGAAATGAAATTAAATCTTCTGCAAGAAAAAGCGTCCAATATGAAACTATAATGAACTCACTTGAACGAACATGTTTCTCAAACTCTTTGAGGAGCTAATGTAGGCTATATAATATATTATAATATTCAACCGACAGAAATGTACAGTGAAACGGTATGATAATGATACTGCTTAATCACTTTGTTTACAAGTGTGCAAATGAAAATACCAACAAATACAATTATAAATACTGTGAGTTTCTTTCATGACACTGATTAGAAGTTTTTGTTGTTATGGCTGGAATTTGATAATAAACCTTTCTTAAATTCAAACATGGAAATACTTCTGTGCGACAATTATATTTAAAGCATTTCTTGCGAACCTCTTGTACTGCATGTTCAACATGATAATATATACACTCGTATTGTATGGAAATTAAATACAATTTAATGTTAAAGATAAAGTTGAGTTCTCGTCATGCGCTTGCGCGCTTGCATTGTGAAAGAAACGTTGTGGAATTGATCAGAAAAAGTTGATCATCATTATTGGTGTGTACTGCAAGGTTCTTGAATGATCAAAATGATAAGAAATTTGGCCCAGTCTTCGTAAAGTTACAAGCACTGTTTACAGATAGATAGAATTTTGTATATAGGACTACTCGAACATGTGGCATCGAAAACTGAACCAAGCACAATATTTCATATGGAATCTGAGTTGAAATCAAGATGAAGATCAAACATGAGTTTTTTCTCTTGTACATACAATATACATGTATCTTAAAAATGAATCAAACGAAATCTATACTAACTCCATCAAAAACCATAATGAAGGATGTTAGATACCTATTCAATCTAAAAAAAGATTTCTGATCAAGCTTTAACAAAAAGTTAATTAAGAGATTAGTGTATAGGAAGAACAACTCAAGCAGGTAATAGTGCTCATTTGCGTATAAAAGAAAAAGCACTTCAGAAGCTTTTATATAAGCCGCAGAACAAGGGCATCTGAGGCCCGCATTGCTCTCACCGCCCGGCTAGCTCCCCCTATTGTGAACCCTGAGCTCAGGCATAGATACACGGAGCGCTAAGGAGGTTGTTGATCAACTGTTTTGTTCTTGGGAGTGGCCAGAAGGCTTAAATCCGGGTTTCAATTACAAACGAAATGACGCTCTTTTATTCCATATTGGGATCTACGTTAGGGTGATCATGAAATGTTTGTCTAGAAGCGACTAATGTGTTCTTTGAATACCAAGACGCTACCTTTTCCCCTTCAAATATTCTCCTTATTCCACACTATTTCCTTTCATTTCATTGATTAATTCGTCTTTCTTGCGTACTTTGCAGAAATCAATCGGTTTTTATTAAATCTTAATTTCAGGCAAAGCATACAAGTATATTGATTGTTTTTTAGATTCTCTTTTGCACTCAGACGTATTTATGTAGTCTACATTTTCTAAAATACCCTAATTATTTGTTAATTATAATGCACATGATAAATACAGTGCACATTTATTTTTCATTTTTTTTGTTTGGGGGGGGGGGAGGGGGAGGGAGGGTTTATTGTGACCTTGGTATATCTTGCTAGATACTACTTATCTATTTAAGGATTTTTAGGATTTCTTTTTTAATTGAATGACTTCATTTAGGTAAAGTCATATGATTTGTTTGCTATTTGGTGTATGATGTTTGTAACCTATTATTATGTTTATGGGCAGAAAATTGATGTATGGAATGAATTTTAAGGAAATATAATTACATGACTAACTCAATTTGTGCATATTTTAGATTCAGTCATGTGGAACAATTATTTCAACAAGTATACATGTCAGTTATTGTCCATAATTATTGTCAATTTACATATATCGCCAGTTGAGGACCTGCATACAATAGCAAGATATGATATGCAAAGTTATGAAGACGGTCTTTGAATATAATATACACATGCTTTTAAATGATGTCACTAGCGATATTTAAGGGGCAACGAGGAATTTTGCCTAACAAATATCCAACAAGAAAATGTATATAATATATAACTTGAGAATTATTGAGTCAATTATTGCCAGTCAAATACATGTTCATCAAATTCCCGTGTTCAAATCTCAATTTTGTTTACATTTTCTCACAAAATGTCTGCCCGACCGCAATGCGACTATGCGAAGCGGTATTGTCATGATCTTATACTTCTGTATTTCAGTATTTGAACAACAAAAAAGTGGTGATGATAATATGACACTCTGATGACATTATGTAACGTTATTCACTCTACGTGGATGTTTTAGAAACACACACAAACATACACACAAAAAAAGAAAAGGTTTGATTGCCAGTGAATAACAATTAATATGTTGGTGTGTAGAGATGTGAAAGGAAATGTTTTATCTGACTTTGCATCTTAAATCCATCAGTACTCAATTCATTCACACAAGGATGGGAACCCTGAAGACTTCAAACAAAAAGTTTTGTTGTGTTGTTAATTAATGATAGGCCAAATTAGTAATCAGTATACTTTATGAATTAAAACGGGTTTTAACTCGTATCCAAATACGTATGATACAAATGAAAATAAGTGTTTATAGGCCTATAAGAATTTTCAGAGATGCGCTTCCCTCTAAGGTATACCATTTCACTCCCTGCCGCTCAGTCATGTTGGTGCCGCATATACAGTGAAACCTGCTTTAGCGACCACCTGTATAGAAAGACTACCTGTCTATAAAGACCACATTTCCGTTGAATATGGTTTCTCATTGATACCTGTACTAAAGTAACCTGTTTATAAAGACCACCTGCCAATGAAGACCACTTTGTATGTTTCCCTTGAGTGGTTTTTATGAACATTACCATCATAACAGCTGTCATGGCTATGGTATGACTATATTTTTTTTAATGTTCCATCGCTTCAGCAAAGTCTATTCGAAACAGGTTATTAATGTTATTAGGACCTGCTCATTCGTTTGTATGTATGTCTGTTTGCCTATATCTTCCTACCTGCGTGTCCCTCTTCTATCTATTTAACATTTTTATTTATTTAATGGTATATTTATTCAAAAACAGTCTCGCGGTCCATTATGAAATGTACACTTTTTACAAATAAAAACAAAATTTATTTGACAATACATAGCAATACCATACCAACATAATATAAGGCATATAAGAATGACACGCTTTTTGTTAAGGTAAATGTGAATCATAATAAAAATGATTAGTATAATCCAATTAACTAATTTTCCGTCAGAAGAAAAAGAAAGATGAAATAGCAAGGGCTGAAGTAATAACACGAGAAAGGAAAAAGTTTGATACAACCCCGTATCTCTCTAATATAACTTCCTCCAATTCAGTCCCTGATTAGTTTATGAACTTTTAAATGTAAGATTATCATATTATTATGAATATAAATATGTGTGTTTCCTTGAACCATTCTTCGATCCCATTTTACCGAATTCAACTATTGTATAGATCAAAATGTAGATTTGAATAGTTACTTTTATCAACTGGATGAATTATTAGTAATTACTGTCACATTATGTCAGTAAAGGCCATAACAAAACTACTATACATGCGGCTCATCCTAGAGGTAAACAGTATAGGTGACCATTATAGAAAGGTGCCCGCTATAGATAGGTTTGCCACTGTATAGGGGGTTATCTCATGTAAATGGAAAAGAACGATTGATGTTTAGTAACTCTCCATTTCAAACTATATAAAGCAGACCATAAATATATTCTCTATATATATTCCCTGCAATCACAATTTAACTAGGTTCATATATTTTTGATAAATATCCTATTCATTTGTAAAATATGGAAATAATGATGCAATATGCCATGTGTATATACTGTCATTTATTAATCATTGTATAGGCAAAATATTGCGAGGAGTGGGGCTGCTGATTTCTCGTCCGAATATCGACTTTCAGCATGTTCACGGTACGAGAGAGCAAAGCAATCTTTAACATGTTTGACACCTTCTTAAAGTGACATGTAATTTTGTCAACTAAATAAATAGATGAGACTATTATGAAAATAGACCACCACATTACCGATATGCACTTCTCTCCCACTAATGTAATTAACAAAAAAATAGATAGGCCTAAGGTACATCGTTGCTTTGTAAGAAAAACACCAGTAATCTTTGAAGGCTTTATGGTTAGGATATATTTGGGGTTACAACACGTATACTTTCGACAGGGTTAGGTGGCCTTTAAAAAAAAGGGCAAACTCATGCTCTATCTCAACGTTTCGGTATGTTGTACCTATCGGTTTGAACGCCGAAAGAATACGTGGTTTGATCGCAATCCTCGCTTTAAAAAACAAACTAAAAACAACCTGGTTGCAACATTTTTCCCTATAAATGCATGGTGAACGTCCAATTTATTATTAAAGCACAGTGATAAAGCTTTTCGCAAAAATTCTTACCGACCAGTTCCCCTCATTTAGAAAAGCGACTGCGTTTATTACGTGACTTACCGTAGTTAACTACTTTTTTCAATTTGAGAATACGTAGAGTTCATTAATCAAATTAGTTGGAGAAGAATGAAACAATAGTAATTTTCGTTTGGATTAGGACAATAGTCCCTTAGATGCTATTCGGTGTCCCGTTCTGCTTGAGGAACAATACAAACGGGAGCATAGTACTCCCCGCTCGTTTGGGTTAGACGATAGAGACCCATTGTTTCAAGGGGTGTTTGGTGGTTGGTCGCCTGCCCTTCATGTAGCTTTTATGAAATAATGCAAAGTTCCGGCTCACATGAAAAAGAAAAAGAAAAAATTTAAAAATCGAATTGGGTGTTTTACTGAGAGATTTATAGATATACGTATACAATAGTCATATAGTTGCTATTATGATTTGAAATATCATCAGCGTCCCATGCGATTCACAAGCTGAACATAGAAAATGCAGAACATTCTGGTATATTATATAAGATATCGATGATTATAATTAAGTACTAGATTTACTTAACATAATATTATCGCAATTGTCTAGTACAAACATCCATATGATTAGATGAAAATCTGCTAACCAGTTTTATGCAGGAGTTGAATGAATAGCTAAGTTCAAAAAGAAGTTTCACCTTATGGAATACGTGGCGTAGAAATATGTATAATATTTAGTTGCCTTGTCATATTCTTTGCTTATCAGGTGAGTAAATAGTTAAAGAGTAAAATTACGTGCACTCCATATTTGAGTTTCACTTAAAACAACTTCCAATGTTCATGATGATTATAAATATTTGTTGGTATAAGTCTTTGCATGATCTAGTAAGGATTAGGAACATTCGTAATTTGTTTTCTATAAAATAAAAAAAAATATGGATAGCCACTATGAAGGGAAAGAAACAATAGAGCCCCATATCGGTATGTATGTTACAAAACGAAATTAAGTATCCAGCGTGGGGTGGAGTCGGGTATATACGCACCTCTCCTCCCGTTTTGAGGCTCATCAATAAATTATAAATATGTAATGCAATATGTCTACATAACTTGGGGCTACTCAGGTATGTATGTTCCCTAGCCAATCTACCCAATGTCTTAAACAAATCTAGCTGCTTCACATCAAGTTCGTCAAAATTATGATAATTTGAAAAAAGAAAAAAAAAACAGATATACATTTTCACCTGAAGCGATGTATAAATTATGATTGTTCGAATTTCTTTCCGATTTCTCTTTCGTATATCAAATTATAAATAGTTGCACCTTACTTTATGTGCGTGAAACTTAAAAGTACCAAGTGATTCAGGGAAAAACACCAGAAGGCATCATTAATAGTATCTTTGTTCCAATGAATTGCTGTTCATATGAAAGCTTACAACACTGTTAATGTTTGCTATATTACCGATCATTATGTCAAATAGACAAAATATATCAATAAGAGCATTTCATCATTAAACCTCTGTCCAGCTCGTATTTCCAACGTAAAAACATGTTCGTGACGTTTTGTCGTTTTAGGAACTGAAAAATTAGATAAAAACGACTCCATGTCAAATTTAATAAACTATACATGTTATAATATAAATATAATATATAACTTTATATATCTTTACATTTCGATAACATATCTACTCTTTCCTTCATTAGGTTAACAAACTTTTTAGGGAAGAGTTCGTCAACCCAAATAATGAGTATACACGGGAACAATACAACCCAATAATGGCGCTCGTTTGTGAGCCTATTGTATTGGTTTCTTAGATGCTACTCGGCAAACCGTTGAACCTAGGTAAGACAATGGCTTCAAACGTTTGTATTATAGAAATATACCGCTCGGCTATAGCTTCCTTAGTCAATTCCTTAATTGACTATATCCTCTTTCAAACGTTCAATAGTACATGACTTTGTATCAGATTTCGGTTCAAACGGGTTTTCAGTAATGTTTTACATAATGCCAAAAATCAATCGACCATTTTCAAGACTTTAAAAATGAAGGAAAGCTGTAAATTATAAGAATATAGTTAACATAACGCATCGGAATTGAGTATGCAAAGTCCGAAATCATTTTTTAAAACATGTCTTTAAAATAAATAAGAGGCGACGGCTGCCTAAAATTATCGTCATTTACAAAATGTCCCGGGGGCGGGGGTTGCTGCTAAAATCTTTAGTTATGTGTTTCTTCTTGAAACATACGGAGGGAAATTCTATGTTTCAATTTCAAAGTTTATTAAAACTGTTCTTTCTGCGATACGAAACGAGTCCCAATCACTTATGACATCATAACTGTAGGAATATTTTCTTCTGCGAAATTCGAAGTGATTGGTTTAATACCTTTGACATATTTAGATTTTCATTAATTTCTTGACTAAGTTGTAGCCACATTTAGATAGTTCAAATACATTATTCCAATATGCGTAATATGCATGTAGTCCTGTTCCTTTTTTTTTTACAAACTAGTAACCAACTTCAACAGTGTTATGTTGCAAATTCTTACAGTTTCAAACCAGTTTATCAGCTTTCTATTGATCAAAGTTTTTCAAAATTATACGACTTTAACCTTACCCTTAATGTTAATGTAAAACATATATCTTAGTAATTAAGCAACTAGTGTTGTATCTTCTCTTGGAAATTAATAAGAACAATCATATGCGTCTATTCCAAGAACAGAATACATATGACGATAATATTATGTTGTTATGAAACTGACTTTGAGGATGATTATGAATTGTTATGGAGAACTATAAGGCATATTCATAATGCCACCAATAACTATTATATATGACAATACTATTTATTTATAGACAATTTCGATGAGTTTGTTACTTCATATGATATTGCTTGATTTGCTTCCAATAAATCTATTCAATGATTTGATGACATCTTTGTTAACTGTTGAAATATTACATTCCATTTCGAGTGCGGAATATAGGCATGACGTCTTTAATTTGTCTAAAACTAACTTCTTGGCAACGTCGATGGTATCGTGGTTTCATGTCTAGGTTGAGCCTAGTAGGTTAACAAACTCTTTAAGAACTCCTTAAATATATCCATATGCACCAAATCATGATTTGAATCAGGAACAATACAACCCAATAATGATATCCCATTCACACCCAATAACGATAGTTCTTCAGATGCCATTCTGAAAACCGGTAAACAATGGCTTCAAACGAATGTATTATACATTCACCGCTTGTTTAGCTGGGGTAATCCATTTCCGGAATGCTATTGTTTTATAGAGATCTAGGTTGTGATTGGCTTAACCATAGCTGACTAAACCACAGTCTAAACCTTTTCAACTCACTAACTCCGGTTAAACAATGACTTCAAACCATTGCGCCTTACATTCAATGCTTAGGTTAACTTGAGTGATCAATTACATGAATCTTATTGTCAATGGAATTTGATTAGCTAGATCCTCCTGAAAAGCGGTTCAGTTTTCGTGAACAATTACTTCAAACGCCAGCGACAAACATTCACTGCTTGGTTAGCCTAGACAATCTTAATCAACTCGAAACATTGTTTAGAGGGTAGCATGAGTGTGATTAAATTATATCCCGTTTAAAAGACTATTCTAATTTAGTTCAAACTAGTTCTGTAGTGAATTAAAATATCAATTTCATGGCATTATGAACTACATTTCCATCCCTTCTTCCCCTCCATCTCTCTCTCCCCCTCTCTCTGTTATTTATTTTTCTCTTCATCTTTCTGTATTCTCCATTTTATATCATAATATTGCAGTAGTGTTACTTCACAAAACACATTCAATGCTTATGTTGTTAAAATGTCCTAATGAATTATTATGCATAAGGTAACAGACTCGTGTCCGGTATTTGGCGAATGGGGGTTGAGGCCTTGCAGCAATGGTACAGTTCCTTGGTTTTTATTTATACTCTTTCAATGAAAGTTTATATTATTTGGGGTGTACAGTGTTGTTATGAACAGTCACTCTTATCGTTATGATATGTATATTCAGAGAGAGAAAAACACAATTAAGTATATTGATATCATTCCGTGATAATATGGACATGAGTTGGGTGGGTAGAGTCGAGTCGAAACAGGTGGAGAACGACCTCATACTCGTATCACATGAATGCGAATGCGACAAAGCTTGCATTGTCTAAAACATAAATGCCTGATGAATCCAGCTTGGACGCCGAGAGATAATTTGTAAACTACACCTTTTGAAAAGTTCCCGTCCAATTGTTGCCTACCGGGTGCTATTCATTGTACCCCATCCCCAGACAATACACACACATGGTCTAATTACATCCTCATTAGAAAACGATTAGGATACGTCATGGCCCTCCGCACACAGCTCCAATGAATCAAGTTCGGGTAAATTATATAGAACAAATTCAACTTAATTAAATCGTCTAGTGTGTTTGAAAGTCATTATACTTTTATTCAATTAGCTCAAAACGAGGTCCTATGAAATTCTGAAATTTCAGTGTCTGATGATGAGATACTAAATTACCATTTGTGAAACAGAAAATGACTTTAAGATTATCATTGTACACTGGTCTATGTATATACTGTAGAGACGTACATACACTTCATGAATTAATTATGATTTGAATGTATAATACTATATTACTATTCTTCTAGTATTGCTACTTCATCTTCTACAACTAGTACTACTACCAGTTATAATAAAACGATAATATTATATATTTCTACTACTATTACTACCACTACCACAAGCGGTTATTCGTGTACTAATATCCTAATAATAAATCATACTATATATCATTCCCATCATAACATTCACATTTCCGGGAGCAACGTAAGTTTGCATTCTCTAAAAAAATCATAGGTTGACTCATGTTGACTCTGCATGTACACTGACTCAACAATCACTGATGTCTTTATTTACGATTACATATACAAACTTTCTTCTCAGAAACTTGATGTATATATAAGTCAATATACAGTTGCAATGTTCAATGATATTCGTGATTCATAGAATATTAAAGATGTATTTTAAACTCCAAGCACTGTAGATCATCATAGTACTGAAGTGACTCACCTGTTCTACCTACATTCATCATACGGGACTCACCAATCTCCGGACTCGGGGCCACTCGCTTAATTTTCAGCGACATTTTACTGCCGCCAGTTGTGAAGCAAGCTAGTGATATTAGTTTGGGAATTCTAATTTTGAATGGCTAGCTTTCTTGTATTACGATAATTGCCATTCATTTGCGACTCCTATGATGAAAATTTACTCGGTATTTCGCCAAGAATTGCCGGTATAGACTCTCATATGTTTTTATGAATGATAAATTGCACCAACCTTTAACATTTTGATGATAAATTCCACCGCATGATTGTGCCTGCGTAAATTGCTATGAGAGGATAAGCGACTTTCATATGTTCATATTTTTAGGTACAAACTGAAATGATACGCGTACAGTAATACAATTACAGTCGAATCTTCAAACTTATTTAAGTAAGTTTGATCAAAAAGTAGAAACGGAATTCTATTCCAGCGCCTCTCGACTCTCCTTTTTTTTTACCGGAAGAAAGCATAATTTTAATTTTGTATGTTTCAAACCAACTTAACAAAAAAAAAAACTAATAGTACTTATTATATTCTTTAGAGAGGTCACTTATTTGTATTCATTTTTTTTTTTTGTGTGTGTAAGCTTACATTTTGTAAAGGACTTGATATGGCTTTTAAGCCTTTTTTCTCGTTCAGGCAGACATTACATCATGATCATGATGCATCTTGTATGGTAGATTTCGTGTTCTGTATTCAATTAATCGATAAATGTGATGTTACTGATTATTTGTTTTTTAAATTTGCTTTTGAGCTATTTAATGTGCATGTTTATCATGCACATTATACAGTCATTATTCTGTTATAGTTAATGAAAATTAGAATAAGAATTTTGTCAAGATCTTGAAAAAAAATACATATATGCATTTATTTCGTTATTGCATGTTATCTTTTCTGAAGCACAGAGTTAAATGGTTTGTTTCATTATACATCGATATGAGTTGGAACAAATATGAAAAAATAAACTGAAATAGGCTGAAACACTTATCTTTGAGCATTTTGTTTGTTTGTTTGATTTTTTTTTTTTTTTTTTACCAACATAATATTTTGCGGTCGATTATTGAATGCACTTTTCTAAATGAAGACAATATACATGGAAGAGAAAGAGAAATAAACATTAAGAGGGGGTTGAGAGAGGGTGAGGTAGAGAGAAAGAGAGAGATAGAGAGAGAGAGAGAGGGGGGAGAGAGAGAGAGGGAGAGGTAGAGAGAGAGAGAAGGAGAAAGTGAAAGAGAGAGGGGGGGGGGGGGAGGAGAGGTTGGATGCGTAGACATTCTTTTTAATTAGAACATTTTGTTTCATACGAATGATTGTTTTAAGAATGTAACCTGCGAAACTTCAATTGCGTTATTTCGTTAAACTTTTTCAAATGCCCATCTCTACACTTAGCTAGAAGAGAAAGTGCAGTGATCAAGTTATCGGCCTCGCCGGGGAACTAATCTAAAGCAGAAGCTATTATTTTGCTCAATTTCCTCAGTGGAATTATAAGAAACTGGTTTTCTGCTATAGATGAGGAGATTCCACACACTCTCAAGACGTCTAATTCCCCCAAAACGAACAAATTTCTTCCAGCAAATCCGTATTTCCGTTCGGAGGAGAACGACCCATTCTGGTAATGCGCAAAATTGCGTTTTCAAAAATAAACAAGCAATTGTTGAGACGCTCCTCAAATGGTATCCAATCACAACCGCTTAATCCTCTCTTACCAGATCAATTTGTAGGTCCATTGGGTGCCTTTTCGCCACCTGACCCTACCACGATGTACTTTCCAAGCCTTCATAATCCATAATTTTCCTTCCCCCGTTTGGCTCTAAGAAGAGACACGAAATATCTCCCGAAAGCGCGCTCCGATCTCTCGAACCAGACGGTCTGGGGAACCGAAAATTGCCACATTCCGTTTTTTTCCCGCGCCAGAATGTGAGGCTTCGATGGCCGCTTATCTCGCACAAATTCCCATGTTTTGGTTAGAGCGCGCGAAGCCTGTGTCGTCTGCTAGATAGTTATCTTCTTTCATTATAATCCAATCCCCAGGTACATCCAAAGAGAATGGTATCGGGACATCTCGCCAACATGATGCCCATTTGGAGTCATTTCAAGACACTTTTCATCTCCATTTTTCTATCATCCTCCCTCTCCAAGGATTCTCAAGGAAAAGGGCGCCTGCACTCCTGGACATTTTTTTCTTCATCCCAAAGTCTTCTTTTTCTTTCATTTCTCACAGACGATTGGTCTAACGAAGTGTATTAATAACTGTTGGAATTTTCTTACGGGAACGTTCCACAAGTGATTTTTATATAAGTGTTTCTGCATTTTACCTCTCTATATTTTTCTTTCACATCAGAACTGACAGAAGTGTACATTTTATTCAGTACAAATAAGACCATAAAAGAATTTGCAACAATAACTGAAATGCGTAAACCAAACAATTACTTCACAAACTTTCCATTGCCCTTCCTATACTCTAAGCTTACACGGAATCGACGAAATGAATTGGAAAAAAGAAGACAAACAAAACAGATCAGCGAGAAAAGACTGTAACGCAACTTGTTCCAGCAGACGAGTCGAGAGCTTTACAACATCAAATCAAACCTCCCATACAAAATAATAGATATATTTGAAAAAGGGATATTTACCAATCAATATCTTACGTTAAATAGCACCCCAAAAAAACCAATAACAAAACAACAAGAAATAATACAAACAAACACTTAAGAAAGATGAAAATAAAATGCACGAAAATGAAGTGGGAGCGACAGTGGGTAAAATTTCTCGAGAGGATAAAGGATAGAGAAGAAAGAGGGAGATGCACAAGACACATATGAAGAACGGGGTTACAAGGTAGGAGAAGGAATCGGAAGAGACGGGAAAAGAGATAATTATGGAGAAATATTATAGAGAGAGAGAGAGATAAAGAGAGAGAGAGAGAGAGTGAGAGAGAGGGGGAGAGAGAAAGGATAGAGAAAAAGAACAGAGAAAGTATCACTGTCAGAGTATTTTTTGTACGCATGGATAAGGAAGAAAGAGTATGAAAGATAGACAGATAGAGAGAGAGAGAGGGGGAACTTGCTAAGAGAGAGAGAGAGAGAGAAAGAGAGACAGTTGGAAAAAGTAAGAGAGAAATAGATTAAGAGAGAGAGAGAGATGGAAAAGTAAGAGAGAAATAGAAACAGAATAAGAGAGAGAGAGAGAGAGAGAGATAGAGGAGAGAAAGCAATATGAAGGTCTGTCAAACGTGAAAAATAAGCTTTTCGCGGGAGTTCACAATCATATTTGTTTTGTCAGGCATGATAAATCGCAACAAATTGCCTTAGTTAGACATACATCACAAACATTGATAAATTTCATCATAAATCAGCATTGAAAGGCGACATTTCGACCGGCTGCAAATTACAACATGAAGAAAAGAGGTGCACTGATGCTATCTCTATGAGACAGACTGCGATCATTGTTGCTCATGTAGACGACATGATGTGGGAAGAGAGAAACAGATGGTTTGGGCACGCATCATCTATGTACATGTATGTGCATTCAATATCTTCAGAATGTGGCCGATATATGCCGTGAAAAAGAAGTCTTTCGAGAATACTCTGAGGAGTCCTATAATGAATACTATAAGGTCTGATAATTGGACGAGGTTTTGAATGAATACATACATTATAGCAAGTGCTCTTTCTAAAAGTCTTGCTGTCATCTTAAGATGCAAGCAAGATTTTCAAAAGGCAAAGATTTTTGAAGATTTATGGCCTCTAATCGTATTTTGAATAGCAATTGTCTGGCTTTTGCTAATGATTGTATTCAGCACCACTGTCATAGTTTTGCGGCTCATATGCCCGATGTAAACTAGGCGGTTTGCCACTGCGTCATTATTTGCGCCAATCGTGTCCATCGGGATAACTAGAAAATGCGTCAGTTAGGCAACGCAATAATCAAACTGATATCGCATTCACATGGTGCGTCAAAAAGTACTGAAGTTTCTGACGCCGTCATACGTCAGGCAAATAGCGCCTCGTGTGCACAGGCATGTGGCTTGTGACACATGTCTTCACCATGTGTTCCCCGTAGAGCTTTCCCTGTTCACTTTCTATGTCCATACGTGAAAAATAGCTCGACATGCTAAAACCGGAGCTTGCCATTTGAGAAGATCGAGGCTTCATTTAGCTGACTTAAAACAGCGCCATGCAGTGAAGGCTAATGGGGGTCTTTGACGCACTGTGTGAGAGTCACATGGTACAAGTAACAATTGTAAAAGGGAGAGTTTTAACAATTCTTCTTACTGGCGTATGGGCTGATTGCCTCCGCACCCTTGATGAGCGCAGGCTATAACGCAATCGAAATGACGCCTCATGTGTACAACGGGCATAGCATCACGTGAAATTTGAAAGTTATTCAAATAACGAAAGAATGAGACCTTAGACTGTTCTCTGGTGATCTGAGCCTATCCCACCTCTCTCTCTGTCTCTCTCGATCTCGATCTCCCCGTCTCTCTCTCTCTCTCTCGTTCTCCAAACCCCTCTCTCTGTATGCCTGTATTTTCTTCTCTGTCTTCCACTCTCTATGTACCTGTCTGTTTCTCTCTCTCTCTCTCCCCCTCTCTCGTTCTCCAAACCCCTCTCTCTGTATGCCTGTATTTTCTTCTCTGTCTTCCACTCTCTATGTACCTGTCTGTTTCTCTCTCTCTCTCTCTCTCTCTCTCTCTCCCCCCTCTCTCTTTCTCCTTGTACATCTATGTCACTCTCGTCCATTCACGGAGTACATAATCTGAATCTGGTGTTATAGCAATCACCGCTTTTACTCTCCTCCTCCCAACTACTTTGATTGTGAAAGTAAAATAAGATAGCCTGTGAAATCTGGGCATACATTTTGTTTGAAATCCAGTATAATGTAGATGGGATACGGGTATAAGGTCAAGTTCACGTGCCAAGGCAACTGAGTATACACGGACAAAGAGACAACTACCCAAAACAACAACCCTCAGACAACAACTCCGGATATCTTCATTAGGACAAAATTACTAACCACAGGAAAATTATCCACGGCGAATACCCCGGAAACATTATGCCACTTTCATTATACCCTAAAGTATCCTAAGAAAACTGTCCAGCGGGCGGTAGGGGTTACATCAACCGGAGAGGTGGGAGGAGCCTTGCATCGACAATCACGGGATAGTTAAAAGTACACAGTACGATTACTGATGTTGTCTAATGAAGATGTGAGCTTGGTAGTGCAATTTATATTTGTTGTCATATAGAGTGATTTCACCAACCTGTGTGTAAAGACCATTTATCTTTGTAATACTTTCTATTTAGCTTATACAACAAAAAGCAGAATCAACAGAAGTGCACTTTCTGATTAAAGTGTTGTTTTATGAAGATGTGAGCTTGGTAATGCAATGTTTCTTGTGATCCTGAGCAAAAGTGTACCTGTGTATAAAGGCAACTCCTCTCTGTGAAAAATTCAATGTAAATTTGGTAGAATTGACGAAAAAACACTTGATCAGAATATATTTGTCATCTAATGAAGATGTGAGCTTAGTGGTGCAACGGGTACTTTGTAATCTTGATTGCATCGATAGAGATTACTCATCATTGGAAAACAGTCCAAATACACAGTATGCAACATTATGCAAAAGAAATTCAACAGCAGAAAAACTATTGTCTAATTGGAAATATGAGCTTACTTATCAAAAAAGTTCTCTAAAATACTCAAATACAATATATATATGTGAAATTGCAACCTCCTAAACAAAATAATAATTTGTTTAAATTTGTTTCAACCAAACAACACTAATTAGGGAGAATCTGGACAGAAAAACAGTGCATTGTCTATTAAGTTATAGCAGACAAATCTACCCACATTCATACACACAGAAGCACCAGAGCCTTGCATCAACAATCAAGGGATAGTACACAGTATGATTACTGATGTTGCTTAATAACGTGGAGGGAGGGGGGGGTGGGGGGGGGGGGGTACTCCACGGGGATAGTTATCCAGGCTTGTCCGATGTTATTTATTCAAAGGAAAATGACTTTCTGGTTTGAATTTGTTTTTCGGGGTGATACAAACGTGCAAATATGTATTTAGTAATGTTCGAATGCAGCACCCTATAGTCCAGGTTGCTGACTTACACCTCATTTGTAAACTTTCCTGTATTTGTGTGACAGAAATTACGTTTTTACATCGCATACTTTTCACTGGAACCCTGGATATGTTTTTCCTGATAGAGAAATCACCGACAGAATCAGAAAAGCGATTCTAAAAACGAAGTTTTTTTACCCTTTCCAAACTTTTGACAAATATGTTTTTGAGCTAGCCAAACTCTGCCAAGTATGGATGATTGAATAAATGATTCAGCAAGCCACACATAAGGAAATACACCATCATACCGAGGTTGATTGTAAAGAATCGTTATGGCTGTTCATGGCGTTCCTCAACAGAGCTTGAAGACCTTTTAACCCGTTTGTTTTGAAGGATGGTAACGACCAGAACAAGTCACTGTAACGGATGCATGGCTTCTAAGATCGCATGAACCCAAGAAAAGCACATTCCCTGAACTATAAATCCCCGGCTCCAAGCGAAATTGATCTACTTCAGTGCCTGAAATCATGCAAAAATCCTCCCCGAATAGCGTCGCATCATTGGAGAAAACAAGAGGGGATACGAGCGCTACACTTATCCCACCCCATCTCCAAGACGGTGACTTGATGATGAAGAAAGGGGTTGGAGTACTGCGTAGATAACGTAATCAATCACGCTTTCATTCTCGAGATGGAAGATGGATACGAAGATGCATCTCTTGCGAACTTATTTTCTAGGGATAACATCCCGGAAATGGGTTTAAATGTAAGTTTGGCAAATTAATGTTGATGATAGTGAAGGACGGAGATTGGTCTTTGATGTCGTGCCGCCTCTCCTATTCATCTCGAGGAATATAGATGCGCTTCGTACGTGATGAACCGAGACGACGGCAGAGGTAATAAACGTTGAGGGGTGAAGTTTCGGCACTGCCATTTTTCAGATTGCAAATGGAGGGCAGGTAGAGATCTATCGTCCTTTGAAAAGAGGTGGATACGACCGGCTCTGGAAAAAGAAACAACTAAAAACAGAACACATTTATCGACTAAAAGCCTTGTAGGAAAATAAGCATTAATCAAAGAAGGAGAAACGGGGTACACTCACAAAGTCTATTACAGAATATAACCTATCATGAATAAACAAGAAAATAGGGTAACAAAGTAGAACGCTGCCAGTCATGATATTACAGTCCAGAGAGAGTTGTTAACTAAAATATACTTCCAAAAGCAGTTTTTATCTCTTCATATATAATTTTTCTACCATTTCGTTCTTTTCATTGGATTTCTAAGAGTAATGCGTAAGTTAATATTCTATCAAAATCTAATGGAAAAAAGACATCAGAATTTAAAAAGAAAAAAGACTAACGATATTTAGTTGTACATCAATTGCATAAAATGTTTAAGTTTATGCCAACTTTGTATAACTTTAATTTGATGAGAGAAAATGCAATAATGTAAATAACAATTTGCTGAAAAAGGAAGTCCAATAAAGCAATTTAAGAAGGGGATAAGGGTGGATATATTAAAATGAAATAAACGGTTCTTATAATAATAGTTCATACAAATAAAACAAGACTTTATACATAAAGTATGAAATGACCGAAAAAGAATTGAAAATACAGACAAACAAGAAATGAAACGAACTGAAATTGATGTCCACAAACGGTCATTTTATCGAAACTACTTAATGTCGGGTGAAATCTATATCATATCTACGAATAACGACCTTCATGAAAATTGCATGCTCTTCTAAAGAGGGGCACTTAACGTCCAAGATTGACATTATCCTGAACTCTAAAATATTTTACCCAAAGCAAAAATGACGACTGAGTTGTCATCTACGGGAGACAATTTCTTTTTATTTGAAGTCATTTCCACTCAGCTTTTGATGGTAATAAGTGCAAAATTTGGAAATATATCGGAAGGTAATCTTTTGTTTGGGTAATTCATTTTAATCAAAAGAGCAATACGCTTTATCTTTGATCACAGTCATAAGGGGCACTCACAGGGAACAAAAACAGAGTCTCTGTAAGTACATGTAGGTGGTCTTTGTGCATAGGTAACTTTTCACTCGGTTTCAACGAGAACCTTGTCCAAGGGAAACATGTTTGGTCTATACCGTGTGTCTCAAAAAAAACGTAACACTTTTGAAATGGTTGCCAAATTGAGCATATATAATTTTATGAAAAAATGTTGATATGTATGGAAAGCTAAAGGACCAACCTTTCATATGATATGAAAAAATTGAAAAAAAAATCATGCTTCGATGAACAGTGTTCACTTAAGTTAGAGGTATGAAAATGGGCCTGCGCAGGATTTTTCCTTCCAATTTTGGACAGGTAAGTTACTTTTAGCATACAAAATAAGTTTGATATGAGATATTCATGATCGATGGATTAAGAGTTAAAAGGATGTTTTGAATACCAGTCCTTTCTCTCTGTCATTTATCAATCCCCAAACACCACCCCTGCCACACACACACACACACACACACACCAACTTCCACTCCCATCTTATTGTATCATTGATCTGGTAGATGTGAACAGGATGAAGGAAGAATGGGAAAATGTTAAATTGAAATACCGTATTCAAAATCATAATTGACATTATGCAACCCACTCTCCTCCCCCCCACAACCTTTTCCCATCCCATCACCTACCCCTTGCCTTTTCTTTATCAGTTTTCTTCCGTAAGTTTGGTGGATCATCAATCACATTTTATTCAGGTTTTATGAATGACCCAAACATGTAATAGCTAAGTACATCATTCATTATGCATTGAAAATACCAGAATTCGAGGTATTCAAAATATCCTTTTGATTCAAAATATCCTTTTGATCCATCGATCATGAATATCTCATATCGACCTTATTTTGTAAGTTACAAGTAATTTACCTGTCCAAAATTGGAAGGAAAAATCCTGCGCAGGCCCATTTTCATACCTCTAACTTAAGTGAACACTGTCCATCGAAGCATGATTTTTTTTTAATTTTTTCATATCATATGAAAGGTTGGTCCTTTAGCTTTCCATACATATAGACATTTTTTCATAAAATTATATATGCTCAATTTGGCAACCATTTCAAAAGTGTTACGTTTTTTTTGAGACACACGGTATAGACAGGTGGACTTTTCAGCTTGTTTCACCTAATAGTAAATAAGAAACACACACAATTAGCATGATTGGGTTGTTTGAAACAGCAAGGTCAATCTTAGAAAATAATAATCATGAAACCTTATGTGCTGAGAAGGACAATAAAAATCATCAAAATGAGGAAAAACGAATTTTTATCGTAGTCTCGATAAAACGAAAAAAAATTCTTACGTGTCTTGGCTGACTGCTAATTTCATCTATATTTCATTAAAATAAATTCACCGTTCACTTGCATTTGTCTGTCATTCTTAAAGTCCATGTAAAGTTTGTTAGGTCGTTAGGTTCTGTTATGGTTATTTTTTTGCCCTTACTGTTAGGAAAATGCTTAAAGAAACTTTGAATTTAAAAGCTGAAATTGTTAATCTTTGTGATATATTTCGTTTCTCCAATGCATCTTGGAGAAAGAAAAAGAAATGGCATTATGGTGTGTTCAAGAGGAAAATTATATTTCTTTCCAAGTGTTTTTACAATACATGTTTGTGCATATCGGTCTCAAAACCGTTGGGCGCTGGCCTTTCATTTGTTGACATGTTTGTGCATATGACATGGTACCGAGAGGTTACTGTAGAGGTGCATGTCCTAGTCGACACGGCACTAATGTCCTTTGGAAAGGCATTAATCTACATCTGCCACTCCATATCCAGGAGAGAAATAGAGACCTGGTAGTTTGACGAAAGCCTCTGTGTTACTTATTACCATATGCCCTCATGGTGACCATAGTATAGGAATACTCCCCAGGGAGTGGAGATCGTGCATAGTGTGAGTTAATGACTCCGATGACGGGGTAATAATAATATGTAAAGCCCTTAGAGATGGTGTTTCGTATTAAGCGCTACATAGACCCAGAATATTGTTATTGCATGTATTTGTATTATTATTCCTTCATAGCTGAATATTAATCTGTTTTGATACTCATTCTGAATATTTAATTATCAATAGAAACCGTTTGTATCCAATCGAGTCTTTATCATCCATTACGTCATAAAAAGATCGACCAGCGCCTAAAAGCAATTTGTAGCATGTACTTCTTAACAATGATTCCGAAGGCCATAGCCTATTTACAGATAATTTGTTCCAAACTGCGTTGAATAATTCAATACCGCTAAGAAGTATATTTCCAGCTAAATGTTTCATTGCTCAGTTGCAGATATAGATTGGGCAAATTATGATAAATATAATTTGTGGGAAGAGAGCAAAATGTCATCGCTTTCAACCGAAGATGCAGCGGAGTAAAGGAAGAAAGACATCTATAAATTACTAACTATTCATGACCGGTAATAAATGTCTGATTTCATCAAAACTAAATTACAATTTGTGCGCAAGTGGGATAGATGAGTTGCGGTGAAAAAGGACACAGAGTTTGAAGGAACCCTCCGATTGCAAAGTTGCTTTTGATGAATATGAATATATTATTAGGCCCTCGCATGCGATTGATTTGACTCCAGCCGTAGCCATTACTTGACTTTAATTTGAGAACAAGAACAGATCTTAGAGAGGTAAAAAGAAGCGCAAATCAGCTATTTAAGAACACGTGTAATGGGCTTCCTTATCATGTCTCCTAATCGTGCATTGTAAATGGGACATAATGTACAGCGCGTGGTTGGTGAAGAGCAAGGGCATTAGATGAGATATTAGCGGGGCGCTTGCCCGGTAAGTATGTTCAGGCTTTGGTGGTCGTTATGCCATTAATGCTCCGCTACTCGGGACCCGTGCTAGCGTGATTGTGTAGATTAGACGATCCGTGATTGACTCGTGGCAGGCACTGCTCACGTCATTCAAATTTCTGCTATCTCTCAAAAAAATAGAGTCCCATATTTGCACAGGATTAGGTCTTGAAAGGAAATGAAGTTGACTGAGATGAGGAAAATTGTGCTCATAATTTTCTTCCTTTTTCGACGAAAAAAAAATGCCAGTGTCATATTATTATAGTTGAACGATATGAACAGCAAATTTTATCCAGGCGCACGAATAATTTGACATTAACTTAACTAAATTTTCATCTTCAATTTTGGCATTTAAAATGAATGTATACATACATGTATGGCTGCTCTTACCCTAAATTGAAACCCAGAAAAGGAATCCCCCAAAACAAAACAAACAAAACTCATTAATGAAAAACAAAAACAGAAAAAAAAATCAACAAATAAGCCACCATAAAAACATGTAAGCACACAGAAAAACAAACAATCAAACAAGACAAGACAATTAAAAACCAATCTCCTGACTGAAACAAACAAAAACGAGGCCCATTATGTATTTTAATATTTTAATATATAATATAAGCGCTAATCGTTGAAAAAGAAACGGTGAATTTCCACTTCATAATATGTGAATGATGGTGGTGGTGGTGGGGGGGGGGGGGGGGGAGAGTGGAAGCTTTTAAATCTCTTAATAATTTGAATGCTTATCAGTCATCAATGACAGGTAACCATCTTACCCCTAAGGTTGGTACTTTCGCCCCCCCCCCCCCCCATCCACTACATTCTATCTCGTTATAAAGAGTCGGTACACCTCTTGTCTATCTTTGGCGCGGGGGGGGGGGGGGTGATGGCGTTTAAACGAGTGATGATTTTAATGATTTTGAAGACTTGAGGATTTGTTATCGGTCATCAATGGGGGTCACCATTCTATACTATATAGATCATGGTACTTTCGCCCCATCGACAAAATGTTGGCTTTCAAAAAATAAAAATTAATGTGCAATTTCAGTCCACCGTTCCTATATTTTTGGTGAGGGGGGGGGGGGGATGTCATATCTGGACGAGCAATGATTTAGAAGGCATGTATAGTTGTTATCGGTCATCAATGAAGGGTCATTATTTTGCGCCAAGAGGTGGCACTCTCGCTCCTCTCCCCATCGAGATAGGGTGATAAGGGGTCCCTCCCGTGTCTCAAATCAGACCGCCATGATTTCGAGGATGCAAAGAAGAGAGAAGATGGGGACTTTATACAGATGAAAAACGTGAAAGAAAGAGTGGAATAGAAGAGAGAGAGAAAAGAGGAAATGATAGCAAAAAGAGGAAATATGAAATAGAAAGAGAGAGAGAGAGAGAGCGCGAGAGAGATGGGTATGACGAGGTGTGGATACCTTCCTGGCGTCTCATATATGAATGTTTATTCATTGATTTACATAGTAAGAGAGAGAGAGAGGGAGAGAGAGAGAGAGAGAGAGAGAGATGAAGAGATGGAAGCTTCTTTCTGGTGTCTCAAATCAGACCGTTGTTTTGTTTTAAAGATAGAGGAAAATGGCTTGTAAGGGAGAGACAGTGACAAATGCAATCAAAGGGGAAGGCAAAACAAATGACAGATAGTAAAAGAAAGAGTAAGGGAGAGAGAGAGAGAGACAAGGGAAGGGGGAGAGAGAGAAACGGGGAGGGGGAGACAGAGAGGGGAGAGAAGAAAGAAAGAGAGCGAGAGGGAGGGAGAGAGGGAGAAAAGGGGAGAGGGAGACAGAGAGGGGAAGAGAAGAAAGAAAGATAGAGAGGGAGAAAGAGTATTACCATTGCAATTATGGTATCATGTTTCAATTCCTTATCGAATAACACAAAAAACACAAATGTAAAAGACAATTCAAAACGTGGATTCGTTAACCATTTCTTTTCCTTATTTCAAATATGACTTATACATCAATGATTTTGCAGATTATCATGTTCTAATAACAATGTAACATATAGGAAGAGTAATCACTACAAAAAAAATACCTTGATCATAGACTGTAGATGAATCAAATATTTTTGCATAGCTGGTATTCAAATTGCCATTTATATAATTATATTGATAAAACAACGATGTTTCATTTCAAGACTAGGTTAATAAATGGATCATTCAAAAGTATAAGTAATCGCCGCTTTCTATTAGAGAGAAAAGAAGATAGATGAGTCGAACAATTAGGAATAACATTAAGCTCTGTTGCCCTTGGGCTGTGCAGTATATTGCAATCTACCGTAGATCGACGAACAAGCAAGAAGTGACTATTAGGAATTAAATTCAATCTAGACTTAATAATACCGGTCTTGATTGCGACAGTTTCTACTTGCTCTAATAATTCCTCATCGCATGAAGACATTTTTTTGTCTCTCTCTCAGAGGAAAGTGGAGAATAATTTCATGAATAAAGCTCGACCCGTCTGACAAGAAGATCTTAGCCGTAGGGATCCCATACGTGGTTTCTCCCGCCACGCGGCCGGACGAACCGTCTACGGGGCTCCCCTACTGCCGCGGGGCGATGTGACATTGTGCCTGCATTGCCTTAACTGGGTCGAGCATAATTTCATGTTGATGGAGGAATTTGTCGCCCAAAATAAAGCGCAATTGTCGGAGTCCCGATGAGAACTAATGAGGATAGGTAGGGTCCCTTAGTTCGTCACTCGCTTGTCGTGGATCAGTGAAGGATTAAGCTAAATGGCGTATGGGGAGTCGAAAGGATCAGTGGCTATTGCGCTACCAAGCCAAAGGGATTCGATCTTAATGTGTGCATTGGGTGAGGGCTATACCGCCATGAATACGCGCTTAATTATGATCAAGTAATTTTGAGTTTATAAAAGTCCCGAGGAACTGAGGTTTCCTTCGACAGGACATGCATGCTCCGACATTAGAAAAACTTGTCTAAAACACTTTTGCAAGACAAAACACCACTACCTAAATTTTGACAAATTAGCGGGTGCTGATCATTCAAAAATTTCTTTCGAGAGATGATTATACCTCACCAAGTTTACGACAATTATTGCACGGCGAAAGGAAAGCGGCTACACAAAATAGCGGCCTCGAGCAGAGGGTTTATAACCAAGACATGCTATTTATATATTCCTGTAAACGAGAAATGCCAAAACAAAGTTTGCTTTATTCGATATTACATAGGTTATGACAAAGCCTTGCATTAGCGACCAGCCATATTTCACCGTATACGCCTACTCATCTGTAGAGTTATAGGCCTTAAACGTCTGGGATAAACATGATGAAGCGGTGCATCCAGCATATAGGCTGAAGCCGGCGCAAGCCCCCCATTCACCGTTTTAGACCCCTCCCCCAAAGTCCAAATTGCAATTGGTCAATATAAAATGGGGTTGCCGAACTAAACAGGGGTAGATTAATCCACCCCTGTCTGTAATATTTCTTAATTTATGTCGATATGCCAATATTCTTTCTACAATAAAATATAATTGTTTATGTTGCATTGTCTTTTTTTTAATTTAAATATTTGTTTCTAAATTCTGAATTTAGGACTTCAAATCGGAGCGGGGTCGTATACACCCGCTCCACTGGATACGCAATTGTGACGTCGTCGATATATCATCATCGTATTTTGTTCCTATAATAGGAATATGTTATAAAACAACTGCTAACCCTGATTGGACTTTCGTGTCGCTCTTTTGAAATACAGTAGCAATGGGGTGGGGGTGAGGATTAGTATATGCCTTATAGTTGCATACATGATTGTATATCACGGCCATCTTTGAAAATGCTACGCAAAAACAAGTTGTAATGGAAATTATCAACTAAAGAATAACTATAAAGTCCAGCTAAATCAAAACATTTCTACTATAGAGTTAAGTTCCTTGACAACTGGAGGGAATATAAATGCATTATGATCATTCTTAAAGAATTTGAATCATTGCATTTCCCGAATTCCATTTTCATTGTACGGCTTTAGATTTTGCATGCTCAGAATTTCGATATCAATTTCGATGAATAGGCCTAGGCCTATCAATATAATTATATTCGACTTCAAAGTGTACAGTTAAAAACATATATATACATCATGACCATTTGATTGATGAATGGATCTGTCATGAATAGATGAATACATGAATCATCGAACATGATTGCAACAATAACATATTCCAGAGAATGACAATTTGAAAAGAACATTCATTTGGCGCAATTACACCCCCAGCCTTGCCTGCACGGCAAATAGAGGTAGAGAGGGACAATAATGGTACTAGTTAAAATACATAGATGATCTATCCTCTGATAGTTCGTAAATGATTGTGTGCTTTTAGGGAAAAAAACATTAAACTAAATTATTGTTCTGCAACCAATCATATTCTATGATATCACCGACTATTGTCAACTACAGCTAATTCGTCATTATTCTTGCCTGTATCAATTTCCCGTTGCGCGCTGGTCGGAGATTCATGGACCCACGCCAGCAATTTCCCTCGCCTAATCCCCCATTTATTTCTCATGATATTCCATGCACCGCCGATCTGCAAAGATTTGATTAGATTTGGGGGCTAAACATTGAACAATTCATTACGGCCTATCAACGACCGATCGTTTCGTGTTTTTGCGAGAAATGATAATGATGTAATGGCGGGCTTATCGTGCATTGACGCTCTGACGATGTAAATGGTTGTTGTTGATTATGGGGATTTGAAGTGAACGACGATCTGTAAGCCCAACACGAAGTCCTTGGATTGATGTCCTTTGCAAATCAGGACAATGTTGGGGCGTAGTCAGGATAAAAGAAAAGATGATGTTGGGTTGGGGGGGGGGGGGGAGAAGAAGAAGTGAGTTTAAAAAGGAGAGAAGAGAAAAGGCGATAATGTTGAAAACTAACATCCAATTAAAAAATTAAAAAATATATAAAAAATGAAGAGATAAAGATAAAGAACAGTGGACCAGTAGAACGAAACAGACGAGAGGGGCGGCATACTAGGATGAGGGTATGGCAGATGGAGAAGAAATAGGAAGGAAGAATAAAGGTATATGAGGATAAATGGAAGAGCAAAATGAACTTAAAGAAGGTGGTAGAGAGACAGGAGATGGGCAGGGGACTAAGGAGGAGTATAAGGATGGGGAGATGGAGATTGGGAAGATCTGAAATAGCATGGAAATGTTTAATAATAGGAGTACTTCTGGAGGAACGGGGAAAAGGAGAAGAAAATGTATGATGCGTGTGAGGGGAAATAAGATGAAGGAAGAGGGACTTTAGGGGGTAAAAGAGATGGAGGATGAGGTGGATGGAAAGGAAAGCGATGAATGAAGAGACGATTGAAGGATAAATTATAGAGGGTGAGGTTGGTGGAATATAAACAGAAGGCAAGAACCAGAGGAGAGAAACAGAGAGGAGAAAGAGATGCAGGAGCAGAGAGAAACCAAAGGAAAGTGAGTATGAAAGAGGATATGACAGTGAGAGCGGAGGAGGAACAAGAATTATGATTAAGTGGAAGTTGGAAGACGAACAAAAGTCAGAAGGGAGGGTAAATTGTACGTAGGAGAACTGGGAAATAGAGGAGAAAGGAGTCGGGAATGGAGGTAGGCAGAAGAAGAAGGAGGAGGAGGAGGAGGAGGAGGAGTAGGAGGAGGAGGAGGAGGAGAGGAGGAGGGGGAGGAGGAGAGGAGGAGGAGGAGGAGGAGGAGGAGGAGGAGGTGGTGTTGGTGGTACTAGTGGCGGAAGGGGGGGGGGGAGGTAGATTCGTTAGAGTGTAAGAAGACAAACATATTATTGAGGGCGGGCCAAAAATCGAGGAGGGAGGCTGATGATCGCACATAGAGGAGATGGGGGAGGAGGAGGAGAAGGATGAGGAAAAGTAGGAGAAGGAATAGAGGGTGCAGATGAGATTAAAATGGTACGAACCGTGGAGAACGAAGACATTCACATATTAAAAATAGACTAATTGGGAAATTATATGACTGTCTTAAGAAAAGCATTGTATATTTCAATGATGTTGCTTATGGTTGACGAAACTGAAATATACATCATCCATTTTCACATCTCAATGCCTCAGCAAAAACTTGTAGATATTTGACATTTGACCCTCGCACTACTCTCTTACCATCATCATTCACAAATCCAGCTGAAATTGTCAAATTTTCACCACAGATTTACACGATAACAAGCGAGATTATATGGAACTTATCTCCACCAATAAAAAGTGTCCTTTTCAGAATCATATTTTATGCGGGTCATTTCTCCCGCCTTGTAGCTATAGCGTCAAAGCGAAAAATCATAATCGGCAAATTATCAACTCTATCCCTTTACAATAGCTGTCTTTATACCGCTCATTATTTGTGACTCTCTGTACTATAGAAGGACTTGTTGAATATCCATGCGGCTCCTTTGACCAATGAAGCTACATTGATGAATGTTTTGCATCAATATGATTTCATGTAATTCAAAGGGACTATGTCTGATGGTCTACTAATCGTACTAATGAGAAAGATTAGAAGCTCTTAATGAAGTTTTGCAACCGTATTATGAACAATCGGCGCTATTTTTTTCTCCAAGTTTCATTTAGCGATAATACCATCATAATTATATATTTCGTTCGTACTGAACGGCTGACGAATTTTGCTTTATTGAAGTGGATGGAAGGCTTAGGGTGACACAGAGGACACGGATATGAAATATTAGAAAGTATATCATAAATACAATTAGGGGTACCAGAAGGGGCTTGTGGGTGTCAGTGTTTGAGGGGGGGGGGGGTGGTGACAGGGGGATGGAATACGCTGAAGAGATGGGATTGGGAGCAATCGAAATCGTCAACTTTTGATATTAACCTCCAACCGACATTCACATAATTATGATGACGCTCAAAGTTAAAGGAATAAGCAGACATGTTAAATATGTAACATATCTAAGAGACAGGTGAAATATGTAACATAAATAGAAATAACAAGAACCCTTTTAGATTTATTCCGTTCTGAGTGAAATTGTACCTCAACAAAGGGCCTTTCCAAAAGAGAGGATTACATTGAAATGTAATGGAAGATGATGTTCACATACAATATTTTGTTGTAGATGTTACAGATTAAAGTTGTAGATGACTAAACAAATATTTTTTTCTCATTCAGAAACTAGAAACGTTCATATTGGAAGCAAAATTAATATTTTCTTTTATTTAAGCAATAATAAGAAACGAAATATACAATATCAATCTACAACGTTCTTTTCATATAAATACATTGATTCCATTCAATCCATTTGTCTTAGTTATTTGAAATTGTGGCAAACAAGGGCTTAGACCAAGTTAACTATCATGTTTTCGCCGACACTATTTTATGCCCGACGAAAAGGCCATGCCAGTGAAGGCTGGTGATAACAAAACAAATTATGAACACTACACCCCAGCCTAGCCCCTAACTATATGCAATCATTAATATTTATCCTTTTCTAAATCAAAACGATACGTCAAAAAACATGTCCCCGACGAAACTGGAAGAATAAGAAAAAAGATCATACAGGCGCGTTCACTGATCCATGTAAATGGACACATGTATCCCGCAACAATTGAAAGCTATTTACAACTCTAAATCGAAAATTGAGCTCATTTGCATCCGTTCAATGGCGGCTTGAGCTGGAGGATTGGTAGAAAACTACGGAGCAGGGGTGCGATATTTATCCTCCATTATACACCCCTTCATGGTGCCTAATGACGTCCTTTGTTAGCGGAAACCATCCGATGTTGGGATTACGAGAGGCGAGATTTTAATTGCTTCTTGCTCAGCTATACGCATTCATATAAATCTTTTCATAATCATTTTTCTATTTTAGTTTGCCAAAGCTTCTTTTATTTTTCATTTCTGCAGTGAAGATTACTTTAAACATTAATGTCCGAAACAGGAAAGTGATTGCTTTTTGCTCATAACAATGTTCCGTTGCCATAAATAGCAAAAGCTACGGAGGAGAAAAAGGGAGTGGGAGGAGGGTACATAAAATTGAAAAAGACTTTAGTAACGTCGAAAATTTGTGACCTAATACAAACTGTTGGATTCAAAGTATGACAGCTCTCTTCTTCATGATTATAAAGATGATGATGATAATTATAATAATAATAATTATAATACTACTAATTATACTATAAATAAGAAGAATGATAATAATGATAACAATAATAATAATCCGTATTATTTTATTTTACAATTTGATTTTGTTAAAAACAAGAACTTATAAAGTAACAACTAATGCGATCAATGCAAACAACAATATCAGTTTCGTCTATTAAACAAAAAAACTGAGATTGTGTATAAATTACACGTGGTTATTATATTATACTGAAATACTATGTATTCTGAATGTTTTTTGGTCCTCTCTCCCATTTTCTCATCACCTTGCTACACAACTACTTGCATTTGTAATAAATAAGAATATTTTGATCAATATACAGTAAACAACTAAATTATTATTGCACTTACCAAGTGGACTTGTCCCGATTTATGTTTCTTGAGAATGTGACATATCAAACTTACATCTAAAAGGTTCCAACAAAGGCCCTAATTCAAACAGTCCATCTTTCATTCTTGAGTTACTAACAAAACAATCATATACAATTTAGAAGGGTTATGAATAATTTAGTCGTTAACTTTAAACAGTGTGAGGTATATTTGTTTTCACCGTTTGGTGTATCAATTTTTAGCCGTTCGTCGTCTCCAGTTTGCCGCGTTTCCGTTGTAAAATTTCTTCTGCGATTTTACTCTCCCCAAGAAGGCTTCTTTTATTTTACATTTTTATTTTAAACTGTTTTCTTTCTGGTATATCAAAGCGTTCTAATATATCTAACCTTTCGCTGCGATAAACAATCAAAGAAAAAGAAAACATCCACTCCTCTTTTTGTGGGCACAAGTACTTTATCAATATGTTCGAAGTTGAACTCTAGAGAGTATAGAGACACTTTAGGAAGAAAATGTCGCCGCATATACAGCCTCGCTCCACACAACCAACAACCCTCTCTCACTCCACCAAAAGTCTATTTACCTTTCATGTACATTAGTCGAAATGAACATGGATTCGTTTGCGCTGGGGGTATCTTTTTGATATCATCATTGAATTTTATGATATTTGAGGCTAAATGCATTTGAAGGTTGTAAGCAATTTCCGTCTATCAGAGGGGATTACCGTAACCGAGCGCAGGCCATTTTTCTCTTTCTGTCCCCAGATCCCTTTTCTCTCTCTCTTGTCTGCCAATGAAAGATGCATAGTTGAGTTTGCAATCACCTCGTATTAGCTATTATAGGGTAATCTGCGCTGCACCCCGAGAACTTTTCCTGGCGTACAAGCAACCCCGACAAGTTAAGTCGAAACAATTTGACGTCAGCGAAATGCGAGAAATTATAGCAGCGAAGTAAAACATGTAATTTGGCTGATGGTTGTTCAGGCATCATTACTTCTCGATGTAGCCACCCATTTAGAAGATGGTTGCCATATATCCTTGTTACAGGGTATTACAAAAAATAAAAAAGATATTTTTTTCTCTATCAATACCGTTACACAACATGCGTCATTTGCTAACGTAGGGATGCGTCAGTGATTGTATGATCCTTGACGCATCATGTGAGAGTGACTCCGTATACACATTTGAATGCAAATTGAAAAGTGCAAAAGATTAGCTGAATGTCTTGCGCATATCTTTACAAGCTTGATTGTCGTAGGTAATGACGCACTCAAAATGAGCCTTGTGTACAGCGGGCTCTTACTAAATAACTAGCATAGAGCGTCAAATTCTGGGAAGAAACAGTTTGGCGTATTACCGGTCAAGCACCCCGTTTACACAGATGATAGGTAACTACCAGACATATGAGAGTGGTTTTATGGACCATCCTGTACAAAAGTAACTTTCGGGTTAAAAACAATAACAAAATAAAAGCGTAGACATAGAGGAAGGATGGGTAAAGGGAAAGACAAAAAAAGATAGGACAGAGAGATAGATAGAGAGAGAGAAAGAGAGAGAGAGAGAGAGAGAGAGAGGGAAGGGGAGAGAATGGGAGTGTGAGAGAAGAGAAAGAGAGAGAGAGAGAGAGAGAGAGAGAGAGAGAGAGAGTGAGAGAGAGTGTGAGAGAGATGGAATCAACAAGACCGAATTGTGATGCATAGCTTTCTCTTCATTTGTTGGAAATTGACATGATCGCGCTGCCTCCATTGGTATAA
Organism: Strongylocentrotus droebachiensis; assembly: GCA_035222895.1. Classification (NCBI taxonomy): domain Eukaryota; kingdom Metazoa; phylum Echinodermata; class Echinoidea; order Camarodonta; family Strongylocentrotidae; genus Strongylocentrotus; species Strongylocentrotus droebachiensis. Next base: position 369,644 of record JAVYIG010000084.1, read on the forward strand.
ACCAATCGATTGATAGCCAACGTTTAAACCCTTTCTCTAAAAAGTGAGGCAAAATACCTCCAGCTCGCCTGTTTCGGAATTGAGAAAAGAAGTCAATTTGCTTTGAAATGACTCGCCGATTACTCTGTTAAATCCAACCAAAATGAGTGCACCTTTTGCGCGTGGCACGTGAGACGGTTGCAAAACTTCAAGCTGGGAATGAAAAGACAAACAGACAACAAAAAAAGGAGAGTGTAATGGATATTGAGAATTTGATTGGTGGAAATTGTTTGCGCGCCAATGCACTTCTGTTTAGCCATGACGGTCAACGTGACGAGTGCATGAAGAGGGATAGAAGGTGGTGGTGGTGGTGGGGGAGGGGGGGGGGGAGGCTTGGGTGTGGGATGGAGGGGATCTGCAGGTGATTATAAAAAATGCTTTTCGTGAGGTTTTGATCTACGTTGTACTGCTTTTTTGTAATCTTTTTATAATTACTTGTAAATATTGTGATTGCATTTGATTGTTTCAATAAAACACATTAGAAAAACCACAAGGGTGTTGGACCCATGGATTAAAGGTAATGATGATGGGATCGATAAAGGCATCATTAACTGACTTATAATTACTTTAAATTCCGTAAATTTGTTTAGGCTGAAAACGAAGAAAACAGATATTATGGAGGGGATGTACACAGGGGTGGATCGAACCGGCGGCAAGCAAGGGGGCCGAATAGGGGGCCAAATTCGTGAGAAAATGTTTTGAGCGCCGAGTCAGTCAGCCGGCGAATAAGCGGGGGGGGGGGGGGGGGGGTTGCTATGGCAGTCAGCCAGTGAAAACGAATTCTAATTGCAAGCATTAGTTTAAACAAACTGAACTTTGTTATTCTCGGCTCATTTTTTCCTGATTTAGGTTTTCTAGAAAATGAACTTTCTAGAAATGTGATTTTCTCTTTGAAATTCAGATACCGCCCGCCAAATGACTTTTTGGTTTTCTCTCTTCAAGTTGGTTTTAATCACTCATGCGTGAAATATGCATCATATGAGTTGCTCCAAATGAAAGAAGAGGATTTAAACTTTACAAATATGTGTCATTTATTAATTATAATTGTGATTAAGTTATGATAAAACATCGCTAATTCTCGGTTTCGTTTTTTTTGGGACGCACTGTAGAATTTCAATATCCGAGATATTTGTTAAAACAATGAGATCGCAAGTTTGCCGAAAAAGACATGCCACATCGAAAATTACACGCTCTATCCATTGTTTACATATTTTTATCATGACTATTACAAAAATGTTGTCTTGGAATATTAACTTTCTAGAATTTACAAGATTTGTGCTCGACTTTCCCATTTTTAGCCAAAGATGGCGCACTTGCTAAAACATTGGAAGAGGTCGTGACGTACACTTCATCTTAACACTAATCCAACGGTCTCTTATACGGATAATGGCTGTTTCAAAATTGACAGTCTGACAGACCAATAGATCTCCTCTTCGATCTGAAAGTGCAACCTTCTAGTTTAATCTAAAAGACCTCAAATCGGCAGTTAAATAAATGAGAAAGTCAGCCACTTAAAACATTTGAAAAAAAAGGAAGATTGTCTCGGAATGATCTTGCCGGACTAGGAGAAATAGTTTGTTTTTCAGCATATCACTTTATTGAGACGGTTTACAAGAACATTTTAATTGAGATATTTACAATAGAAGTTTTAAACAGATCTAATAATTGGATCGAAGGATGCGTGATAGCTAAATAGCAGAGCAGTGAACTAGTGTAAACTGGCAGTTTTCAGGTTCGAAGGCAAGTCGATGGCCTATAATAAAGCTTTCATTATCACTATCAAGATCCGGAGACCGCCTTCAGGCGTTGATCACCTTCAAGCAATTACTTGTTTCCTTAAACGTCGGTTTATATGAATCTTCACCATTATTCAAAGAAGTTAGTCCTACAGAGACTTAAAGGTACTATGTCCCATTTGCATGCCCAAAAAATGAAAAGGTTAAATTCCAAGGGCATTTGAAAGATAATTCTAATTTATAACTTCCCTAAAAAAAAGGGGGGCTTGAAAATGTCTTTAAATTGGAAATAACAACTATTAGTTGTCGAATCGACTTAGGGGCTATAGAGCCAGTAAGTAATAGTCTTGATTTTTAGAGCATTGTACCGAATGGTCGTACGTTTTATGCTGCGCAAAGATTCCATCAGTTTAATTTTGGCCATATTACAAGAAGTGGTTTATTGATGTAGACAAATGCTCATGTACCCTTTACAGCTCATTTTATGTATGTTATTACCAAAGAAGAAAAAAGCCAATCAGTCACTCAATAGTGTCTGACAGTGAAGTCTAGCAAGTAAACGGGTTTCCTTGCATAATTTGAATATTAGGACACTGCTAACGTCTACATTTCACAAATAGGACATACATGACATATTCATAATTCCTGCAAAGTTCTACAGAATTTGAGGTTGGCTGCAAAAGGGACATAGTATCTTTAACAACCAGCAATAAATTTTGATCAACAATGTCAAAAGCTTGAACACCGTAGTTGGCGCTATTTCACAATCACAGGTTCTGACTGTTGACATGGGTTCTCCACAACACATGCTCCGGTGAGAATTGCTCCTAGTTCAATTTTCCCACACGAACCGATTTCCCAATTTCAACCATGGGCTAAGCACCACATCCAATTCTAACACCTAACCTTACTATCTTTGAAGAAATAAAGCCCGAATTATTATGTCGGATTGTCGGGCCATCGCTATTTTCTATAGTTACATTCCAAAGTTAGGTCAGGGACATGCTATAGGTCCATGGTTATTTTATACAAACTTCTTTAATTGTAATGCATGACTCTGAAATCGTGCAGTATATTTCTATTCTAACTCCTTAATATTTTTACCCATTTTCAACATTTCATTATCCTAAAAATACTTTGATGTGAACACGTGCGATGAATCAATGACCGCAAGACAAAAAAAAAGCACCAACTTTATTCTTGTTATCGTGCCAACTACATTTAGTTAATATATTCATTGAGTGCGCATTATTAATTTTTATTTCCTTGGGTGTTCCAATTCGGTATTATACAGTTTACACTGAGCGTTTATCTTACATTTCGTTTAAATATCATTATCTATGATAGATGAAGAAAAAGGAAGAAGCTTGACGTGGACTAGAAAGTTAGATTGAGTGGGATGATAAGGGATGGGGAGTATGTGAAGAGGGAAGGGGCAGATATATAGGGGAATCCGCGCCATGAAACAAAAGGTTTATAGACTGTACAAAATATTGTCTAAAGAGGGGGCTAGTCATTTTAGCCGATCGAGGCAGACACATCACCGTTGGGCTCAGAGTATTGCATCTTGGTAGGGTTGAAGGAAATATAATGCCACATCTAGTAAATTTAAAGCATTATAAGAATCTTAAAATGTAGAACTTAAAAAAAGAAAAGAAGATGTTTTGACAACATTCGATGATGATGAATGAGACTATCATCCCAAAAAAGATCAGAGGACACGGAGTAACATTATTATTATAAATATTTATAACAAAATATTCGGGAAGAGAAGGATGACAACTTGAAATGTATTATATTTTATCAACAGAATATATGACACGTACTTCTTCTCTACATCTTGTAATTTTCATCACCCACAACTTATACTTAATTTGTTGTAATTCGCTAATTACCTTTTTTTTCTGCATTCACAAAATAATAGCTGGTTCGTTTATTTTTGCACACTTAGATTCAATTTTCTACATTATGTATTTTGTCAATGTCTGTTAATTCTATCGAATTATTACACACTGGATATGAAAAAATCCCATATTTATAGCTTATAATTTTGTTTACAGATTACATTGACATCAGAGGTCTACATTACAATATTTACAAAATCATAAGAAAAGAAAAAAGATTGCCACGTTTTGTCATACTCCAAATGGATGTGAATAGATCTCTTAGCTGACAGAATAATAGGCCTATCAATTTTACCAAGTATACTAGGCTCTTAATGGCATAATTTGTCGTATTTGATAATGTTTTTAGAGGGATATTTAGAGAATGCAAAGTGGATAAAATAGCGTAGTCGTAAGTGCGCCATCTCTTGGTAAGAATACTACATGGACTTGAACACGGCTAAGCGAATATTCTTTTGTGATAAAGTATAATTCTTGCTCGGAAAAGCGTCACAGTGACATAGGACATGGTCCTGTAATTTGTGCTGACTTCAGCAAATTATGAATTCAATTATGAATTTCTAATAATGTTTATAAAATAACGGGTTGTCAGATAACTTTAATGGGTGCAATTGGAGAGAAAGGGAACTGAAGGTTAAATGATAATGAATGCAGTGTATCTGCATAGCGCTCATCTACATTAAGATTTCGATGTAATTGGATGACGAATAAGATACGTTTCATGTGTGTGGTAGAATGAAAGAAAGGTATGGAAAATGAGGGAGGGGGAGAGTGAAAGCGTAAGGCTGTGAGAGAGAGAGAGAGAGAGATGGAAAGATAGAGTTCAGACTCGAGGGAAGGAGAACAAAGCGTAATGATAAGAAGAAATATCCACATCGAAAAGTAAAGCTCAAACTGATTAAAAAAAGATACACTCCGCCCGCGACTACACGAAGAACAGCAGATCGAGCTGCGCAGACGGGATGTCAAAAGAAACATCCACTTGTTCAAACATTAATTCTGCCGCCCCCTTCTGGACGAAATTGGACTCATATAAATGCTTTGTCTTTTTACATTTGTCCTCATTTTATTCTGTAACAAATTCTAGGTTAGCCTTTTCATTGATGACACATTCGATGACGTTACTGTTACATTTCTCCCCGTGTCTTAACCCCCCCCCCCCAAAAAAAAAAGCAGTTATGTCAAAAAGATATTAATGCAATAAAGAAGAGCGCTCCCTACCCCAACAAAATAGAAACCACAATACAACACCAATTCAAATAGAAAACCCATGTTTTGAGCCTTTTCTTTCCATCAGAGAGGCAAAACGTGGACAACAAGAGAAAAACAGAGCAAAACACCCACACGCGGTTGTCCGGCATTGGCTCCGATCCGGCCACATTAATTTGCTTCAGGTTTTATTCCGTCAAAGATTATGGGTCAATGATTGGGGTTACAATGGGATTTTAGGTGAGGTTTAGGTGTAGGGCCAGGGTTAGGGTTACACTTAGGATTGGGTAGTATATTCGGTCCTGGGTTGAATTTGGGTAGGTCTGTAGAATGGTCACCGTTGAGCCCACAGCCCACGAGACCGACATCCAACTAGACCGAAAATGTCGGTCTCGTGGTCCCATTAGCCACTTTACAGAGGGAGGGTTCACTCGCTGGACCAAAGGCCGTAGAGACCGACAGCCCACGAGTCAGACATTAATAATTCTTCCTTTATGTATTTCATTGTTTTGTCGACCGGGTATAGCGGGCTGTCGGTCTACTTCGATTAGCCCGAAGCAATAGTCTCCGGAGCTTGTGTCATATAGAACTTCTACCCCTCTCCTACAAAAGAGACCACCTTTTAGAGAGATAATAGTCAGAGATGAGATCGTGATGCAAACAATGGCTGGTGATAATTGCACACGCCGCTCACCGCAATGACTTCTAACCTCGCCCCCGTCACAGCCCCGCCATCTATACTCAACGGCAACCCTCTCTCTCTCTGGGACTACGATCCGCAAATAAACTACGTATTCCATCGATCGAAAAGCATATATATTTCGCAGAGCAAGCATGTAAGAGACGATTTCATACTTCGAAAGAAACAAAATCATCGTATTGTAATGAAACAGAAGATATATCAGAAAGTAGGCAATGAAATTGGTCAATCTGAGCGAGACCATTGATGTTGTACAATTTTGTCAGCGGGTCTTACTTCTGTGTGTCTCATAGTTTTCGAAATAGCAAGCAAAACAAAATGACACTTCTCAGCAGTCAAATGGGAATTTCGTTATCAAAATATTATGTTAGATAAGATATGAAAATTAAAATGGATCACCTTTCTTTCCTAATATTTTGTTCTGGCTAGTACCTGTTATGACGCCTGTCCGAAAATGGGTAATTTTAGCTTCCTTTCGGCTGCAGCCTAGCCCCCAGCCTCACATATTATAGTACGCCTTGTAGCAGTATTACGGAATTATTTGATTGTGGCCCTTAAGACAGTGTCTCATTTAAACTGAATTTCGTGTAAATAATAATAACTCGCTAGATTTTGTGCCGAAATAACTAATCTGTTACGAGATAACATAATGAGCGAAGGAATATAAAGCTTTTAAAGGTTAATGCGTCAACGAAATCCATTGCAAGGCTTCAGGCGCATCGTTCGTTATTTAAATCGAATAAGTTAATGTTTGCTTTTCTCTATTTTCTATGTTTTATTCGAGTATTCACTAAAGCGGAAATAAAATCAAAGATTGACCGAATGTTGATGAAAGTATTATGTTAAATGTTCCATTCGTTGTTATCGAGATTGTTTTATTTATGTTAAAAACATGATTGAACTAATAATTGGCTGGCTGATAAACTGGTGTTCAAGGAGGCAGCCATTCAATCAATATTGGGATTAGACGAAGGGGACATAATGTATCATATTGATTTAAATATTTAGATTTGTCTATATATTCTATTTACTTTTCAACATCTGCATACACAGCACGGTCCCCTTTCCCTTTCTGCTCTCTATTTACTTAGCATTTTCATATTTTGTCGCGAAGAGTTGTTTCCTCATACTTTCAAATTTCTTTGTTATGTTCAGTTTTAAGAGCTTCCATGTGCAGTTTACTCTCTCCAAGGACCTAGCGTGTATCTGCTCTTATCTGTGCTAAACGTACATGTATAGTGCTACTTTTTAAAAACCCGTTCAATGCACATAATGCGTATACAGTAACGTCGTGAACGTGGTATATCATATACAGGAAATTGTAGCTTTGTAGGTGTTTCTAAGCTTGCCATAGACGTAGTCATTTCCAATCTAGAATAATTATAACACGGCAGATTTCGGAATGCACAAGATTTAACGCTTTGCAATGCCACATAAATTATATGTCTGTGCCATATTTTATTCATTATGGGATAGATATATACCAAAGGCTTTAAGATTATTGGACTGTCTCCAGTGCAAGATTAATCTATACTGGGGTTTAAAGGATTGTCACGGAGCTAAACACGATCGGAACATTTTGCAAATTGTGAAGTTCAAATCCCTTTTGTTGTGTTTTGTGCAAAATTGCACGTATGGTAAATGAGCGACCATGCAGAGAGAAGAAAGCAACCGAAGGGTTAATTAATCAGATTGACCGAGCCATACATATACATGTCAATTTGCGTTTTTTAATTTGATGATGGGAGAGAAAGCACAATGATCTAACCCTATGTGACGTACTGTGTACGACATATTATTGAATATATATGCATGTGCGCGATAGCTCAGTCGGTAGAGCAGTGGTGTCGTAATCCGGTGACCCGGGTTCGAAACAAAAGGCGATGCCCTAGTGCCCTATGGTAAGGCATTACTTCTCATTACAAGGTCCCTCGGAGAGGACCTAAAGTCGCCAGCCGTCTCGTTGCTTACTTACAAGCATTTATGCTTTCTTAGCAGTCAGGTAAAATAACCACCACCACCACCACCATTCACACTTATTTCATGTAGGTGCATGAAAACAGTTAGATAGGCATCAATAAAACCTGGGCAAAGTCACACAGAACTAATTTCTTGTGGATAAAAATAGGAAACTTATGGATTGAATATAAACAAACTACATGTCACTGATGAATAATGAGGGAATGACATTAGAGCTGCCAATTTGTTTCGACGAAATGATAATTGCCATAGTTTTCATGTCACACAAAAAATGAACAAATTTATCAATGGATATCCGTTTTTTGTTAAAACTTTGTTGATTTGTTCTTCTTCTGATTAGTCTTCTTTTAATAAAAATTAAATTATTGTCGCGCTAGAATTCTCATTTAAAGAATAACATTATATCTTGGAAGAGTACATGTGAACCGTGACCGAACAGACGAAACAAAACCAGATGACGATCAAGGGCCGCTGCGGAGGAAAATACCAGGTCTTGATTCTTGGGTGGGGTATATAAGACGAACATGTCAGTTTACCCATTTACACCGTTAATAGGTGTCACTCATACTTGTCGATAATCACCTGTATATTATTACGACGACATTCGCCTCATACCCGGGCATTTAGACCTGATCCGGCCTAAGAACCCAATTTCAACGGATATTTCGGATTCGACAGGTGTGCTTTCGTACCCCCTTTCCTGGGATCATGGGGGCCCGAGATCACTTCTAAAGCCACAGCGCCAATCTTGTTTGCATATCTCAAGACGGGTGTTATGAGCTAGGATAACGGTAGGCATCCCATCTCGACACGAATGTCTAGAGAGAGAGAGAGGGGGAGAGAGAGGGAGAGAGAGAGAAGGGGAGGAGAGAGAGAGGGGAAGAGAGAGAGAGAGAGAGAGAGAGATAGAGAAAGAGACGGATGGGGAAAATGACAGAGAGGGGGTATAGAGAGAGAGAGGTGGGAGAGAGAGAGAGAGAGAGAGAGAGAGGGGAGGAAGCGAGGAAGAGAATGAGAGAGAAAGAGAGACACACACACACACACACACACACACACACACACACACAGATACAGAGAGAGAGAGAGAGAGAGAGGAAGAGAGAGGAAGAGAGAGATTTATTAAATGTACATAATACGCAGGACAGAAGGGGTGTGACTTGAACTTTTGGATTGAGGAAGTGGTGTAGAATCATTGAGCTTACAAACAGAAGAACAACATTTGTCATCTTTAAGAATAACAAAGATAAACAAAATTATGTCGAGGTTAAAAAATAACCTAAACCTTAGATTTAGCCGAAAATATAATTGTCGACAGCAATTTTGAGTAGGGGGGGGGGGGGGGGGATAGGGGTTTCTTTTCATTCGTCCCATACGTACCCTCCTCTAGTGACGCCAAGTACGTGTTATAAAACACTAACCTACCTTGTGTGATGTTGTTAGTTAAATTTCTCATGAAATTCAATACTATAGAATGGGTGAAACAGGTAAAATAAAACAAACAAATTCAATCCTATACTTGAATGAACTACCTTTTAACTCATCAAAGAGGGGGGGGGGGGACTTTGGTTGGAAATGTTTATCATTCAATGTCGAATAAAACTTTGGAAACTTATTTGACTTGAACGAAAACAATAATACAAAAAAAAACCCTGTTAACTTATTTGAGTAAAACACTATTCGATTTATAGCTTATCACTCCAAATGGTGTGCCAATATAAATAGCACGTTAACTTTGTAAAAGTTACAGTAAAACTTTATCTCTGAGTTCCTTCTGTATTTATTTAAGAAACGTTTCTGTCAAATAATATCGAATTAAAAAGAATTAAGCGTGGATACTCATTTATTCGAAAATGAGACCATGACATGAGTAAGTGCTACAATTTATTTCACTAAACGTCATCATTGTGTTGTCATATCCATCTGTCTTAGTTTTTCCGGTAGAGCGAAAATTTTCACTATTCTTTTGGTCTGAATGCACAGCCTTGACTCTGAACACCAACACGCCGTCAAATTGACAAGCTCTAGCTACCGCGAGTTCGTATACAATCTCGGTGTAAAATAGTGATGTCGAAACGGTTTGGATAAGAAATCTCGTGAAAATAAACATCGTTATTACGTTAGGATCAACTACTCAGAGTAATTGGTCCTAACTCCGTTCGCTGGCTTTCGGCTTGCGTCGGGTTTACCAGGGAGATGAGACTATACTCACTGGGTTTACATATCCATAGACTGGTAAATGAACAAGCGATTCCCTCATTGGAATTTCCGTGTTTTGGGTGTGTTTTTAGGATACCATAGGGATACCAGACACGGGGTTTCGGTTCGTAATAATTATTGAGTGGATGATTGCTGGCGGTTATTTCTAATTTATATTATTTCAAACTATTCGAGGATGAATATGCATTATGAGGAAATAACAGCGAGTGGAGGTAGTGTAGCGACATTGAAACCAGTGAGATAAACTGAAGTTATAACATAAGCACAACGAAATAAGAATTTCTAGGAATATCCTCTTTTGCTTGACTGAGACTTCAGAGGTAATTATTTGAAGAAACAAATAATTGATTGACTTATTGCTATTGCTTTTGCTCGTCGGAAGCTTTAGTTACTGTTTAGTTGGGCAATGAATCCTGAATCCATCAATATATATATATATATAAGGTTTAATGGTTAACAAAAAGCTTATCGTATCCAGCCTCTCATCATGTGTGTATGCATGTGTGTGTGTGTGTGTGGGGGGGGGGGGGGTGTGGCAAAGTGACTGTGATGCAATAAAATGTAACATTAAAGTTCAAACGGGGGTGGGGGGCACTCATCCACTGCTTCCTCATGTGGCTACATTATCAAACCGAAATAGAAAGTATATGTCAAATGATTCCGAATTTCGTAACAAATAGAAAGTATACAAAAATGATCGAGTGAGTGATTAATTACTTTGGAACTGTGTCTGCTTTCAGTTCTCATCTTGTCACATTTTCCTGATACATTATATTTAACAACTGGAAAAGAGGAGTGGCATTGATTTACCTTCACATTACATGCATTGCTTACACATGTTATCAATAATTACTGTGCACAAGGGCGGGGCTCGTCCTCTTGACATTATAATGCAATACCTTGTACATGTATCTGCAATTGTCTCTCCCGACCTAGGTGTAGAAAATTGCCATCTGGGACCCATTTCACAAAGTATGTTTTCAATGACAAATGGCAAAAATCAGTGTTAAATATGTTGATAACCAATCTGAAGCAAGGATTTCAGTAGCTTATAACAAAAACTGTCATTTATCACCAGTGACAAGTTTTGTAAAACGCCCCGCTGGTATGACGAAATTGTGTAAATGCTTTAAACGTATATGACACTTGGATGAAAGCTAGGGTAGGCGCTTGCCTTGCGTGATCGTGTCTCTAAATCTGAACGTGAAACCATCAAAGTTCTTGACTCAGTCTACCTCAATATTAACACCAATTTAGGCTTTAAAAAATCAGTTCAATGAAATTTCAGTCGACTTTTACTTGATCTATGCACCATGTAGATTCTAGGTATTAAAACCGATACACATCCGTTAATACTTTTTCAAATATTTGTTGATTAAAACAAAAACATTCGTCTCTAATTGTTTTGGAAGAGAGCATGATTCCGATGTAATAGTGTTTCATTTCATTGTTACAACCAAATATTATCTGGTAAGAAAAATAATGAAAATTAGTTTTTCAAACAAAATTTTAAATCCCCCTTTCTTCCTTTGATCTTATGAAACACTAATCGTTCTTTTAACGTATTCATAATGGCTTTTATTATGGCAGAACCGTGATTAAAGAGCCCCATCATCTTATACAATTAATGGCTTTACCACAAAGAGCCCCTAAATTCATGACCATCTTTCCCATTTCATAAAACACACAATTTTCATCCCCTTTCTTCTCGTCGAGTTTTCTCAAATCAAAATTGATTGCATTTTTACGACATGAAATCACCGCCGTGTACGTGCAAAACTTGGCTTGACTCAATCTCGACAACCCTTAAGACGAATAAAATAATGCATGTTTAATGAACAACATCTAATGTCTTTCAATATTCCTCGTCCTTGTGAAAAAATGAAAAAGCTCTCCCTTTTCTCTGAATGATTAAAAGAAGGCAATAAAAGTAGGGGAACTTTACGAGGAAAGGACATAATAAATGTGTCTGGGCTTCGACATGGCATCCAGTTACATCGAGTGGAGTAAAGCGGCCGAAACACTCCAGAAAAGCCCAGCTTTGTTTGAAAAATACATAGTCAAGCTGACAGAGGCAGCAAGTTTTATTAATAAAACGTGAATTGAACAATTAAATTGCACCTAATAAACGTGAGAGCAAATAATTACCCAGGGATGGGCTTTAATTACAGGGGTAGTCTCATGGGTAAGGTCCCCAACCGGCGGGGTGACGAAGAAGGAGACGGCCGTTGGTAGAGTACACCCACCTTGACTAGGCCGGAAAACAGCCGCCTTAAACCCCCGCTTACCCTCCCCCATTTCCCTTTGTTTTGCTAGACATTTCTGCCTGGTAATGTGGCCTTTCGAATGCTGTATGGCATTCTGGGTTTGAGCAGCAGTAACGGGGTATGAGAGGTGAGTGACGATCGGGCCAGAACGCCGGCGAGAGTGTGTAGGCTGCCCGTCGGCACCCCCAGACGGCACTTGTCTCTCTCTCTTTCTCCACCGTATATTAGTAGCCATACAAGATTGGTTTAATCAGCCTATGTATTATCAAAAGCTAAGTACACTTTCTCTCAAAGAACTCTTGAAGGACCCCAATAAATATCCTACTAATAGCGCAGGAGTGGTGTCTTATGATATCACTGACCGACTCTAATAATATGACGTGGAGAAATTAAGGTCCTTCCAATCTCGCCGTCTCACATTATCTCCAACAAGCCTCTCTTCATCTCCCTCTCTTAATCCTTCGTCTCGGGCAGTTTCCGTGTATTTCTTTCCCTTGTTTTTGGTCGGCGATGAGAACTCATTTCCTGGCATATTTAGTTTGAGTAAACAGCTTTTTTGTCGTTGGTTAAAAGGCACAGATGGGGAGGTCCTTTAAGCAGGTTTGATGCAGGGAGGAGCGATCCTAACGTCGGGATAGCTTCCCGGCGCGTCAGCGTGTGATCGATGAGACACACACGTAGAGTGCGGGTGTGCAAATTACAGCCTTACTCCTTACCTGTAATGTGCGTGGAGGACTTTAAACATGATCTTAGAAAAAAAGCCAACGCTTAGAAACCCCTTCATCATATCGAAAACATTTAGATGACATTTAGAAGCTGGAGTCGATAACGTTTGAGCGGACATAGGTAAATGAACAATCTTACCTCTCCCCCTCTCTCAATATGTCTCTTCGAGTGCCCACAAAGCTTTAAGAGCATGTAGTGCTGAAGTATATCAGAGGGAGAAAGAGAGGAGAAGAAGAACAAAGATGCTGAGGTTTCTTAATTTCTCTTATCATCAATCATCCTGAACCTCATTGCAAATAAAGATGATGCTCTTCTTGAATTTTTCGAGCATCTAGAGCTTGAATTTAGGCTTGACAAAATACAAATCATGGCGAAAATGAGTTAAAACCCTTAGAAAGAGCATCAAGAGATACAACTTTAACACATTGTGTTATTCAGTTATTAAAAGAGGCTCTTCTTTGCCCCTCCCTCTATATCCTCAGTCATTCTTTCTCTTTTTCTCTACCCATCTTTCCCCTCCCCCTCCCTCTCTCTTACCCTCTTCCTACTGCCCATTTTTCTAGTTTTATGTCATTCTTTATCCATGTCTATCTATCAGGTCTAGCAATTTACATACTTCATTCCTTGAATGGAACAGTGACAACTTCAAAGACAAAATCCCTGATCAAACGTATTACATTATCCACTTAATTCGAGCTTAAAATTGCTGCAACCCATCTTTATCAGAGTATATCAACGTTGGTTACATTTGATACCCCGTTGTTTACTCTTATCAAATCGTTTTAATGTCTGTGTAAAAAGGAAAGATATTACAAGAGACAATAATCGCATATACAAATTTAGATAATTTCAATTTTTGTTCGGTGTCGTTTTCTGAATAACTTTTTCACAATAGGTAGAATAAAAAATGGTGTTTATTTCTGCATTGACTGTTGGTCCCATCTTAAAATGATTATCTTCTTTTCCATCTTTACCATAGGTTTCCATGGGAACGAATTTCACCATGGAACGCTTTCATCAGCTTGAATGTCGTCTCAAGATATACTGCCGGAAAATGATGCGAGCTAGAGGTCCACTTGATATCAAGTCTGCAGAAAGACACGGATGTTCTATCGCCTCGGCTGCTCATAAATACAGTTTCTGCCAGAATAAGATACGAAGTTTCGAAGAACTATAAGCTACTTGGTGCTTTGGTTGGTAGTCCTGCGACAATTCACCGTTTTTTTAAATCCCTGCAGGGGGCGGGTGGCTCAGTGGTAGAGTAATATTCTCTTAATCAGGAGGTCATTGGTTCAAAACAAAGTCTTCGCGCAAGTAACCTTAGGTAAGGCATTAATCCGTATTACCAAGTCCCTTGGAGAGGACGTAAAGCTGACCTGGTTGCTCAATTGCAGGCATATACTTGCTCTTCCAGTAGTCATGAAATTATCATTATCCTTATCATTCTTATTATCATCATCATCATCATCATCATCTTCATCATCATCATCATCATCATCATCATCATTATCATTATCATCACAATCATCACCATCATCATCAAGCATTATATACTAACTAAATTATATACTACCTAAATTAAACAATAAACCAAACACAATAATCGATCCTAAACGTAATCTTAAACCTAAACTAAAACCTACTTGCAACCCTAACCGTAGCCCAAATATCCTTGACGAACGTTAGCCAACCCGAAGATACAGTTCAGATGGGTCAATGTCGCTATTCATAAGGACCGCTATTCATAAGGTCCGCTATTCATAAGGTCCATTATTCATAAGGACCGCTATTCATAAGGTCCGTTTTTCATAATTGGAGAAAAGGGTCATTATTCATAAGGGTCATTATTCATAAGGACCGCTATTCATAATCAAAGAAGAGGGTCGGTATTCATAATAATAGAAGAGGGTCGCTATTCATAATACGAAATCGGGGTCGTTATTCATAAGGGTCCCTATTCATAATATTACAAAAGGGTCGGTATTCATAACACAGAAAGAGGGTCGCTAATAATAATATGAAATGAGGGTCGCTATTCATAATACGAAATGAGGGTCGCTATTCATAATGCAAAATGAGGGTCGTTATTCATAAGGGTTATTATTCATAAGGGTCATTATTCATAATAAGAAATGAGGGTCGCAATTCATAAAAGGAGAAGAGGGTCGCTATTCGTAATAGAAGAAGAGGGTCGCTATTCATAATAGGAGTAGAGGGTCGCTATTCATAATAAGAAATGAGGGTCGCTATTCATAATAAGAAATGAGGGTCGCTATTCGTAATAGAAGAAGAGGGTCGCTATTCATAATAGAAGAAGAGGGTCGCTATTCATAAGGGTCCCTATTCATAATATTACAAAAGGGTCGGTATTCATAACACAGAAAGAGGGTCGCTATTCATAATACGAAATGAGGGTCGCTATTCATAATAGGAGTACAGGGTCGCTATTCATAATAGGAAATGAGGGTCGCTATTCATGCTCATCCGACCGTAATTAAATGCCTAAAACTCCCGAGCTTCCGGGGGCATGCAGACCCCACCAAAGGCCCGTAGGCAGGCCCCTGGAAGCTCATCTGACCTTATTTTAATGCTTAAAACACGAGAGCTTCCTTGACCCTTACCGGGGCTTTGCCCCTGGACCCCACGCCAATTTAAACAATATTGCCCAACTTTTTTACAGTGTAAAGGCTAATGGTCCGGTCAAACTCCGTTTGTTTTCGATATTCAGAACGTTTCAGGAGATCAAATTTTTGGATAAATCAAGTTAGGTTAATTAATATGATTATTAGTATCCTGAGGCATGATAATTTATGGAAAACTGAAATCTTGAAACTCTTCATTGGCTGAAATTGAAGAGCTTCTGTGTGCCTTGATCTGACTAAGGCTATATAATTTGTAGTTCCATAAGTCCTACTAAAAGTTACTTTCTACAATTTTTTTTTTCGTATAAACAATTACTAGTTTCTTAAAATAGCAAACTAAGTCCTTAAATGGCTATAATAATGAGCATGCTTTTTCTACTTAATGTGTCAGTGGCGTAGCCACGATAAGCTCAGTCGGGGGGGGGGGGGGGGTGCAGGGTGGTGGGGCAAGATTTCCCACGAGCGGGACAAATGACGATAGGATTATGTGTGTTTTCCTTCTTGTTTTCACCGCTGTAGCGGGGGAATATATGAGCTAGATTATGGGATGTCTATTATTATCAAAGCTAAAACGTAAATTATTTTTAAAAAATACACAATACAGGGGATGCAACCGTTTACATAATGTCTTACGGTAAAAAAAAAAATCGTATCTGATTCTGAGTATCCAATTTCCTTACTTATATGGAAAATATGTCGTGCGACATTGTATATTTACGAAAAGCTTGAATATGATATATAACTTAAGTCCCAACAACCCCCTCTCTGTCGCTTTCTTGCTTTGCTGAGGATAAGATACATGATAGATCAACCCCTTGAAGGCAACACTGATACAACCCCACCGCCCTCACCCTTAAACACACACAGGCTACGCCATCTATGAACTACTTGGACGAGAATTGTCGCTAATATGTACATGTACCAAGGGAATACTGCCGGGAGGGTGGGCCGAATTGGAGGGGGGGGGGCAGGGGGGAGGGGGGGGGGGGGGGGGGGAGAGGGGGCTGGTGACCGGAATGATGGGACACGTTCATTATTTAGGCACGCCTTTCTTTCTTCAGAAATGTGGGTTTTCAATAAATATTTTCTTCAAATGTTTGGGACCATGTGGCCTACCCAACCCCCCCCCCCCGGCTTACGCTGTAGCCATGGGGTGTCCAGTATGTCGCTTTCTTATTAACATTTAGTTTATTGCTTATGTAATATCGACCCTTTACTCCTATTATGAAAAACGACCCTCTTCTCCTATTATGAATAGCGACCCTCTTCTCCTATTATGAATAGCGACCCTCTTCTTCTATTATGAATAGCGACCCTCTTCTCCTATTATGAAAAACGACCCTCTTCCCCTTTTATGAATAGCGACCCCTTACTCCTATTATGAATAGCGACCCTCATTTCATATTATGAATAGCGACCCTCTTCTCCTTTTATGAATAGCGACCCTCTTCTCCTATTATGAATAGCGACCCTCATTTCCTATTATGAATAGCGACCCTCTTCTCCTATTATGAATAGCGACCCTCTTCTCCTATTATGAATAGCGACCCTCTTCTCCTATTATGAATAGCGAACCTCATTTCCTATTATGAACAGCGACCCTCTTCTCCTATTATGAATAGCGACCCTCTTCTCCTATTATGAATAGCGACCCCCATTTCGTATTATGAATAGCGACCCTCTTCCCGTGTTATGAATAGCGACCCTTATAAGTATTGAACCTTATTTCGTATTATGAATAGCGACCCTCTCGTCGTATTATGAATAGCGACCCTCTCGTCGTATTATGAATAGCGACCCTGATTTTATATTATGAATAGCGGTCCTTATGATTAATGACCCTTAATATGAATTATGAATAGCGACCCTCATCTCACGTTATGAATAGCGGTCCTTATGATTAACGAACCTTATTTCTTTATGAATAGTGACCCTCTTTTGCCATTATGAATAGCGGACCCGGAAGTACGGGAATTTGCACGTTATGAATAGCGGACCTTATGAATAGCGGACTTATGAATAGCGGTCCTTATGAATAGCGAATAGACCCCGTTCAGATTGGGTACAACTTGTACAACCGAAGATCCAATGCTGATTGGTATACAACTTGTACAACGAGCATAATAGGATAAATACTCAGGAAATACAGATTAAGCCTCAAATATGTAAAATAGTATGTAAGATTGTTCATATTTGCTCTGCATCTTTAGAGTGTCCGATACCTTATTAAGTGGCACAGATGGAGGGGACGCCCCCAATTGAAAATTAGAAACAAAGGGAAAGAGAAAGCCTTGAAACAAAAATGATACGACACGCTTTTCCCTTCCCTATCCCTCCTTACTCCATGTCCGTGTTCCGTCGCTTTGTCATTTACCTTATAAGACTATTGCCCCGAGAACAAAAATGACTGGACGCACACCAAGAACCTGAAGATCAATAAATAATTATAATGAACATAAACGAAATCCTCTAATGCTTGAGACAAGTATACACAAGATTCTTCGTTGAAATACAGGCTAACCCTAACGACACCGCAAATGAAACCAGAGTCTCGAAAACAAGAAATTGTTTTCTGCCACTGTCGAGTGTCTGTGTCCGTGTTTTTTAAATTTGTAATGTTTATATTACCGGTGATATGGTTTTCAGACAGTTTTCATATCAGAAAATCCTAACAACATAATACGATAGTTCATACTTGTACTGCATGTACGGTAAATAATTAAGAATGACTTTCCGACAGTCTCTCTCAAATCATATTATGTTTGTGTGAATTGATAATATTCATATGCTCTTAAAGGGACCTCCGCTTGGCAAACGTTGCTTTCTTAGTAAATATGTTTATATCTTGAGCTCATACTTATGGTTATTGTTACAATAAGAAACGTGCTTTCATGAATGACGGGAAAAGAATTCACCTATCACCCCTGCCTATATATGATATGTATCTTTTGTCGAATTCCAATGAAAGAGTGGAAAATAGATAAACGTGAAACTCAAAATGCAGCTTTGTTCCGAGAATACGAGATCGCCTTTAAGCTGGCGGCATGGAGGATATCATGAGTGTAAACACAGCAGTGAATGAGTGGACGACAGGGAGATCGATGACCAGCTTGCAGGAAGCACGATCAGGGGGGAAACCAGGGCGACATACAGTCGACAACAAGCCCTTCTTGGTCCGTACTCCCATGACAGCCATGCTCTAGGGGGGGGGGGGGGGGGTGTGGTACGTCAGGCAAGGGGACTTCCTTTGGCGTAGCGTGAGTCCATCCATAGAAAGGGCATTTGAACAGTGGGGGGGGGGGGGGGCTGGGGTAGGGAGGGATCCGCTCTTACTCGGAATCGTTTCAAATTAAAATTCAAAATGTGGGTAATGAAATGCGATTTTACAAGGCTGCTGATTAGGAAGAGATCCATGCGTCTTCTTTTTTTGTACATGTATTTTCCCTTTCTCCCTCCCCCTTTCTCGCTTGTCTTTCGTTCTAATTTTTGTCACCACTCAATGGGGGAGGGGGTCATATGTTCACCTTGCCCCTGTAGCTACTCCACTGGGGACATCTGTATGAGGGAAGGACTGGGCAGGGGAGGGGGAAGACCTTCTTCGTACAAACTCCATGGGCAGGTGAAGGCTGGGGAGCGGGTGCATGGGGCGTCCCTGAATGCCGAAAGGATGGTGAATGTCTGAAAAACACCTACGCAAGTCGGTTTCCAACGTTCATATTCGAACATTTTCCAGAAATGACAAACTTTTTGTAATAAAATTTTTAAATGTTCACCTCAAGATTTTATTAAAAAAGGGGAAGGGAAGGGGAAAAGGGGGAAATGCTATACTGTCTCGCCCATTCCATCCCGTCCAACGACGCCCTAATCATATGCCATGGTTATCGATATATTAAGTGTTTAAAGTTGGCGTAGCTACAGAGGTAGGGGTACGGGATATACGTATGTCCCAAATCGATTGCCGAAAAGGGAGAAATTAGGAAAGGGAGGACGAGAGAACAAGAAGACAAAACCTCTTCCCATAATTGTTGGCTATGCTAATTTGGCATTTCATTGAAGGAAATATCTCTGTGCCACCCCAAGATGCTAGTGAGCCCAGCCCCCTCTATTCAATGAAGAAACCGACCTCTAGAGAAAAATTGTCAAATTAAGCATCGTGCATATTATGACCTATAATGTACAATCATGGCTTTACTGCGTGTAAAAAGAATGACATGAACAATCTTTACATTTGCTCACATTGTCATCATTTTAAAAAGCTTAGCGCCCTCTCTCTTTGCATAATCAATAGTGAAAATGCAACATATGAAAATACACACTTTTCTTTCATATTGTAAATTTTTATTTTTACTTCCTTACGGATCCTCCATTTGTAATATAAAAACTGGAATATCATTGTTTTGTACATATCCAAACCGGACATTTCCCGAAAAGTCACTGTGTGAAAGGTCTATTTACTTAAATCGAATTCTTTGCTTTTCGGTGTATTTGATTTCTTCTGCGGTTGTTCGTTGTATAATGTTGCCATGGTTGCTATAGCTACGGGAATCAAATTACTTTACATGTCATATTAATTATGATGTTGGTGGGATTGTTTCGGTGCAAGGATCTCATCTATAAACTTTTTGGTGTTATAAGTGGTATATGTTTGTCAAACAGGGGTTGAGTGCTGCATCCATATGTATTGGCGGTGGTGGTGATGGGGAAGGGGGATCTCTAAACCAATGAAGATGATTTTAAACGTGGTGCAATTATGTACCACGCTGTTAAGGGACCCAGTTTACACTATGCAGATATTTCAGTAGGGAACTGACCAGCTTGGGTCCAGCCATGGACCCATTTACACCCGTATGTTTTATCATATACGCATTAAAGCTAAAGACCAGTTATGGTCATGCGATTGCATTGTGAAAGAAACATTGTGAAATCGATCAGAAAAGGTTGATCATCTAGCATAGATGTACTGCAAGGTTCTGGAATCATCAAAATGATAAGAAATTTGGCCAAGTCTTCATAAAGTTAGAATCACTGTACACAGAAAGATGTATATGGGACTACACACACGTGCGCGACACGTGCATTTGTATCTCTCAACAGTCAAGAGATACACTAATTTACCAAATATATCAATTAGTAGGCGGTTTCCCGTCAACATTTTTATCATCATGTATTATTCAAAACATATTCTTTTACATGATTGGTAATAAGAGCTTCCATTTCATTTTTTGAAATTGGGGCGTTTCCAATACTGGTCTTTACCTTTAATCGTGTGTGTATGTGTGGGAGGGGATATAAGTCTTACTTCGTGGATATATTGTGAATTAACAAAGCCAACTATTGGAGTGACGGGATCACAGGGTCCATATCATCTTCGTTTCACGTTTCTATTATCCCATTCTCTCTCTCCCTCCCCCCATTTTCTGTTATTCTTTTTCTTATTTTTGTCGTTATTTGATGGCCCCTTTAAAGAGCTTCACCACTATCTTTAGGATTATGACCTCTATACAATTTCTCGTTAGTTCACACAAGATATACTGAAACGATTTAGGTTAAACAATCAAAGAAAACAAGGATTTATCTTAAAACAGGGACTTATCACAATATAATTATCATTTAAACATAATTTTAAAATGAATCGATTAAAAATGGACCATACGTGAAGTATCTTTTCCAAAAGAATGAATTTTTAAGATTTTGCTCAAGCCTTATTTATTATTTTTAACCATTTCACATGAGGTTTGTTTAGTTTGTCCAAATGATGCGTTTATGAGTGAGTAGAACATTTGCTCTTTTATTTTTGAACTGGAACGCCGTGACTTTTATTTTATTTTAATTTGTATAAATTATATCTAACCGCCATAATAAAAGTATATTAGAACAAATGGAGGAACTGCATACATTTAGCTATATAGTATTACCTTAGTAACATATATTATGACTATATAGTTATTTCTATTGTAATTTTTAAAACGTGGGCCCTGATGATATAAAATCACAAAAATGTCATGTATTAATGTCATGCATTTACAATTTTCAAACAATGATATATTCATCGTGCAATACGAGCAATTACCAAATCAAACTATTTAGCACACACCCAACAGTTATTAAAAAAATTGAATATGTTTTATATAAATAAATTACAACTAGCATCGTTTATGTTTTCTTATTCTAAACAATTATTACCCAATAACTTGCATGACTATTTGGAATATAATAGCAACATCAATAAGTATAAAACAAGAAATTCCAATCAAATGTATGTACCTTTTTATAACTTTAACTTTTCAAGAACCACGGTAAGTTTTAAAGACCCGAAGCTTTGGAATGAGTTGCCAAGTGTATGAAAAGAAATAACCACTGTTCTAGCATTCAGGAAAAATATAAATGTTATCTTCTTAATAGTGAGTAGTTTTATTTGATCTAATTGCCTTTTATGTGATTTATGTAAATAGTTATGTTGTGTTTTTATGTGATTATGCTATGTTATATTATCTGTTTGTTTGATTGTTTTTATTTTTAATATTTTTTATAATGTATATCTCTTGAAGGGTGGTAATATAGGTGATCAACCTTGACAGGCCAATGGCCTTTGTTGATCCCTCGCATCCACCACCCTTCATCCTTGTTTCACAGTACGATGTCAATGAATCTTTTAATATTTATATTGTTTAATTTATACTGATTTGTTTGTATAATATCGTTTGATGTGTTTTTAAAGAGATGTGAAATAAAATTGAATTTGAATTGAATTTGAATCTGAATAGAAGTGAAATTAATTGAATTTGTTGTTAATGTATTGTAATACGAGTATATCAAATTCTATATATTGCATTGGCTATGTATATATCGGAGTATATATTTTCCTATATCTTTAAGACAAAATGTTATGTCCTCTTTTTATAAGCCTTGATCTGTGATGAAATGTCGTTTTATATTACATATTATTATAAGAATAACAAATCAAAGAAAGAATTACGGCATAGCAAAACCGGACTGAAAATATATACAAAAAAGATAGAGAGAAAGAAGAAAACATAAACTGTTACATTTGAAGCGCAACTCCACAGCCGACTGGAGATGTTGTGAACCTTGAAAGTGTCTAAATTTGTCTCCAGTAAGCACTGAACCGGGCGAAAAGTGCAGCATCTCCTTGCCTTGTATAACAATGCATATTTGAACAAAAGCGATCTGACAAGTCTAAGTTTACTCTCATTTAGACACTCTCGCCTCTCCCCCGGACCCCATTATTTGCGTCTTTTAGATATACATACATTCCTAATGTTAGAATCTATTCGTTTTTTGAAAGACTTCTGGTGCACCATCGCTCTCATATTTGGACTGATTTTTTGCATAAAGAATGGGTATCGCAGTTTTCATTGCTTTTTTTTTTGCTCCGACAATTTACTTATCAAGGGGTATATGGAAATCAGTCTTTGGTTTCTACCAAAGCACCCATTCTATTCCCAGTTCATTCATAACAATTATAGAAAAAGAAATGCAAAGGAAAAATTCTACTTTAATACTATTACTACTGCTACTACTACTACTGCTGTTGCTGCTGCTACTATACTGCTATTTCTAATACTACTAATAATACTGCTATACTACTACTATTCTTGCTGCCCCAGCTACATCTTACTAGACTATATATATTTATTTATATTTTACATTTTGAATAAATTGGTGAAAGTACAACTTTTTAAAGTTAAGTTTCTACCTTAAAATGGTTAGAATGGTTTAACCTGCTCTCGGGTACTTCACAAATAACTTTCTTTCAATAATCCACTCAAAAATCCAATGCTATATATAATAATGAACATTACAATTGAAAGAAAAACTTCAAAATAGTGACAAGATTAAATAAAAGAAGCAGCCAATACATCATCTGACCCCAAACAACAACAACGACAACAACAACAACGACGACGACAACAACAAGAATAACAACAACAACAGCAACACTAAAAACAACAAGAGCAACAACAACAACAAGAGCATCAACAATAGTGCGTCAACCGGTACCTTCCGTGCACTTGTGTCATCAAACTGTTGTCGAAGAGCTAGTGAATTTTAATTTCCCGCCAAAAAAAAAGGTCTCTTGCTAAATATCTCGCAGATGATGCTTGGTCCAAGACAAGGCGCGCCTTTTCGCGTCGGTAGATCCGTCTCAATTTATGACGAAAAGACATCGCGATCGAGCCCTGATGCGCTCCATCACTTAGACTTAATGAGTCCAGCCAAAATGATGATCCGAAGGAGGGGTAAAAGAGTGCGCCAAATCGGCAGCTGACATTGAGAAATTCTGTCGTAAGGATAAGAAATTAGATTAAATCATCCTTTTGTCCTTGCACTTTTTGTCTGAGAGTGGCACAGTCGGTGGAAAGGCCTGGACTGTACTTTCGGAGGTTGTTTTGTCTGTGTGACTGTTTAACCGGAACAAAGGGTGAATCTTGGCATCAAGGTTAGGAGTCGAAGGTAGCGCTCAAGTTGGCCTAACGATCTTGATGAATGTGATTAAGACCAATAAATGCAAAGAGATTTTATGAGCATCATTCGGGCTTTTAGATCTTCAAGTTCAATCGTCTCCTCTGAAGTAAGATGTACGAGACCCCACCACCATGTTCATGCAATGTATGCATCGTTTATTTCGGTAAATTAAGGGACTGTTGACAGGTAGTCCTTTTTTATTTCGCATACGAAATGTGGCATTACGTAATCTTAAACCCGTTAACTAGTTTTCAAATGTGGTGCAGGAGTCAAACGCTTCAAGATCGGTTGTCACAATAATGTTAAGGAGTCCTTTGGCATTCAATTTACCACGTGCGAAAAAGTGTTCACCCTAACGACTTATCGCCTCCAGCCCTGATGCCAGTTCGAATAAAAGAAAGGGTCATGAATCACTTCGGGACACAAATGGCGGCCTTTTGAGGCAATTTGGTCAAATTCAGAATAAATTTTCCAGGCTGACGTCCACGCGAAGCTGACGATTTAATACCGATGCCTTGATAGCACCAAGCCCCAATGTGTCGCTGGATGGCGTCGCAGAGCCATATGCTGTACAAAAGGCAACAAATCGCCAATGCTCATAGACTGTCTATGTTCAAGTACGTCGATTAGAACGATGGCTGAGTCAGAAATGCAATCGCGCAGGCGCTGACGGAAGGAGCAGTTTCACGGCTTCCTATGTCTAATCAGTAAAGCCTATAGGAGTGAATTGATGAAACGAAAGCTCGTAAAACGATTGTGACATGACAACAACGGCTTCAGAAAGAGGTCTTCTTCTTCGTGAAGCAAGGGGTTGCCGGAGGACGAGAATAAAATAGCTTCTTGTGACACATCCAGTGTCTATTTCGGAACGTGTCGCGAGAGAGATAGGACGACACACAACTGAATTTTTATTGGATTCTGAAGGTGATTTCGCGCTGATTTGGGGCGCAATTGTTACATGCCAGTCGCAGTTAACACTGATACCAATTGGCGTTTAGTGTGGTGATAAGTAAAGTACATGAAAAGAAGAGGGTTTGTAGTGGGGGAATAAGGATAGAAGCTAGTTGAATTAATTGAACAGATAGTGGCAGTAGGGGTAGTTTAATAAGCTGGTGGTTTTATA
This sequence comes from Strongylocentrotus droebachiensis, assembly GCA_035222895.1. Lineage (NCBI taxonomy): Eukaryota > Metazoa > Echinodermata > Echinoidea > Camarodonta > Strongylocentrotidae > Strongylocentrotus > Strongylocentrotus droebachiensis. The sequence goes on from JAVYIG010000084.1 coordinate 394,674, forward strand.
GACTGTAAGGCCTACTTGCGGGACGTTAATGTTTCACCCCATCGCGATCAATAACTGATGAATCACTTGCAAAAAAGGATGACCAGACTCTACAATTCACACAACATCACCGGACATTCTTGCGTTTGTGTTGGAAAAATCATTTTAATGACCATAGGTGTAGTTTTTGCAAGGGAGGGGGGAGGGGGGGGGGGGGGTTCGATGACCCTTCTTGATCGAACATCAGCTTTCTTTTTTCTAAATTTGCGAGCAAGCGAAGTAATTGAGGATAAGAGAACAACTCTCTATCGTGGCAAAAAATGTGTCTTGTCATTGAAAAAAATAAATGAATAACTTGCGCTTTAGAGAGCACTTTGGTGACCGAATTCTTTTTATAGATTTTATAATTGTTTTGAAATGTGCAGTCTTGTTCAACCGTTATGTTATTTCAAGACATTTATATGTATCCTATACATAACATAACCCTACATGTACCATCTAAACTCGATATGCATAATTTCTTTTTTAATAAAATAACGTGTTGAGAACAATCTCAAATTGAAGAAATACAGTCTCATTCAATAATTTTTATTCATAAATACATAGTTATAAATATATTTGAAATATGTTTTCAATATGTGCATTTACTTTCTCTTGCATGCTCGAAACGAAGGTAAACGCTTATATCAACATTTTCACTATTTTGTCTTTATCTTAAATTCGTCTTGTCCGGCAAAAACAGTGGTCTGTGTTATTTTGCTAAACACAAATGTCCTTCACTTTCCTAAATTGGAATAGCTCTTGTATGACCCCTACTCGTTAGGAATAAACGCAATTGATGAGTTGCGGTAGTAGTTGCGACATCGGAACAAATACAAAGTCAGGGACAGTACTGGGCAAGGGTCCGGAGGGGGTGATGAACATATGTACTCACCTGTTGCTTGGACGCAGAAGGTGTCGGTGATGGGGGAGGGGGGGGGGGTCAGGTGCACGGTAGGTTGGTTATCAGGAGGAGGGTGTACATCAAATGAAGTAAATCTTATACATTTATTGAATAAAATTAAGTACACAAGAAAAATCGAAATTCTGTAGTTTACAAATGTATAGTCAAACGGATTATTAAATCACCCCCACCCCCCAATAATCAAATGTTACAGAAAAGTAAGGCAGATTTACCAAGTACTAAAACTGTCGCAGGTACACATGGTTTGTTTGGGATGGGGTATTGAGTATATGGAGGCGAAGGCATGTACTGACCCTGATCGGATAAACGTAGAAAGGGGAAAAGCTGGGGGTTAATATTGTATTTCTAATATAATGGGACGGGGCGGAGTTGGGGAGGGGGGTGAGTAATGAACTCACGAATTTATATTTTGCCTATAATGTGTAGGGCGTTTTCCCAATATGTGTGTGTGTTGGGGCGGTTAATATGACAATGCAAGGGCATTGTTATAGGTGTTACTGGATTAAAACAAAAAATGCAGGGGGGCGGGAGGGTCACTCTTCTTCAGCGGGTACACTTAGGGAGTAAGTGACGTGGTAGGAAGGGGGGGGGGGGTTAGGATGTCATAACCGAAGATAATAGGCGGTGTCACACAGAAAAATCCCTTAAAAAATCCCTTGAAAAATCCTTTCAAGGGAGAAATTTCTTGCTTCGTTAGAGGATTTTTGAAGGGATAATTGATGACAGACAGCAATTAAGAGAATAACTAAAATCCGGATAACTAAAAATCCGGATTTTTGGCCTCTGTGTGACACCGCCTAATGTGAACGAGAAAATGACATGAAGGAATTTGTCAGGGGAGCAGAGGGTGTCCCGTGTACATTAATTTAAACTTGATAAGGGGCATGTATTTGTTTGCAAATTAAATAGATAATTATATAAATTTCACTTAGTTGTAATCTATAACAATTTGCTCGTTGTCTTTGAAGCAGTTAAGATGCCTCCCGGGTTAACTAGTTATCACCCCTTTCTCCAAAGCCTCTGGCTCCCCAACTGAAGGAAGATGAGCATTTTATTACTCTGATGACATAGGACTGTGGTGCGGTAGCAGTGAATATGTTACATTGATGACTCACACTGCAGACTCCTGTATGTTTCTCACGTATAATGTTATAAATAGCCACCAGCTTTAAGGTATGGCGATTTCAATGTGTCAAAGAGGTATATGTAAAGATGTATATATATATATACGTATCAATACATTTTTCATTTTGTGAATGGAAAACATGAAATCGACAACACTATTACGGCGAATCCTCTTTGATTCCCACATTTTATATAACGGCCCTTTGCAGATGAATGGTCAGAGGCTTATTAATGATTATTTGAAGGAGGCTCGCTAGTTTATAGTGTGAAAATGAAGAAGAAGAGGAATACGAATAAGAAGAAGGTGAATGAGAAGATGAAGAAGAAGAAGAAGGAGAAGAAGGTGAAGGAGAAGAAGAAGAAGAAGGTGAAGGAGAAGAAGAAGTAGAAGAAGAAGAAGAATACGAAGAAGGTGAAGGAGAAGAAGAAGGAGAAGAAGAAGAAGAAGAAGAAGAAGAAGAAGTAAAAGAAGAAGAGGAATAAGAAGAAGGAGAAGGTGAAGGAGAAGAAAAAGTAAAAGAAGAAGATGATGAAAAAGAAGAAGAAGATTTTATTATTTTGAATTTTCATTGCTAAAGATATTATTTTTGATAATAATGATATCGTCAATTAATATTAATATTAATTACATTTTAATTCTCTATTCGCTTTACATCATAATGTTAGAGAGAACATAAATATAATATGAGGCCGTTATCCTGGTATTTCTTAGTTTATAGGGGATGGGGGTATAGGCAAATTTGTATTGTGATAATAATGAACCTTTAATAATGAAACTAATAATTGGCTCTTTATTATCCCGTTATAGAGGCCTGACAAAGTACTGGCAAACGTCTTAAAGTAATACAAAGATCAATTAATCGATTAACTATCTATTAATGACAAACACAATTAATGAATAAATCCACCAATCAGCCGATCCCTCAGTCAGTCAATCAATTCAACCAACCAATCAATCAATCAATCAGGTCTATTCAAACAATCTATAATGAACTGCACATTGATTATATTTAAAATCAAGTTCAGGATTATACGCCTAGTTGACGTTGGTGGCAGACCTTACATGACCTGTGACCTTTCCTACTCCGCTTCCAAATGTCATCAGACAAGCATGGTTTAATTCTTTGTTTTCTTTTTGTGTTAGTTTCATCACCGCACAAGCCGGATGCTGGCATTCTGCACTAATGTGTTTGTATAGAGTCGGTATGTGTGAAATATTTTAGATATATGGAAGAAATTGATAATTGTTGTGTAGAAAAAAGGGTCACATATCAGAGGGTAAGTGTATATTATGTAATACCCGCAGGACGTGTGTAACGATATTAAGTGCTCTTTAGTGTATACACACACATACTCTATACAGTGGCTGTATGAAAAAGCTGGATTGACCGATCGGCTTCAATGTGGCGTCATGGCATTGTGAATGAACGCGAAGGGGTGTGGTGGTATAAACGATTGTGCGGATATAAAGACTGGATTGCAATTGGATTTGGATTAGATTATAATTTAAATAAGATAAAAGGTTGTTAAATTGTGTTAGGGATGATATTAAACAAGAATACTGGCAAACTTTATGTGGCTGTATACCTGTTAATCTTTCTGAGCTACATAGTTGTAATGTACATATACCAAACCCCTCCACCAAGTCCACTACAATAAATGAACTGATCAGTCTGAGGCATATCGGGGGTGAGGCAATTCCACACAGAAATGTGCCCCATGTAGCAATTTTAGACCCCAAAAGGTACTTGATATAGGTTATATATTTCTTGTCATTTCTTCCTATTTTGCTTTTTACCCCCGCCCTTTTCAAGAGAATCCTGGATCTGCCACTGCCAGTTCAGCAGTCAGTTTGAAAGTAATGTCGGGAACAAATTGAAACTATATACGGTTAGTGTCAAATCCATTTCTCTTTTTAATTTTCATCCCACGAGATGTCCTGAATCTTTGAGCCTACAACTTGAATTATTTGATGTATTTAAATCTTATATTACCACTTTCAGCCACCTACTTCGTATTCTAGAGACATGCATATTCACTACGTCATAAAAACTAGTCTATTTTTTTCCTTCACAAAAAACAACATTAACACTATGAAAAGTGAAGAACTCAATGCACAAATGACACAAAATATTTAGTGATTTATCTTTCGATTTATTTATTATCATCATCTGATACACACATAACGAACCAATCGTGTTCCCTTTTTTTAATATCATACAATATTTGGCAATATGTAACAGTGGTCGCATATTAGTTGTCCACACATAAAACGCATAAAACATCCATCTGCCTCTTAAAAAGAAAAACCCGTCACAAAAATATGTACATTCAAAGGGGGTGCTAAAATTTAAAGAAGTATGAGACATTACGTGAAATCACTTGTCAAACTCATCGCTGCAGCAATAAATAAAATCCACATACTAATGAGGATTAAAATATAAAGTACCTGAAAGTTAGATTTCAGTCATTTAAAACAAATATCGGTGGATTGTACATAATCTTGCATAAAATAGTAATTGTGTATTCTGCTTGCTGTAACGACATACTGATACATATACATGTACATTTTCCTTTACGGACACAACACAATTCTTGACAAATGTCCAGTGGGGTGTTGAACTCTATGAAAGTGGCTAATTTTGCTACACTTAACAAAAAGAGGTATCAAATACTCGTTTATCTTTTGAAGAATAAGAAAATAGGATATGTAGATTTAACATTTTTCACGAAGACAATATATTATCGTATCGGATTGACTATTACCTTGAAGTAATATCAAAATTCGTTTAGAAAACAAATCACGACCTTAAATTTTTAACCGAAAAGTGATATGTTGTAAATTGTCATTACCTTTTATGATAACGTCCTGAGTTTTACCATCCCACTGTAAATATCTCAATGTCATTGTAAATAAATGACAATATAAATCAACTAATACTTTCATTCTGGCAATATGTTTTAACAAAGATATACATGATGTACATTCAAACACAAAGGTGGGATTTTCATTGATTCACACGTAAATAGAATTTGGCACAAGAAAAAGGTGGGTAATTCTAAAATTAGACAAATAATTGCAGAATCGTTCTTATCGAAGTACATTTCCACAATACAACTTGTTTAGAAAACGCTTTCAAACAGAGCACAAAAGCTACGAAAAACACACAATATTTCAGGTGGTTTAAAACTTGAACATTTCATTAATTTTGGCAATAAGTTACGCAACTGTATGTGGAATATTGAATAGGATAAACGGAAGGTCCTTTGTATACTTTCAAGAACACGAAAGGTTTGATAATCCTTAGAATTTCTCAAATCAACCACTGAATTACTGCTTCCAAATCGATCTTGTTGAACACACACAACTCAGTTTCATTTCATGTTTATCTTAACAACTATATTAATCATAGTCCTGACATAACTCACGATTTTGCGACACGTCGAAGTAAAAAGAAAGCAAGCTTCATGGCATTTCAATATTGCACAAATTCAACGAATCTTACGAAGTACTTTACATTTTTTACATAAATAAAAACCCTCTAACAACTCTTTGTCATGATTTCAGCAGTCATGATGACTTCCAACATGAATAGATACCTTACACGGCCCGCCAACATGGCGGTGCTTTGTGAAATACTTTATGAAGATGGACGTTGATGTGGTAAATGGGTCTTCGGTAAATATTTCCCTTTCTAAGGCTACCGAGAGACATTTCATTTGAACACTTGTTATGATGGCGCATGAGAAATTATCACCATGATCGTAGTCAGGGGCGTACGCAGGATTTTTTCAAGGGGGGGGTTTTAAAATCGGGCCCAAAATATTTTGTTCCCGAAAAATTTAAAATCGCGCCGGCCGAAAAGTCGCTCAGTGGGGGGGGGGGGGGGGGGGGGGGGGGGGGGGGGGGGGGGGGGTAAGCGGACACTTTTTTTTTGTTTTTTTGGTCTCGAAATTTGAAAATTTGACATTTTTCTTCGTTGGGGGGGGGGGGGGGTAAGGTCACCTTTTTTATGTTAGCCGTGGTCATATTTTTTTTTTTTTTTTTTTTTTTTATAATTAAAAAAAAAAAAAAAAAAAAAAATCCAAAGGGGGGGTTTTAGGTTTTTTTAGGGGGTTTACACACATAAAAATACAAAAGGGGGGGGGGGGTTTGAACCCCCAACCCCCCCCCCCCCCCCCCCTGCGTACGCCCCTGATCGTAGTATAGACGCTGTATTTCAGAGTCATTTTTTGTAGTACGCGAAAAAGAGTTTCAATTTCACACACGAGAATGAGTGTACGGGATGATATTGGGATTTGAAAGTTGCCTTGGATCACGGGTGTCGATCTGTAATTGATACCTATTCATCAGGGGGGGGGGGGGATGATCTATTCATTCATCCCCCCCCCTGATGAATAGGTATTACGTAAGGATCGACACCCATGCCTTGGATAAATAGGTCAGGCTTCTGACGATAATGCACATAGTTATTGGCAATATGGTAACATTTCAAAAGGTGTTAATAAAACCTTTTGCCATGACAAGACAATAATGCATCTATTTGGCACGCTAATAATCCTTCGATCGATTCCTTTAATTTTACTATCATTGATGCTAGTAGAGTTTAAGAATTCATTGGGATCTTTATGGACACAAAAATACACATTTTCTTCGAGAGCTAAACTAAAGGTACTTTCAGTATTGAAAAATACAGTACGAAATTGACGAGTTTCAGATGTACGCTTACTTCATCGAAGAAAGGTATGGAGATAACTCTTCCTTTAATCAAAGAAAAGATGAATGATTGACAAAGAGGTATAGAAGACAAAGAGTAAAACTCGTGGACAATCTGAGAAATCATATAATAGTTAACGACCAGATGTTGTTTATCCAAGATAATTTATGATTCACAAATAGACTGATTAAAACAGAGACAAGCAAGAATTTCGTGAAATTGATGAAGAAATTTGATCAATGACCAGTCTAAAATGAGAAATCTTCCATGAAATATCCATCTTTAACTCCAATGAGTTTTCCATCCCGTCCGAGTTCGTGGCACACTATGAAATGTAATAAATGGCGTTTTCTCCGCTTGAATTCTTGCTCCGTTTCGGAATGTTGATTTTGACACCTTCTTAATGACACCGTGTTGCTGATGAACTCAAACGCGCGCACGCGCCCCCGTCGATAAAACAATGGAGCTGCGAGCGCATCGCTTTCGATAAAGGTGCTAACACAATGTCTAATATGTTACGCATTAAACCCGCTAATGTGTGCCTTGCATTGGTTTAGCTTGTATTTACCTCCACCGAGAGGGAAAACGTATACAATCGTCCCCATTTTGAGAAGATGGTGACATGAAAAGGAGTTGATGGTGACACAACAAGGGGGCAGCAAATATGATTATATTCATATCAATTTATGAGTCAACTTGGCGAGCGGGCGCGGGCATTGACGCTTTTCTTTCGAGACCAGTAGTCTGCGATAGACCGTGTTGGAGTTGACAAGCAGGCGACGCTATGGCGGTGCGTATTCAACCACTGTATAGAAAGCGTCAATACCAAGGACAGGAATGGGGACAGCCTCGTTCAAGGGCTGTTCAGACAATCAAAAACTATAATTCCACCATCACAAACATATCTTCCTTTAAATCTCTACCGCAGAGAATGAGCTGAAAGATCGCGACATGAAAAAGTGTGTATGATGTGGGAGAGGGAAGACGGTGGGATAATTACACACGTAAATATGGGAAGGACAAGAGGTCTGCCAGAAAAGTAGGAGAGAGAAAGAGAGAAGTAGGGGGATAAAGTAAGATAGAGAGCAGGAAAAAGCATTATTCTTGAAAGGGATCGAATGATTATGTCAAATAAAGAGATAGAGAGAGAGTGTGATAATATATAGAGGGGAAATTAAGACAGAGACGAGAGAGGGAGAGTAAGAGAGAGATAGAGCTCGAGAAAGACGAGAGGGAGAGAGAGAGAGAGAGAGAGAGAGAGAAAGAGAGCAATCTTGCACTGCTTAAATATTCCGTCTTTTTGTTTGCATTTATTGTGAACCGAGACTCTGATTGTATACACTGACAAGGACTGTTATTTTCTTTCAGCATCGTGGAAATCGTCTTGGGCTTGGTCACTGACCCTCGTTATTTTTTCATTTTCGCCGTTCTGCTGTTTGCTCATCGCAGCTGTAAGAGACGTGAATGGCCCAGGCCTGAATTTTAATTTGTTATGTGTGACCAAAACCAACGGTCAGGCACTAACTTCATTTCTTGTGCATGGGATGCACGTACCGGCCATCGTAGTCCCACGCGTGACAACTGACGTTATTACGATTAATCTACTTTTAACAACTTCCCATTTGGCGCCATCTGCTTTTTATGTAATTCCGGATGAACTTAAAGTACCCTATCCTCAAAGGGGAGAACCCTTTAAAAATGATCTGAGATAAAAAATAAGTGTTTGAATTCGAAGATAGACTAATTAGTTTATTAATTATATTGTGTTCATTGAAACTCTCAAATCTAAAATGGTTGACATAGCAGTAAAAACCGTTAAACAATTTTGTCCTGCCATTTAATATAAAAATCCCCGAAAATCTTCAACGATAATAGCCAACGTTTATTAAGAGACGTTAATATTTGTCTCAATAAAACATAATATTTCATTCAATTCTAACCGGGTGATCGAATTTCTTAAAGCACAGATAAACCGGAGAGTAAATTCGTTTGATATTTCATATCATCGCAATCACCCATTGGGGGTGATTCTCAAGATGTTTTCTTTCAAGAGTTGAACAATATATTTAAAGGTGATATGGAATCGTCTTTCAAGTACTCAAAATTGGTAAATCATTTATATAATTGTATTTGAAAAACTTAAAGAGGCTATTGACGTATTGTGAAAATAAGGACAACAAGACGAACACTAAATTGCCATATTTTTTCTTGTCAAAATGCTTCAACGATATCTTCCTGCATGCATAGCAAAATCTATACATGAATGATCTCCGTTTGCGTTGATAATAATCCCAAATCCCTCTAATGAGATATTTTCTCTGACAATATTATTAAGACACACGGACCCACCCTCAGTGTAATCTTGAAATGCATTCACTTTTGGTCACACCATCTTGGGTTGTAAGATGTCGGTCATGGACGTGGTCGCAATGAGTTCAGCTGTAACAGTGTGAACTACAAACAAGACATCCTCCTATCGTAAGGCTTTCACAGTTTATCACCCTAAACGTACCCCACTTCCCTCCCCACCATATTATCTTTTTAAAGAGCTAATTGAAAATCTCAATTTTAAAGGGTTCCATTAAGTGACGATGCCCTCTATGTCTTATATTTTGTTCTTTGAGTTAGAGCATCTTCCACAATGCAGCAGCAATGATGACGTCACTCTTATCATTTCGGAATTTTAATTGAAACGCAATACTTTAAAATAATGATATAAATAAAATAAAGACCAACAAAATGAGCGATGTCTCTTTTAACATGGAAAATCACTGCCAATGTAACTTTCCGATATGTCCCCCCCCCTCCCCATCACTATACAAAACCAATAAGCCAAAATTTAAACGCGTTGAAATTCTTTGAGTATGTCAAATACATGTAATACCTTTAAATGTTTACATGCTAATCTCGTTTGGTGAATGAACGCATGCTTGTAACATCACTGTTACTGCAATGATGGGTTTATTTTTGCATCACTTTTATTAAAGGAACTTGAGAACGAAACCGTTTTTCTATAAGAATCTTTAGTTGTGTTATACATTATAATTTGTTATGTGTTATTAGTTAAACATCTCCATTTGAATTGCAGTTTAAGAAGACAGCATTAGAATAAGATTCTAAAACCATGCCCGTCTCAGTAAAAGCAGAACTCCATCTACACTATTAGCAATTCTTTTAGATAATTCCTAATTTATAAAATCTTATTATTTTTATGATGAAAACGTTTGAACAGGATATTAACATTTCACCTTCAACCATTTGCATATCATCCTCGATTTTTCAAGCTTTCAAAATTCTCCATCAACTTCAACAAAATCTTGCCATCTCACGACGAAATATCACTTGCTTATTTTGCATGCAACCATCATCCCACGCGATCATTTCGTACGTCGTAGAAAGAAATGAAAAAAATATAACAGTTTAATACTCGAAAAATCCTTTGGACTAGAAGGTGAATACGGGCAAGATTTGCAGGTTGACTAATTATATTGGACGTTGTATGCATGGAGCAGGGGATTAAGTGGAATCCATAACACCTCTTGATTGCGTCTTCTGACTACCATTCTACACCAGTCACATTCTATTTCCTTGCGTGTCTGGTCTCTACTTATCGAGATAGGATGCTGCGCTCTGACCAGAATACCAATTTATGATTTTTTCTTATTTTTTTATCGCTGGGAGCGTGAGCTGCTTAAGACATTAATATTTCATTGCCATGTGCTTGGCAATGCCCTGTAGTATATACGTGCCTGATATTTATCTTTTTATAACGTCCAGTGAGCGTGGTACATGTGTATAGTGTATACAGCCAGTTGGATACATGATCATTTGCACGGGGTATTTTTGGAATATGAACTTCTGCTAAAATATCTATAGTTAAACACTCTTTAACATCGTGTGAGCCAGTCTGAGAGATAAATTGTGAGTGTTAATACATGTCTCTGGATTTTCATGACGACTTCTCCAGAATTAAAATAACTAAGTTTAAATCCTTATAAACTTAGCTCTATCATGTTATTTTGTATTTCAAAAATCCAGCCGCAATGGTCGTTTTTAGTTGTCACTACTTGTGCATTAATTCATTTACATCTGTCGTCGTCAGATCTGAAATACCTTTATAAACATCAGTGTTTAATAAGCAGAGAGATATTGTAACAGAGTAACTTGGTCGTAAACAATTTGAAAAAAATCACCCATACATAACCAAGCTAATTACTTATTTACCTAACATTTGCAGTTATTTTTTTTTACAAAATAAGACCAAAATGTCTGCAAACATGATACTGAACGTGTTAATACAACATTAATGAAGACATTTTAAAGTGACTGATCAGTTAACACCTTTAAAAATTATCTACAGTGCATTTGCACACTGACAAGTATCTACCTATACCAAATGAATGATTCTGGTATACAAAGTGTACACAGTATACGCTTTATTCAAACATTGATTGGTATAGGATGTTCAAGAGGGGAAATGCTTTAAGATAAAAGCTACATTTAAAGGTAAGATGTATTTGTCAGTTAATCGCCATCAATTTTTGTTTACCAATAACATGAACTCCATGAAGCCTTGGGTTACGAGGCTGAAGAGATGAAAGATGTTTTGTCTCCAGTAGGTTGTGCGATATGTCTCGGAGTTTAGATCTTGTATATAACGTGTCGTCTGTACGCGGCAAAGGTTGCCCAATTCATCAGAGTTTGCTGCAACGACATCACGTGACCTCTCAACGCGGCGCCATTTTTGGGGGAAACCTCAAAATGGCGCGGACCCAAATATATTAGCATTTTTACTTTATCAAGTTCATAAATAGCCACAAAGTCTACTCTGTATATTACAAACTGAATGAGGAATGTCACCGTCTCTTGTTCGCAAAGCTTTAAGTTCCATTTGTAATGACCATTGCTGAACCGGTGTGGCTAAGGTGCGCATGCCCACAGTAGCTACCTGATTTCAGTTCGGAATCTCCCAGTGATGACCCACCGGATAAGATTGTCTGACCCGGAAGAGCTCCCGTGAAGTGTGGCAAGGGCGGCGACGCCTGGTGGACAGAAAGTGATGATGGGGTCGTCATGGCGACGGATGAGTGCATGTGATGGAGGTGGGACATGGAGTGACCGAGGTGCGGTGGAGGGATGCATTCTTTCATCTTCTTCTTCTCTTTCATTCGTCTGTTCTGGAACCAAATCTTCACCTGTGCCATATAGATAATAATGATGATAATGATGATAATAATAATAATAACGATAATAGTAATAATGTTAATATTATCAATAATGATAATAATAATAATAATAGTAATAATAGTAATGATAATAATAAGGCCAATAATTACAATATAAATGAAGAAGGAGATGAAGAACATCAGTAGAAGTAGAAATAGTGGATGTTGTAGAATCAAAGTAGACAATATTTTAGATATTTACTTTTCTGACGTATTGATCATAATCATAATTGGAGGAAAGTAATCAAGTTTAATGAAACACGTACCTGTGTTTCGTTGAGGCCTAGCATGGCGGCTATTTCTATTCTTCTGGCTCGGGTTAGGTATTTGTTGAAGTGGAATTCTTTCTCTAGCTCTGTAAGTTGCTTGTTTGTAAAGTTGGTTCGACCATTGTTGTTGGCTGCATTTGTAGCAAAGTCGCCTGCCTTGACTGTAAAGCGAGAGAAGACAGATAAAAACAAAAAGAAAGGCGTTTAGCATTGCTTTAAAAAAAGACATTTTCACATACATACATGATTTAATTTGTAAGTACAGTGGCCATTTGATATCGGATATTAAAAGAAGAAGAAGAAGAGGGCTAAACGAGAATGAAATAAGCAGAAGAGAAATCAGAAGACAAAGGAGGAGGAGAATAAGAAGACAAAGAAAAGAAACGAGAAACAGAAAGAAATAAGAGAAAAAGGAGAAGATGAGGAAAAAGAAGGAGAAGAAAAAAGAGAATGGGGATGGAGATTTCGACGAAGTTTGTGAATCCCGAAAAAATGAGCAGCATCATAATCTAATTATTTCTTGTTCATGTTTTAAAATGATTCGATATAGAAACACAAACACAATTTCTAAAAATTAATAATCCATGATTAATGTATATGCATCTGATTGATATACTTTTTTCTTCAGTAAAACGGACTATGACGAATTCTCTTTGTACCTTTCATTTAATAAAGCCAAATTGAAGACCGCCACTCTTTGTGAGATATTTAATTTCTTTTAAAAAATGTTCAATGGAATTACGAACTTTATCTATCCTGTGTTATTATGGTGTGAACACTTGTTATGGTCAGGGTCTACTTTTAATATGGGAATAAAGACAAAAGCTGTGGCGTTGTTTGCTGTAGAATACAGTGCCCATGATATAAGACGTAGCGGAAACTGGACGTTTGTGCAAGCATTTGTCGAAACTGGCGGTCATGACTGCAGAAACTCTAATCCCGATACTCTTTATATTACGACATACCCTCAAGTTTACCAAGGGATATGATTACTAGGATTGCATGAATCTGATCTTCTAGTCCTTGAAATACCATAAGGTCCTGAGGCGGGCATGCGAAATAAAGCACGTCGTACGGGTAACCCTATTACCCATGTTCCTTCCAACACCTTTCAAACAATACTTGAAATGATTTCTGAAGTTTACCTTTGTTACACTGCCATGAAATAATCTATAGACAATTGAAAGCTGTTGTTTGAGATACTACAAATAGAAACATGGTATACAGTTCGTTGATTTTGTTGATCAAATCGATAATATGTTTCTCAAACTTTCTTGAATATATATTTGAATACCATTAGTTCTTCCAAAACGTCAGTGTTCTCTAACGCTCGATAAAATGGGAACAAACAGTTGTGTGAAAATGTGTACATTACTGGGCGAGTTTTATCTAATCTTGGATAATGTTTTACTCAATATTGGGACATTACACCCAACAAATATACATGTTCCATTTATAGCCAACTATAGAGCGCAAACTATAGAGACAAATATTGCATTTCCTCTCATAATTATTATCAACTTTTGTATGATATCATCGTAAAGGATACCTATATTTGGGTCTATATTGATTCAAGGTTTCAGGAAGTCGCATCGTAAACGGTACCAGGCAACTCTCCGTGGCCATATGGCATAATTCGCACACGTACGGTCCCTCGTATTTAAAAGCAATGAAAGTTTAATGTAACATAAGTTATCCCTTTATAGTATCTTATTTCAACCGTTAAAGCCCTCCGAAATGGGAAAATCTTGAATACATACCCCCTCCTCATCGTTTAGCTAACTAACGGTTGGTACGGTACAAAATATATAGACACACGCAGTTCAGATAAAAAACAAAAAACATATTGTCGCTATGATATTAAGGGGAAATCCGACCATGATAGCAAACTTGATTAGAATAAAGCAAAACAATCAGAGAAGCATACTGATGAAAGTTTGAATGAAATCGGACAAAAAATTAGAAAGTTAAGAATTTTTGAAGGTTGCAATTACTATATAGGTATGGGCTCTTCAATTTGGCTGAATTAATAATGTCTATGTGATGTATTGGTGGACAACTTTCCCATTTGCTCCAATACACAAAAAGAACTACAATTTCAACTTTTCATAAATGTATGACTCGGGATGGTCTTTTCTTTGTAGAGGTCCTGTAATAATGTACTCTCCATATTTTGAGTAGTGCCCCGAGGGTGAAGGCACTTTGAAGAAAGTCAGAAATAAGTTCTTTTGTACGCGACAAAAGGGAGAGTAATCCGTCACTACATCACAATCCACTGACAAAATTGCCGTTTTGAGATTCGCACAGCTGTAGTGATCTCATATTTCATTCACTCATAACTTTCTTAATATTGTTCCGATTTATTTCAAACTACCGTCATTCTGTTTCTCTGATTTTTCTGCTTTCATTTAAGTGAACTTATTAGAAGGGTTTGATTAACCATGTTTTCATTACTATTCTACGAATGTTTTGGTGACAAACCTCAAAGGAGGCCAATCTTAATCACGTACATTTTGAGTTTTTGAAGTGAGGAAAAGTACAGATCTAGCAGAAGATATTCCAGTGACATTACACTGTAAATCAAGTCCCACCTGGCAGGAAATAATTCCTTGAAATGCTAGAGTACCGTAATGGCAGCCATGCTAAAGCTAGGGTAATAATCGGGAGCGCCAGGAGTGTCAAGTCTGACAGACATGAGCGCTATACAAGAAACTACTATCATAATCATTATAATATTCCATGTGTGTGTGAAGAAAATATAGGTATAAGTTGATATAAAACTTGAAGAGGGGCTGACAAATCTACCAAATGAGTGCCGTTATCGAAAGGTTTCCGTGATCGTTGAAATTTTGCTGGCTCCATCAACTCCCCCAAATGTATGAGGATTCTTATTTACCACATTATGAACTATAGAGCATTCTCAAAATAAATTCGAGACAATTACACTCAAAATATTTTTGCATGAAATAAACTCAAGATTGATATCAAAATTGACGTAAAACCTATAAATTGTAAGCATCATGAACATGTGTTGTGAAACAATTTTGTGTAAAGGTCAGGTTATAAGACCTTTTTATACTGTAAATATAGTTGAAGGAAATTCTCCCTAATAGATGAAAATCTGTAAAAACAGGTCAATCTTTTAATCATAATATTTTGTCTTGTTAATAAATCATAAAGGAAATTTGTGTTTTTTTAGTAGACAATAGTTTTTTTTATTAACCGTGTTTCATAATTTGTAGCGAAACTCGTTGATCTTTAGTTTTTCTTTCAAGCTACCTTCGATTTCCACCTGTCTCTGCGTTACACTTGTATTCATGTGATGATGCATCTAAACCTAACAGAATTTTGGGAGAAAATGAAACTGCTTCCAGCAAAATAGCTAGTGTATGGGACCAGCACTTTATCCATCAAGCCATTTTCAGCTGTAGGGTATATATACACTAGCAGAGTTCTCTTTTCGCTCGTTTGTCTCCTGTTTTATTTTATCAAAAATTGAAGGGTAAAACAGGCTGATAAAAGGAGGAGGAAAAGAGACTACCGTTTGAAATTCACGCCGAAGTGTTAGTGCGGCATCATCAATTAAGTGCGGATATGCATCATTTATGGGGGACTGCTGCACGCTTAACACTTTACAAAGGTTTGACTCCAGAAGACCGGGAGAGAAACGGGGAACAGTGGCTAAACGGGAAGTGCAAAATCGCAAGTGATGCCTGCAGTGTCGTTTGGTGGGAGATGGGAGAGGGGGATGAAGAGGGGGAGGGTGGGTGATGATGAGGTGGGGTGGAGAAATGGCGTTACAATATCATATGGAAGAAGAGTGAAAAAATAGGAATAATGAACAAACTGTAAATGGACTTTGAGATCATGATACATGTGCAGGAAGAGGAAATTGAGATAGACACATAGAGCTAGAAAAAAAGAGGGAGAATGAGTGAGATCGTGTATGGGATGTGGGTTTGTGTGTGGGGTGTGTGAGTGAGTGAGTGAGATAGGTGAATAAAAATGCAGAAGCTACAATGTAGATTTTTGAAAGAGTTTGAATAGATATAAGGAATGTTATAATCCGATCCTATATTCCATATAGATAGAGAACTAACCCTTTGCAAATGGATAACGAGGCATAACCCCTTAAAACAAATCTAAGAGAAGAAATAACTGCAAACATTTTAGAAGAATGGGAGAGAAGATCGAGGCAAAATTCTAAGGTTGAATACACATTATAGAAACATACAGAAGACGTTTCATGAAAAAAGGTGAATACAGGACTAAGAATGAAGAGGAAATGTAGTGATGGGAATGAGAGGAGATAAAGAGAGAGAGAGAGAGAGAAGAAAATTTGAACTGAAAGAGGAGGAGAGAGACATGGAAAATAAGGGAAAAAAGGTGAAAGCTAGGTGTTCAAATTAAACCTTTTAAAGTATTGTGTCGCCTTTAGACACGTCACTTCAGAAAACAAAGCTCGTGTGAACAATTTCCGCAAGTGTAGCTGTCCCTTCTTGCTTCCGTCGTCTGAAAAGTCAGCCGCCATGGGCTATCCCAGCATACACCAGCTCTATGCATAAAGCTGTGGATCAGTGGATGAGATGACTATGTATGAGACGTATGTATGATACGTGGATGTACTAATACACATGCTCTGCCGCCGATTTCCTACACTCATCGAATTCCTATTTTCGACCCTGGATCAATTACTTTACCTAACACCAAACCTTGCCTTAAACCTAGCCGTAAAACCAATCACAGACCTAACCCTATCATCGACGAAACATGGGTAGCCTACATTTCGAATCAACGCATTTAAAAGGCTCGCACAAGATGCCTACGATCCAACTTCGGGTGGAAACTACGTCATCCAATTTTCTCTGAAGAGATCACTAATATTACCCTGGCTTCGTGAGATCGCATTATTTCATGAATGTTTGAATGGAATCTCGTCCTAACTCGGTTTGTTTTCATTTAGGTTTACTTTTCACAAACAATCAATAACATATACCGTCCTTGTTTTCACGAAGTGACGGTAGTGAGGCAAATCGTCACGCAAAGTGAATGCAATTTTTTTTCACTACCGTCACTTCGTGAAAACAGCGACGATACGTTAATTTACACAATAACAGTAAAATGAAACCAAAAAGGTTGGATATCATTATTCAGAGCCATCAACAAAGTGGCCTTTGTCTTCCTAGATGTTCAAACTCAATGATGAAGAAAGAAGAGTATGTGCAATTGCCTTCAAGCGAAGATGTATCCGCTATATACGCTCCAACGCAGTGCACGACAAGGCGCCAAATTGTGATTTGGATATATGCAGACGTACCTGCATCCGTCGCGGCGCACCATGTAACAACTCTTTGGCTATCACAAAGAGGCTCGAACTGAGAACCGTAGTCTTCGTCGCCTTCAAAAAGTTATTGGAATATTGGAGGACATGTAACCGACCCGCGGGAACACAAATACATGACGATGAGTTAATTTTGGGTAGAATTCATGAAAAATGATGATGATGATTCACAGCATTTGTATGGCGCCAAATATCTGTTAAAAAAAACAATTAAAGGCGCGAGCTCCTCCAATAAAGTTAGCACTTAATGTCTAATGATAAGGTTAGCACCATTTATATCATGTTACTCTTGATATATTTTAGAAAAACATTCAAAGAATCACATTTCTTTTAAATTGTAGTATCTGCTGCATTCATACGAAGGGGATCATGCATGCATTCAGATCGCACTGTAGGTACATCCTCTGTATATTGCAAAGGGCGTATGACCCGATACTGAAAGTAAGTCACGTGTGTAGATATATGTAAATTCAGCTTTTTAAGTATTCAGTGGACACGTATGGGAAAGGTTGTTTTACCTATAATAGAGGACAAAAGTGTACAGTGAATGTCTCACCCACTCTCTCACTATCAATTCCTCCTCATCCTTCTCTCTTCATCTCTCTCTCTCTCTCTCTCTCTCTATTTCTCTTTCTCTCTATATATATAATATATCATCTTCTTTATGTACTATGTACTTATTTTGTATCCACTGCGTCTGTTTCTACGTCCACCCACCCATCTCCACGGCTACATGTCTACATCCCATCGGATTTACCCCTTAAAGCATGTTAAGAGGGCAATTCAAACAACATATTTGCCCCAGCCCACAAAAATACTCTTCCCCTGGTTGTCCCTTTCCCCTAGTGTGTGTCCGCCAGTAAAGCCAGTGAGTACAGTCAGTGAGTTTGTCCCAATAAACCCTGCATGGCTGGGCTGGGATACTATGACAAGCCACACGGGGGAATATCCCACAAAGATCTCGGTCACTCATGGGCGTGCAAACAAGATCAAGTCCGTCTCGTATTTGTTGATCTTTATCCAGGTATACTGTACTGGGTACTAGTATGATTTCGCTATGTGTGCTTTGTCAATATGGTGTTCTGAGGGAGGGGGAGAGATATATATAGAGAGAGAGAGAGAGAGATGAAGAGAGAGAGAGAGAGAGAGAGAGAGAGAGAGAGAGGGGGGGGAGAAGGGGGAATGCCAGAGATATAAAAATAGAGAGAAAGAAACAAATTGGCAGTGAGGAAGAGAAATCAAGAGATATGTAGAGAAAGATTGAAAAGTAGATTTTTTTTTCATTTCATTTCATGAAACGGAGAACGGGATAGGGATAAAAATAGAGACAGAGATATATATAGAAAGAGAGAGATAGAAGGGTAGGGAGAGAGAGAGTTATGAGAAAGAAGGACAGACAAACCAAACGGAAATAGACCAGGGCTTTAGAGATTCTACAAAAATAGTATTCTTTACATTTGTGTAGTGAAAACAAACATATAGTTCTTTTAATAAAGAATAATCACCAATCGGACAAAAATATGCTTGACTGCACAGAAATTTGTCGATTTTGGTCGCATTAGTCAGGCACTTCTTGAAAAAGAGGCACTACCTTACAAAATCACCACCGTAATGTATCATAATTATCTTCGTTCTTTAAATGGTAATGTATGATATGCACATGATGAAAATACAAGATAAATTAACTGCAATTGAAAAATGAAAGTTACTTCAATCTTCATATTGATATGATTCAAGGCCAGGAATAGCTCGGACAAATCGAGAAAACTTCAGATGACTTGGAAGGGAAAGATTAACAGTATATGGGAGCTCCTCTTGGATGTATATACGTACGTTGATCGGGTGATGATTATTATGGTGGGAGAGGGAGAGGTAATAGTGTTGATTAGGTGGTGTGTTTCTGACATCCCACATCCATCATTGAGCGATTACTAACGTTGATTGCGTAGACCGACCGACCGGGCAATAAAAAACTTTTAATGTGATGAAAAGCCGGGCAGGTGGTCGCACGATCTCGCGATTCGACATCACCCAAACAAATCTCGACAACCATCGACATCTATATATTCCCCGATAGGAGGACCAGTCTACCAACTTGAAGTCTCCCCCAATTCTCTTCCACAACTACCAATTTCTTACGACTAGATCCCCCTCTTAAATCATGGGTGTTACGAGTAATTCACATAGCGCTGTGAATTAAGTATACTCTTAATACGTAGTTTTCAGAATCTTTGCAACTTGTCTAAAATGGCGTGCCCTACGCATAATTCATGGAAGAAAAAAAAATCGGCCCGCTTTTCTCAAACGCGATCTTTTCTGTTTTACAATGTCATGCGTTAGATGCACGACTATGATTTGTCTTTAATATATAACATGACTCTTATAACTAAGAATTTTTTTCTTAGCTTACCTATGTCAGAAAGTTTAGCTTCACAAAGGACAGTGACCATAACATAAAATGTTTTCTACACTTGACAAGGGCGGCGCTATATGCAGATCATTTTCAACTTTTCGGCAGGAACGGGAAATGGATGGGGGGAAAGGCGGATGGTGAAGATGTTTTGACTTGAGGATGAAGGAAAGATAAAGAGCTGTCTATCATTTGTCTCGGCCCAGAGACAGACTCGGAAAGAGATTTTCCGAGTGTAAACTACTTTGAACGACGCCAGCTTCTGCAGCCCCAAGCGTGTGTCGTTAACACGCCGCGTTTTCGTCATACCTTTCGAAGATCTTGTTTAGCGTCAAAGTCTGAATTAAATAAAACTCACGGATTTTCACTCTCACTACATAATGTAATTGAGATGACGCTTGTGTTTAAATTACCCAGGTGTGAAGAAAAGGTTATGGTGGATCTATGATATGTTTATAACTTACACAAATATTTCACTTACTCTAAGCTGCGAGGGATCTCTAATACCGTCCCAGTGAAATTTGGACCCCCTCTCCCGGGGAGGAAATTCCTGTATTGGCTTAAGATATGCCACGGCGTAGAAACCAATCTACTGTCTTCAATCAATCCAAGAATCTGGAAGTGTGTATTTTTTTCGTGATTTAGCAAAAAAGGTTTTTATATATTATGACACAATTAAAGTCAAAGTCATTTCTTAATAATCTTAGCTCTCTCTTTTTTATTTTATTTCTTAACAGTATTTCTGGAGGGAAAAAACCACAAGGTTCCTAAACTGATTTTCAGGGGATTATATTTGAGTTGAAATAGCCTTATATCCTTTTTATAGGTCACCTTAATACATACTGTACTTTACCTGTGCTGGTGCTTTAAAGTTTTAAAGTATAAAGGCCTTTTGGTAATAGGAATTCATAGTACATGTACATTAAATTATTGATTACATTTAAATTGTGCTTTATGAAATTTACTTTGTACCTGCAATCGAGTTATTGCCTAATAAATAATGATAATAATAATAATCATAATAATAACGATAATAATGATAATAATAATAATAAATATTAATGTATTACCTTCGGCTAGATCTTGTCATTGCATTAAATAGACCACGGGATTAAATTGCTAATCATAAAATATCGTTATGCAATCCCTACATATTGTTTCATGGCGATTCACGCTTAAAATTCAGTTTTTGTTTCAGTAATTTTATTGAGTGTAGAGAATGCAGATGTGTTATACAAACATAATAATTACATTTGTAGCAGTAATAGTATAATCAAATTATCTTATCAACAAATCTTTGTCTTCAACTTGATCTCAGTTTTTTTTTTTAAACTATGCTTTTAAGTAGAACCGGCTTTCCCTACAGGTATCGCGTTGTTTCTGTCTTGATCCATACGACTCCCCCACAACAGAAATCACGGTTGAACATCAAAAAATGCTTAGGGTAATCAGGTTTTCTCACTAAAAGTAGGCCGAACACTACTTTCGTAAGAAAAGTCAACCGGTTTATTATATCAAATGAAGTTTAGATTGATCATTATCAAGCGGCTGACAAGAACATTAACTACTGTAATATCGAAGCTATAGGACGGCATTCGTTTGAGCAAAACGATCCAGTAAATGGGTGATTCTTGTAAAATAAAAAAACAAGATCAAAGAGTAACATATATACAGAATAACAGATCAGTTTCCGACTTTTTGCACATGTCTCCTTCAAGAATCCGTAATTGTTAGTTTTCTTTCTCTACATTCAACTTTCCCTTTCAAGACACCCTCTCGTTCCCAGTCCTAGATGCATTCATTTCGTGTAGGGTATATCTATATTCCCAGGGCGATGTGTTGCGCAAATCGTGCACTTGCCGCATCTGCCGCGGGACGATCATCTATTTTCATGGCATTTTGCCTTCGTTTTCGAAACCTACGTAGAGAAGAAGGTAAAGTTTTAGCCCAAGGAGACACATATACACTTATGAATTGCAGATTAGCACCAAAATAAGATTTATCGCAAAACCGGTTCTCAAGGAGGGTGACAATAAGTGAATCCGGAGGGGGGAAGACGGCTGAGAAGAAGCCTGGTGGAGGATGAGACAGGGGGAAATGATGGGACGACACCCGAGTAAGATATCAGAAAACATTTTGCGATCCTTGGAGCGATTTCAAGGCAAGTGATTGATTTTCAAACACAGCAGTTGTAAAAGTCAATGAATTATTCCAAAAAACCTCTAAGCATATTATTATACACCTTGGTTGTTCCGTTTAATTCGTAAAAGAAATTGCGATCCCCTACAAACAAGGATGACAGACTAGCTCTAAGATCAAATAAGATAATTTGTATCAATGCTGGTATCTTTTCCTTTAAATAATGATCGAATCTGGTCTAGATTTAATTCGAGGACACAATAAGGTTAAAGGTAAAGACCAGTAATGGTCATGCGATTGCATTGTGAAAGAAACGTTGTGGAATCGATCAGAAAAGGTCGATCATCTAGCATCTAGCATCTGCAAGGTTCTGGAATCATCAAAATGATAAGAAATTTGGCCCATTCTTCGTAAAGTTACAAGCACTCTACACAGAAAGATGTATATGGGACTACCCTATCTCTCTCACCAGACCATGAGAGAAATAAATTTACCAAATATATGAATTAGTAGGCGGTTTCCCGGCAATTTTTGTATCATCATGTATTAGTCAAAACATATTCTTTCACATGATTGGTAATGAGAGCTTCCATTTCATTTTTTGAAATTGGGGCGTTGCCAATACTGGTCTTTACCTTTAAGCATTAACCCATTAAATATTAAGAATCTCTTCGACATTTTAAGAAATTGCGACATGGAACAAGTTTATACCACTTTGAAATTGCACCGAATGTCTGCTAGGAAGGTATGTGAACAAAACAACAACAACAACAAACTTTCAAAAGAAACACATTACGCCATTAAGATTACAATGTTGAGCGGACTGACTAAAAATAAAAAGGCCGGTGACTTATCCGAGTATTTCAGTCGAATACGGCGGAGGACATGTGAACCCTTATCGGATGATTCTTTTATGATTTGATTTCTTCAATTCTCTAAACTTATAACAATTTAGTTATAGCAGAAAGATCGATCAGTCCTCCCTCCTGGAGGACCATATTTATCCTCAACTAAATGACTATGAATAACAATAACAATTATGATTATTTAAGCTAATAATGTCAGGAATTTGATTAATCGTAATTTGCATCGATTTTTCTAAACTTTTCATCGCCTTTGCTTGCACTACTGACCGATGAAAAAATTAAGTTTTAACGTTACGAAGTAATATAAATTAACAGATTAACACGAGGTAACACACATATTCAACAATTTAGTTGAATTCGTTTCAATAGTATTGTTGTTTTGAGGGTTTGATTTGGTAATTGCTAGCTACATTACTTTCTTTTCTTATTCATTTTAGAATTTCCATAGCTCCACAACCTAATATTGATCTGCTGGACATGTCAAGTTATTTTTTAGAGCAACATGCATAAAGCTGTAGATTCATTTCATGCTCTATTCTACTTTTGATCTATTTTTTTTTCTCGAAACCTTTTTTAGTCAGCAGTAAAGAAAATATGCCAACAAGTAAGATTTTACTTGTTTGTCGACGTGTAATGTTCATCATCACCTCACTGTTGATTAAAGAACACAAATTAAACTTTCCTTCTGCGCGGGGACAGTTTTACCTCTCTTCCTTTCTCCCTCTCCCTGGCCATTTTCTTTCTTAATTTTTTTCTCTCCAACAAACAAATTCTTGGAGGCACTTTTGCTTAATTGGATTTTTTTCTCCCCCTTCAAACTTGCAAGGCTCGAGCACTTCAATCGTTGCCTGAATCTTAATTGGTAGCACATTTAAGTAACCCTCCTTTTCATTGTATTTCCTTGCTTGGCATGTAGCAGAGTTGGGGAAGGATCCATTGTATTTGAGAGGGGTATCATGGTAGGCTTACCACAGATTGGTGACGTTTTAACAAGCAAATTGCAGGCAAAGCACCAAATTACCCTCCAGCCACGTTCGCTTTCCGCCAAATAGAAAATGCGTGCCTTATTCGCTTGCTAGCTTCTGGGCCTAAGCCTAATTTCAGAGAGTTTAGTGTGGGTGGGTGTTGTGCGTGTGCGTTTGTGTGTGGGTGCGTTTGCGTGTGCATGGGAAAGGGGTGTATATAGGCAAAGAAACAATAAAACGTGTGCATGGTACATATACATGTCATAAGTGGAATGAAAAAGAAAGAAATATAGAAAGAGAAGGGAGAGAAAGAAAGCGCGAGAGAGAGGGGGGATGGGGGGGGGGGGGGGGGAAGAGAAATTCGGATGAAAATAGACAGTGACAGAGTCTACTGCATCAAGATGAACTTCCATTGAAAAATGGTTATTCGTTGCTTCAAATTTTCATTTTGAATAACCTGTACCAAAAAAGGGAATGTCTCAGCAAACGTAAGCAAAATAAAACGTAATGCATTATATTACCAGGCTTGACAATTGAAAAGAAACAACATTGAAAGAGAGCGATCGAGATCGAGAGAGAGAGGAAGTTTTAAACAAAAACAAAAGTTATAACAGAAATGAAAGCAACATCAATGAATTATATATATATAAAAAAAAAAAAAAAAACATATACAAAAAAGAAAGAAACAAGAAAGGACATTAATATATAATCATTGTGTAAATGCAATATCGATATAGGCCTGGATTGTAATTTAGAGTTACAGGTTAGAGGATTGGATATACCCACATATTTTTAAAGAGAAATCGAGAATGTGAATAAGAAGAAAGAGAGAGAGAGAGAGAGAAAAGAAGGTAAAGGGGTTAGAAGGAGACAAATATGTAAGACAGAGAGAGAGAGAGAGAGAAATAGAGAGATTAAGAGTGGGAATTGAAATTGTGGCTGATTGTAAGGTGGACACGCGGTTTCTGGGACAGCGCGCCTTGACGCAGAGGTGATACATCACCCCGCCGACTCTCTGCGGGGCCCAAGCCGTTCGTGTGCTTGATAAAAGCCGTGCCTGCCACAAACACAGTCATTGCCTCCCGACCCGCGCATGTCCCGCAAAATAATTCGCTCGCACGTTTCGCCAAATTAGTCTGAATTCGTTTGTGAATTGTTTGTGACTGGAGTGAGAACTCCTCGAAAACAGAAGGAAGTGAGAGAGATTAGGAGGGGCACGAAGAGAAAGTGTTAATGGACCGCTAGTACTCCTCCAAGGCAAAATACTAAAGAGAAGAAGGAGATCGAGAACCTGACGAGGTTGTCCGAACAAATGTCTGCCCGACACGTCTGCAGCTCAAGTTGTATCCCTTTCTAAATTGTTTCTGACGACCAACAGGAGATTAAAACTTGAGATACACTCTCCTTCAAATCATCAAGATTTCCCGAAATTGAATCCAAAATTCATCGCATTAAAAAAGAGAAAGCAAATTGGTATGATCCGCATTTTAAAAAAAAGTTTGTCTACAATCATTATGAATCAATAGCACTTTCTTAGTTTTATGTTTTACTCAACATGTTCTTCCAGAACAGCAAGGTAAAAAAAATGTAAGAAATTTTGCAGATGGAAACATTAATCGTTTTTCGATGATTAATGAGGGTATAAAAGGATAAATATTTCTGAGAAGAGTCATCGATGTGCAAAGTAGAATATATAAAATCTGCTTAACAATGATCCATCGAGGTTCTGTTTCTGTTTTGGTATTTGTTTGGTTTTTAAAGTTTACAGTACCACGATAATTTCCCCATTTTTCTGAGTATTTTTAAAAACCACTCAGATGTTAACGTGTTTGTGTGAAGTACATATTAAAATAGCAATTTCTTAGCTTGACCGTATTGCTAAAGTTCCTTTGGGGGAATTTCCGTTTTTATTTTGTAATGTTTTATTTGTTAGTAATGTCTTAAAAGTGGAAGGTTCCCAACGGAATTGTAACAACTGGTAGGACGTATCCAATGTAGATACGGGGGTGGGTGGGGCGGAGTGGGAGTACATCCCACACTCTTTCAAATTTACCCTGAATTTTGACCAACACACCAGTATGACTTTGATTTATATCATCATGTGTGATCAATACTCACTTATCTTGTCGTCTTTTTCCTTATTTCATTTCCAAAATTCCGTTTTTAACGTTTACTTATTGAACTGTTGTTAGTGTTACATGTCCTGGCTAGAAAACAATAAATAGCTTTAAAAAACTTCACTAAAACAGGATCCATCAGCAAATTTTCTGTGAAATTGAAAACGAAACAAGAGAATATTTGATTGAATCGACAATGGATCACCTATCTATACCAAATCACAGCCAAGTGATAAATT
This sequence comes from Strongylocentrotus droebachiensis, assembly GCA_035222895.1. Taxonomy (NCBI): domain Eukaryota; kingdom Metazoa; phylum Echinodermata; class Echinoidea; order Camarodonta; family Strongylocentrotidae; genus Strongylocentrotus; species Strongylocentrotus droebachiensis. The sequence continues at coordinate 421,031 of JAVYIG010000084.1, forward strand.
GACTATAATCGGCGTCAAATTTGATCGTTTACCATTTCATTGTTCTGTTTAAAATACCCATGATACCCATTGATATTCGAGTACGGTATGCATGATCGATAGGTTTGCTGCAAAGGCTCTTAACCCGCTATATTGCTGAATATTTGTCAACAAATTCAACGCGCCGTCTCTTTGGAGGAATTATGCCATAATGCCACTTTGTAAAATGCACCAATTTATGACGTTGATTTCAACCGGGCTGGCAAAGATGGTGATTAAAAGCTCCTGAATCCTCAATAATAGGATTATTGTTGGAAAAAAGTTGAGAACACACCATCATTTTTGTTGTAATCGTGTTAGAATATTATTTTGTGAATGCTGTCGATAAGTTTCATTGCATGCCATGAACTTGGAAAAGAGAAGAAAAAAGAATGATTACTGATATGGTAACAAGTATAGTGACATCAAGCTTAGTTGGCAAGTTGACGAAATCTTTAAGTTTGCAAGAGTTTAAAAGATAAGTTGAATGTCCCAATCGCTAAAGGGATAGTCGAGTTCTTAATTGTTTAAGACCGCAAATGCCTTCAAAGTGCATGGTTATTGCTCTTATACTTATTTATGACATTTCTAGTGCCCTTTTAGAACCTAAAATTGCGATGAAGGTAAATTTAGACCCCAAAATGTGTGAATTTAGATTGAATACGATCATACCAATTCAGTTCCACTTTAAAAAAAATACTTTGACAGTTAATCAATTAATTAATTAATAATAACAATACACAGGCCGGCTGGTCGTGCATATTAAAACCAGCACGAAAAAGCCAACAAAAAGCCAATATTGGCATTGGCTGGAATAAAACGTATAAGGCGCTATCTCGTTTTTCAACGGCTGGTACAACATAACCGAAAATTTGTGGGGCAACACAAATATTAGAAATGTTTATATTTATGCATATTGTAGCGCCCTTTGCAACAAAACTCAACTATCCCTTTAAGAGAACCCGACCCCCCCCCCACAAATATTGACTGGCTACTCAAACTTTAGATTACTGGATTTTAAAGAGCTTAACCTCAGTTCAATCATGAATATCTCCATACCGAACAGTGACTCATTATTTTGAACATTAATTATTATTATTTTTAAATATTATTAGTATCATTAATGTTATTATCATTATCAACATCAACATCATCATCATCATTATTATAATTAATATCATTTAATCAATCAATACCATCAAGATAGAAATGATAGCATCAGTAGAACACGAATCCCCCCCCCCCCCCATCATTAAAGCTAATCTTGAGCTCTGGTATGGGAATCGTATATTGAGAGAAAATTACTATGATATATTCTGGATTGTTTATCCTGCAGTAGATTGATTGTTTGAACCAGTGAAATAGAAACAGATGCACAAAAACTTACTTGGCATCATCTTCGTTAAAAACCACAACTCCCATTTGCTGACATGTGTTAGCACATGGTGTCGCCGGGCCTACTTTATACCCGGATTTCCTTATATTCTATGCTCATTACTCAGTCACTATACATTTTCTACCAAATTTGTTTTGCGCGTGTCTTTTATTTGTAATCTTGAGCATTCAGTGTAAATTTCGTTGGAGTCTGTGAAAAAAAAAATTCTATATTGACTAGAACTCAAGTTTATCTGTAAGTTCAAATCGTAAACGTTGGTTTTAACGAGGTACCTTCACCATATACCAGGTAAATGAAAGTTACATAAAAGTAAAAAAATCACGATTGAAATTATATTCCAATATATATCACCGGGTAATTCTACATATAGAAGAATCTGAGAAAAGATAAATAATACATGGAGGTGGGTTGGATTTATTTACATTCCCAATTATTCCTAAAAACGTGTAAGGGCGTTTGGGGACCATCGTTATCCATCATTTTGTGAGTTCACTTCTTGTATACGCTGTCAAAATGGCAGAAGGGACATGGGCTTCCTACTACAGATGGTGAATGTTACCGTACAGGGTGAATCGTGTAAAAGTCAACATGTAATAATGTACAATTAGGATAAAGATCTTTACAGGGTTTAATGTAAGCTTTCAGTTGATATGTATAATACAATGTAAAGAACGTCATATACATGCAGACTATGTGGTTTTAAGTTAATGTTTGTTATAGTGTAACTTCGTGTAAAATATATAACTTTAAGTTTGTTGTAGTGCGATGTACATCGGTTAGAATATTAGCTTTCAGATAAAATCATGTAGTATATTTGCTACAGTGTAATGTGCATAATGAGGCATGTACACAACTTCAGATGATTTGTTTTTTTACAGTGACATTGTAATATACATCGTGTAGAATGTAAGCTTTCAGTTGATATGTTTGTTACCTTGTACTGTACAATGTACATCATGTAGAATGTAAGCTTTCAGATGATATGTTTGTTACAGTGTAATGTACATCATGTAGAATGTAAGCTTTCAGTTGATATGTTTGTTACATTGTAATGTACATCATGTATAATGTAAGCTTTCAGTTGATATGTTTGTTAAAGTGTAATGTACATCATGTAGAATGTAAGCTTTCAGATGATATGTTTGTTACAGTGTACTATACATCATGTAGAATGTAAGCTTTCAGTTGATATGTTTGTTACAGTGTAATGTACATCATGTAGAATGTAAGCTTTCAGATGATATGTTTGTTACAGTGTAATGTACATCATGTAGAATGTAAGCTTTCAGTTGTTATGTTTGTTAGAGTGCAAGGAAAAGAGATATATGGAGATAAAAGAAAGAGAGAGATAGAAAGGAGTCAAGAGGGAAAGAAAGAGAGAACGAGAGTGGAGAAGAAAAGGGAGGGGTAAATGTGTTGACAGCATTCTTATTATGAAGAACAGGGCATCATAAAGTTCTGATTATTTCATAAATAGATGAAGAAAAAAGTCAATTATCAAGGCAACAGTATGCACATTAGGGGTCCTTCATTGCACTTGCTAGGTGTGTGTGTGTGTGTGTGTGTGTGGGGGGGGGGATGGACAGACGACAAGAAATATGGCACAACATGGTAGAGAGGTATGAAGATAAGAGAAAATATAAATTGAATTGTAATGTAGCGATAGATAAGTGAATTTTATTATGGACGGCACTTTTTAATTCGTATTTCCAAAAGCGGCAAACAGGCGAGCTGCGGGTAAATATAAACGTTACCTCCAAGAAATAAAGAAAAATTGGGCAATTGGGTCAGAGCAGACAATGAAAACATGACTCTTCTTTCATTTATCTGGGTTATGCATTGAAATCCGTTGTGCGACTCTTACAAAGATTGTCATCATCTGATGGAATTCCTAATATTTACTCACATTGCCATTGTTGTGAAGGATCAAAGACGAGAGAACGAACGCCAAAACTCTTTACCAAATTAGAAACGGCACCGCTGAAAAACAGTGCAAGCGCACTTGACTGCATCGTCAGGCGTGACATATTCAAAACACGTCTCGTCTTCTTTGACACATTACAATATGGGGTTCATTGTATTGGGTTGGTCGTTACACGGTTTGCTCTAAGAATACATGCATCTATAATTTGTATGAGGTTTCTGTTTATCTCCTTTTTGCTTTCTCTTGTATTCCATGGACAATTTAAGTAACCCGCAAAAATGAATTTCGGCACAATTCTTTGATTTTCGTTGATAAATAGCGAATGCTCACAATGCAATAAGGCTCTCGCATTTTATCCAACAAAATAAAGAGAGTTAAATCTAGATCAATGTTCATAACCTCAATAAACTCTTATAATTCTCTCTTTAAATGTTTACATCCTATAGATTAAGTGCGCCTAAATTCCATTTTAAACAATTAAAAAAAAAAAAACTTTGTCTACATCCAAAAGGCCGAGAGACATAATATATTCATATTTTGGTGTGTTAAGACTCTTGCTTTTAATTTTAAAAATTCATTGCATTACCGATGTAGAAATTAAAGCTGACTAACCTGCCCAATTATTCAAAAGAGCTGAACTCCTAACCTAGATTATATTTAAAAGATTTATTTGTTGTTCTTTACTTTAATTCTTTAGAGTTGCGATGAAAATGAAACCACATAACAAAGAACAACCGAAGTAAACGTAAGGCGGACCGAGAAGTGTATGTATTTTAAGATAATGATGATGTTCCTTGAGTCCAACCTTGTTTTTGAGGATTTTTAGAAAACAGAGGATACCATTTTTCTTTCTCGATAAGATCTTTATTGCGATGATTTTGCTTGTTTTTTTTAAAATTGAAAACTAATTGAAATAATGCAGACAATTTGTATTCAATGCAAATTAAAATAATCAATGACAAATGATGATGTATACTAGGAGGAAATATCAAGGGTTAACGCACTTAACACAGTCAATTGATACAGTACGTGGCACGTCATAGTAAATTCAAATTTCATGGCGATACAGATATTTCGCATAGTTAGAGCGCTATCGAGGATTACGTTTAAACCTGTTCTGTTTAATCAATGCATTTTGACACCTCAAATATCACAAGACAAAGTGCTGAAAGTTATTATGACATTTTTGTGCAATCGCATTTCATTCCTACCTCCCCCTTTCTTTTTATAAGGGGGGGGGGGGTATTCTTCAAATAATGAGATAAAATTTCTTTACGTATTTTGTCTACTGCAGGAAATTGGGCAATAAGTTTTGAGCATCCTAGTTAAAACTCGACGTTGCTCAGACCTTATATGATATGCAGGGAGGTGAAAAATGATTTATGATGACATTAGGTATAGCGTATCCCAGGTTTAAAAGCCGTTAAATCAGGATTTAGCTTGTATTTGAGGTTTGAGTGATGGCTTTGAGCTTTGATTATTGGTATGCAAACGACACAACGCAACGGGAATATTATTCATTATGTTGGTTTTTAGATTTGCCAAGTGAAAAAATTGCATAAATTGCAAAGTTGACGAGAATTGCCAATCAGTTTATCGATGGCGCGTTACTTTCATGAATATTATGTGTTAAACAGAATAACAAATCTTATGCAGCAATAATTTTTTTCTTCTTCGTATTTGACCCCTTAATATTTCAAAAGGGAAATAGATAAGTAGTCAAGACTAGAACGTTATGGATTTCACAATTCCTTATTGTTTCACATTGTTATTGTTATCATAATTTATAAATGTACTCGATTCAATTGTATGTACTATTTTTTAGAATGTTTCACTTTTGTTCAAGTTCATTTCGCCTATTGTAAATAATGATCTGCGACCAGCGGAAAAATTATCGATTCAATAAACTCGGTTTCAAAAATGTTGAAAATTCTGTCTACACTATAAATTGCTTCGTAAATAATCAAGTAATACAAAATTAGATCGTTGTTATTGGATCTGATAAATCGATAACACAGTAATACTAATTGTTATAGTCTGAAATATGTCATACACTGTATGAAATGAAGTTGTAAACAAGCCCGGATCGGATCGACACAAATTCGGTTGTATACATACGTATTTACTCTTTACGGTGAATGTATTGTACTGAATATCTTTATTTTGATATGTCAATCAACTCCTAACTGTCTCAAGAAATGCATGTTATAACCTCCAAAAAAAATGTAGACAAGAGATTACAGACATGTGATTGTCGAAAGTGAAGTGATTTGAAATGGATGTATATGTACATAAACCATGTAGGCCTAGTATTTAATGGTATTGGAAGGTGTTTTTATGCATTCGAGTGGAAATTTTAAATAACTTACATCTTATGTCATTGCATAATTTAGATACTTGGAACTATATATTGGCGAATTTCTAAAATGGATGAAGGTAGATAATGAAATAGGACGCTGTATTCATTTCCTTGACATACTTGATTTTAGCGTGAAAAGTGGGGAAATTTTAAATAACTTACATCTTTTCATTGCATAATTAACATACTTGGAACTATTGGCGAATTTCGAAAATGGATTATGGTAGATAATGAGATAGGATACTGTATTTATTTTTTCTTGACATACTTGCTTTTAGCGTGAAAAGTACATGTTATGATGTAATAATGATTTTCTTTGTCCTGACTTTCTCATACATGATGCGTCTTTTGCATCATGGCATCCGTCACATGGTATACTCTTTTGTAGGTAAGAATTTGTATGACAGCCTTGACATATTTAAATATATTTCGCTGATCTTAAAATGGTATTTTTTTATAATGTAAACACTTCAACATTTATGAAACTACTTTAATAAGTTAAGGACAGGGAAATGGTTCAATAATAAAGTACACCACGACACATGCACCACTAAACTCCAGTTTAAGGTTTGTTTCTCCCCCCCCCCATGTTGTAAACGGACCGAATACACGCCCCACCTCCTTGTCACCTGTTCCTAGCTTGATGACGGCAACCATGCGTCAGATAACATCGTTTTAATTAATGTCAATTCCCCTCCAGTCAGATACGACACACTATCCGCCATCATCGCCTTACGTTCTGACGGGCATTCGGCCAACGGGACACTCGACCCAACAGTCTTTAACAACCGTACTGGTAATAACCTCGTTCAAGACGCACGTCAGGTACATATCATGGACCGTGACTTTCTGCCACCGACCGAGATTTTTCATGGAAAATTTAAAAGATGAATTACCCGATTGCTTATTTATAGTTTAAATGGGACTGCAATTAGCAAGGACATGACATTTGTAACCAAATGTCTTATTTCAATGTCCTTTTTCTAGTTGTAAACACATTTGTTTGTGAAGTTTGATGGCGTGGAAAGATATTCCGTCGTCTTGAACAAGACTCCAAGACAGAAGATTGAGTTATAAGACACGGGACTGAATAGATCTACCGGCTACAGGTAGAGAAACCAGAGATGAAAAATGGCAGGAGCTAAATAGACGTTCGGATCAATTTTTTTTATAACAGAGGAACAAAACCTGGATTATAATAAGTTGGAGATGTCCGAGATTTCGATAACTGTCTTGAAGAAGAATGATGAATCCGTTTTGACCACTTCTGTGGCCATATCGAAAAAGGGAGTCGTTTGTAAACTTATTTGTATGCTATGTAAATAAGTCAAAACTTACACAGAATCGTCAACATCGGATTCAAACTTGCGTACATTTAATAAACGTCTCACTTAATGTACATGTATATTAAAAGCACATTTCGGTCATGAACTTGGAGTTTGAAGGCCTTGCAAAGAATTAAAAAATGAAATCTCATACAATAGTTAGTCAAATCATTGAAGCGATTTCGCCATATTAAGATAATAGCATTCGACCAATAATTTGCCTTACATCTGCGTGATATCAGTAAGAATAAATAGCCTACCCCCCAAAACAATATATATACAAACTAGCGATTTATATCCAATGTTAGTCCTTTTAACGGAAAAACGGATTACAGTTTTATGTACCATGGAGAGTAAAATGCAATTATGATACTGTTGAACCTCATCTCATTTTTTATCAGGACATTTTTTTATCATAAACATTAATGAATGATATAGCAGTTATCCGGATCTATAAAACCATGCATTAAATCAATATTGACGATTATGCTAGGTTGATGATCCCAAATCATTGTTTTAATTGATTATGATATAAGGATGAAAGGCATTCATGTGGAAAGCATCATTTTTGTGAAAGGTTAGTGTTTCCAAGTATAGTTGTCTAATGAACCGGATAAATTGCTCACTTTTGGATCATAAAATTGTCCTTCCGTGTCGGCTCGTAATTAGGGTTAATTAATTGGGTGTCTGTCGTCATTCTCTTATTACCCCTCTCTTTCTCTCTGTCTCTCACTCTCCGTCTCTGTCCTCCCCCCTCTCTCTCCCTGTCTGTCTCTCATTTGCCCCTCTTCTTTCTCTCACTCGCCCTCCCATTATCTCTCCTCACCGACTCTCTGATAACAAAACTGTGATATTAATTTACATCCCTATGAAATAATAACAATAATAACTTTGTCGTTGTTTTTAGGAACGTTCTATATTCCTTTTAAATATTTATTATGATTGTTCTGTATTTTGCTTTATCTCTTTTTGACTGACGAATGTAATGTATAAGCCAAATTTAACTCATTAATGCTGATCCTTCACAGAGTAGTGAGTATCTATACCCACGATTGCGATTAATGCCATTAATATATATTTGTTTGCACTGTATCATGTTATTAGACTAATGGGGCGTTGCAAGGAAGTTGCGATTGATTGCAAGTTACACAATTTGCAACTGATATTTGCAATCGCTTGCAACTCAACTTTCTTGCAACGCCCAACTAATCTCCTAAATTTCGTAGGATTTTGTTAGGATTAATGTTTTAACAATTGAATTAAGTAAACTATATCTTGCTTTTATTGCCCCCCCCCCCTCTCTCTCTCTCTCTCTCTTACTAATGGTGCGTTGCAAGAAAGTTGAGTTGCGATCAATTGTAAATTTGCAATTAATCGAAGGACTTACGCTTGATTTTGGGGATTTGCAATTGATTGCCATTAGATTCCTAAACCGGTATATACACATGATGCGTGCATGCATCGATATTCAGTGGATCAGGTGTACAATAAACAGACGCTTCTCATACTTTGGATTTACTATCCTATCACGGGGAACTTACAGCGGTAATTGTATACCTATGGATGTTGCATGCTTTAATTATTACTTCTAGTGACTGTTTGCATTCAGACTGAGTGAGGGAGAGAGAGAGAGAGAGAGAGAGAGAGAGGTGGGGGGGGGGGGGGTACTACGCCATTTCGGCAATGAAAAATGCAAACATGGAAACGATGAGGATATAAGGAACTGGAGCCCCCAAGGTTGACGGCATGCATGCAGGCAGAGAGTCAGGCAGGAAAGCAGGAAGGCAAGCAGGCAAGCAGGGAGTTCATATCAACCTCCACCGCAGAAGTCATGCATAATGCAAGTATGAGATGTGGGGTTGTATCATGGTCGAGGTGGTGGTTGTGTGTTTCTCTGCAATGTCGGTCTGATATAGACTCTAAACCAGTCAAGTTGGGCGCCAGCCATACAATTTGCACGCTCGCCACACCAATCTGACTAACAAAGGAACCAGAAAAAAAGAGGGTTAGACTCCCCCTTCCAGCTCTATTTCACATTTCCAAAGTACAACAACAATCATAGCTAAGGGGTCATATGGTTCCTTCTATTCTTGGGACGGTTTTTTTATGTTATGTGTCCCTTCTCGTTTTCGAACTCCTTTCTGCCTTTCCTTGACGGCGATATTTGCTGAGACTCTTGTGTTCATTTTTTTCCTTTCCATTTCTTTTTTTACTTACTTAAGTAAATGGTTATTGTGGGAGAGTGGCGTACGCACACAATAGAGCAGCCGAGGCGTGTTTACAAAGAGTTGTGACTTCTGCATCAATGTAGCCAGTGGTTGAATGGAATACAAAGCCAATAACACGAGAGTTACACCGACTTTTGGGGGATCATACTAAAGATCGAAATCGCCCGGGTAAGTGCGACGGACGGGGCGAGAAAGCGAGACTCACGTTAGCTTTCAGATGGCATCTGCCGGGTCGGCCGGCCAAGTAATCCCTGCCCGAGGGGTGCTGAAACTGATACGCCATTGTACACTGTAACAATTTATTGTAGCGGTGAGAATAACACGAAAATAGGTGGTTAAAACACCTCGAAAAGTCTGCCTTGCGAGCGAGGGGAGAGTTGAGGAGATGATGCCAGCATAAGAGGAGGACGGATTTGTGAGTGCATATCGAGTGGTTAGCCGTGGGGAAGCTCTTAAACGCGCGATCAGAGCCCTATTGAGTTAAGTCGTGCTACTAGATACAGCACGCGAACCCCTAACAGAATACCTTCTCATGACCCCCAATCCTAGAAACCCTCCTTGACAGGTCCTGATTAAGCACCCCTTAAACCACGTCTAATTTTAATCGAATTTCGGTTTGTTGTCATACAACAAGCAATCATACGAATTGACAAAGAAACCGGTTGGTATCAACACTTCTCAAATACACTTAAAGCCCCCAACCCCATTCTCTCTCTCCCTCCATTCCATTTTAAAGGGTCGTTATCCTTTGTTTTGTGGAAAACCATGGCAATGGCCAAACCGCTGCTAAAGCTGAGCGAACACGTTAATGAGGTGATGAGACGTTGACCAGTGATTAATACCTTGTCGTTTCCACATCAGTGAACTCCAAATGATTCTAACACTCGCCAACAAATCCATGGAGATACCTCGCTCTTTCAAGAAACCCATAAATAGATCAAAACAAACAATTAAGGATTTATAGAATTTGTAACAGTAATCAGTTGTAATAAAAGAATCTGACTGATGGCCCTTTGGGGGTGATGATTTTAGGTGCTATAAATGCATGAAGAATTGCACAATTTTGATGTATTGTCAAGATGAGGTCTACAGGTCGCGCCATTCGATAATTGTTCCAGTATGCAATGTAAGCTTTTATAAATTGTTATAGTTTTTCCCTCATTTGAATTTACAAAAAGCACTCACCTTTCTTCAAACTCATGTAATTGTCACGATTTAGGATTTACTTGATCCGGTAAATATGCTACAAAGTTTACACAATTTTCTTTTTGTTGTGTCGAGGATAATGATAAAATAGGCCAATGGGAAAGACAGCGTGTTAGTGTAGAAAGAGATTCAAATATATATATTATACACATCTCTACAGAAAACAAATGGAGAGGGAGACAGGGAGGAGAAGGAGTGCGACAGAGAGAAGAGAGAGGAAAAAAGGCAAGTACAAATACAAAGAGAGAGAGAGAGAGAGAAAGATAATAAATGTTTCTTGGGCAAAAATGCTCACTGTACAAGCAGAATAATCGTCTCAATAATCAATAGTACTCAAGGGAAATCATTTTTGATATTTGGAATACTTCTATTTCTCTGACCGCCCCTAGATCATAGTTTTGTACAAACAAATGATTTATCATATATTTGCTGATTTATACGAGTATTATTGTAGGACTTCAATATCTAAGAGATAAAGCTTATCACCATGCCATTCACGGTTGAGTGTTTGCCATAACCTTATCTGAAAATAAATAATATACGTTAGCAGGCGCGTGCCCTTCTTAATGGGAATTTAATGAAGTTGTCATTCTTTGCTACAGGGCTCTGATTATGCCTTACAAATGTAAATAATAAGAATGAAATACATCCGAGTATAATATTTCAGGATTTGTCTGGATGTTTCAATCTAATCTATACTCTTATCTTTAAGAGTTAGTTATATTTCATTTTGTATATATATATTCTAGATGATCTACTTATACGTTATAGTTTTATTATTTATTTAATAGCAACATATCTCATTGCTTACCCATGGTTGTTTTATAATGTTATGTATTCATCTCTTTCTCAGCAGAAGGTATTAAATTGGCAATGCACTTATTACGTCCATCCATGTATAATATCTTTTTACTAATTCATTCTCTCTGCTCATACATTTATGCTATACATACCCCCTTACTATGTTGATATATCCACGCAGCAGTATAACCCTCGATTACACGTGTGAATAAAATTGTCAATTTTCGCGCTTTCATTTTTATGCAAAAGCAAGCTACGAGCCTGTCGTCTGCTCCCTGTCGACAAAACAAAAGCGTTCAAAATCAAGGCTAAATCGACGTTCCTTCATGAAATATGAAAATCAGATCCTCACCTAAATCGCGTCGAAGATCTCCCCGGATAGAAGATGGAAATACGCCACAGAAAAAGTACATGGATTGCGGGTTAAGATAATAACCGTGTCTTTGTCTTTCTCACTCTCTCTCTCCTTCCCTCGCCTTCCCGGGCTTAGCTTTCGAGCTAGCATAATGTGAGCCCCTTTACAGCTATTGAGATTTTAAAATTGACTAAAGAGGGAGAGATGTGATATTATACTGGGGTGAAAATTTAATATTAGGTAAAGCTGACAGTAGGATGTTAATAGAAGGGTGTAATTATTGCAAATTATTTGATTTTTGTCCTCATATTTTAATAAAACAAAAGAAAGGGGAAAAATATTTTTTTTAAATTTAAATACATAATTACAAGGGACGCTGTGTGTTGACCATTATAGTCGATAATCGAGATATTATATTGCATGTTTCTGGATTTGATATATTGAGGTCGATTCATTATTAGAAAACAAGGATAAATATTATGATAATACTTATTTGAATTTTGTTCATTTCATTCGCTTGATTCAAATCAATAATGTTTCTCAATATCTACAAATACAAGAGCCCAAATTACAAGGAGTGTGTAACAAATTAATGCTGCCTAAGAAACATAAGCTTGTAAATAAAATTACATAAAAAAGCAAAAGTTTCATGAAATATTAATTTTGTAAACTGATTTCGTTTAACTTATATAGAAGTCATAAAATAATTTTGGTATTCAAATTATTGCAGAAAAATGAAAATAGTAAAAGATAGTGAATACCTAATTATGATTTTCTTTTTTCAATAAAAATGATCAGTTTCTATTTCCTTCTAGAAGGAAAATGTAAACCTATCATCAGGATTCTATCCTATATCATTATCATTTAAAAAGATACTGATTGTCGTCAAAAAGTAATGCATAATTCCCACTAACAAGAAAGGGAAAGAAAAAAAGAAAAAGATCAAATCGAATCATATTGCATATTCTATAAATCATGCCTACGCATAATGTGTTAATGGAGGAAAACTGAGTAAGTACTGAGTGCAGTTGCAAATTGCAATAGCAAATGAAATGTAATGCATCTATGCAAATTAGTTTCCGCAAGGATTGAAAGGGGTAACCGTTTGTTGGAAGCTACCAATAATTCAGCATGCACGGACGAACTGGCGTTTCGTGAGCTACGCGCGCGTATTCGATTGAGTCTTCACTTTTCGAATCAAACTAATGAATGGGCAGTCGGGATCATGAATAACTTCCTTTTGTTATGCTAATGAAATGTGAATCTTTCCACTCCATTGACACCCTGCAAAGAGGTATATCTTATCATTAAAAAAACTAAAGTGACAATCGACAGATATATTGCAGTGCTTCCTCTATCATCAATAATATGCATTTTGTTTTCATCAGGAGTGCGCAAAACAATAAATCATATAGTAGAGAAAAAAGGTAAGGTTAGATATGGTGGATGTTAAAAAAAAAAAAAGCATTTAGATGAGAGTATTAACTTTGATTAATACGAAAGAATACAAAGGTGACGTCTGTATTGCTCTCCAATTACATGTAATAATAGCAATTGCAATAATTCATCTTCCACATCTCCCATGTTTTTCTCTTACAAATCATATTGGTATCTTAATGCAACAATGATAATTATACATTCATGGTGTCAGTGTAATAACTGTTCTCTGGAAGCTTAATCTATCCGACCTATTGGCACCTCGACAACAAGTGGTTAGCTGCTATTTAACATTTAAATTAAACGATGCAAAATACATCTGACATGTGAGGGTGAAGTAAAACTATACAGTTCAAATTTTCTTTTCCTTCTAAAAGAATGAAATAATAGTGCGTAGTACCCTGTTCCAAATATATTTTCAAGCAATGAAGTATGCAATCTAAACATAAAAGAAGACTTTAAATACAGCTAGTCTCTTGATTGATTAATTATTGATAGCACTGTGCTTTGAAATATCAGTCAACTTACCAACCCCAAAAGCGAGAAACAAAAATCAAATGTGATATTTTTATGAACATCAACAAAGATTTTTTTCATGTAGGAAAAGCCGACCTTAGAAAGGCAATATAAGCAAAAATTAACCTACATGTACATTTTAAACAAAACAACCATGACAAGGAATATCAGTAATATCATAGACTTCTACTCAGAATTTGGAACACAGTGCACGCACCATATGTCTGTACTGTTTTACATCTATCTACTACATCTACTACTTCTACTACATCTACTTCTACTGATGATACTCCAGCCAATAATTCTCCTTCTTCTTCCTTCTATCCATATGATTATTTTTTTCTTTACTACTACCACCACCACCACCACCACCACCACCACCACCACAACTTCTGTTAGCACTTATTACTACTTTTCTAATTCTTCTGCTACGTCTACGTCTACTACTACTTCTACTACATCTACTTCTACTGATGATACTCTAGCCAATAATTATATTTCTTCTTCCCTCTATCCATATAAGTATTAAATTTCTATTATTTTCTTGACTACCACTATTACTACTACTACTACCACCACCACTTCTATTAGCAATTATTACTACTTTTCTACTTCTGCTGCTACATCTACTACCACATCTTATACTACTCTACTTATACTACTAAAACTACTACTACTACTACAACTAAATCTACTTCTCTTTCCTCTGATAGTAAACCCAACTAGTAATGCTATGTCTGCAGCTACAGCCCTTGTATATACATTATTTACATGTCCTGCTGCAATGATTACTACCGTCATATATGACTTTACTATAATCATATTCATCTCTGACCATTTAAAAGAAGGATATTGTGACACATTTCATAAAATCTCACACTTTGAAGATAATTTCAATATCTAAGCATACATTACTAAGCCTTCTTTATGCAGAAAAACAATTTTAAAATGAGATAAACTCTGTATTTATACAATTATATTTTATTGGCCAATTATCTTCCACAACATCGATTGATATTGATCAGAAAGTTGCTAAACAGTAAACAGCAACAGTTTTCACATTGATTTCAGCTAATAAACTATCACTCACTGTCATGACTATAGGTTAATCTCGACGGGTTTATTTGACATTCTACAGGTACCTTATAATGACATCGTTATGTGATAGTTTAAACATCTTTTCCAACTTCACACAACTTTTACATATTTACAATGCTTCCATTACGTATAGCCGAATCATTTTAATATGCATTTATAGTCGCTGATCCGAACTAATGTCTTTTGATCTACACGTTCGCAAACATTTAAAAAACTTCATTTTCAGGAATTGAAGCATATTCCATTATTAAACATCATTTTGTCATGATCAAAAAGCAAATCCAAATATTTCATCTCACTGTCTTAAACTAAGGAGCATTATCCACCCATGCCCTCTTTTCACATTTATCCAAGAGGGGAAAGATTAAAAATCCACCTAAAACATCAGCATTCGTTGTAATACATCTCCTATTAAACGCTCTACAATCGGGCGAAAATGTATATGGAGATATAAGTAACCCCCTAAGGGTAAAAAGGGAGGTTTCATACCATGTAAAATGAATTATAGTTCATCACAAACCCCCAGCCATAGTCTCAACGACCTCATAGGCAAGCAAACCCCATTCTTGACATGTTTAAACAATGTGTTTGACTTTTGTTTTCATAGGCAAACACTGGATGGCGCATTCAACCCTGGTCTGTTTTCATTTCGATCTATACAACCAGTCCAAGTGTCCTGGTCTTTCTCTCCTTTTTATTGATTTGTACCTTGGCGCTACCATAGTCTATACCCTTGAAGAAAAAAAATCAGAAAATTGCATTCGAGTCTGGTCGAATCATGTCAAGAAACTATTTCCAGCATAATACCCTCAGAAATATCAGCTTTCGGGTGAACGACGACTCGGGCTGTATTCTTGCATCAAACGCCAGAGTATTTAGAGTATTAAACAGCTATTGATCTCATTTAATCCGATCGGTAAATTGCCCGAAGGCCGAGACAATTATATATGGAAAAAAAAGTGCGACATGTTAAGACTTTTTTTAGGCGTGTGTAATTGTTATTGGTGACATGTCGAGAGAGCCGCGGTCATGCAACTTGGTGGGTGCGGTGAAGTGAGTCTCCACGCCTGGACGCTCCCGGCCGATGAGCGGGGACTGCCCGTCGACTTGACTCGATACGATTCGCTGCTTAACAGACATTCACCGTTTCTCTCGTTATTGTAGCAATTTTTTATTTGGCTATAAATACACACTTAAGTGCATTTTTTATTGTCAAAATCACCTGCAGTTTAGCAGTTTATCGTTTTGCGAGCTGAAAGAAGCGATTTTCAGGTGTACATGCAGGATTTTCCACTTGATGAAAACAGAAACTTGATTTTATACAATTTCCTCATCTTTTATTTTTAATTTTAATTTCTTAGTCCTTTCATCTAATTAATTCATCAACGCCGTCTAGTGAATTCGGCATTTATTTAAAAAGCAAATGATACACATGCCAACGACTGTATTTTACTATGATAAAAATATATATTTAATAAACTTCGACCATGCTCTTCTATCATAACAATATAAAAGAAGCAATCACATTGGTAGATCGTCAATATATATAGATATAACTATTGCAATTAGTAATTCCATCATTATATCATCATTAATTTCATTATTGTATGAAAATCTCAGTTTATCATTTGTTGCATAATTACAGCAAAATACTATTTGATAACAACAAACCTTTTTATACACTACTAAATCTATTCAGTGACTCACGCAGTCGTTGTCTGTAAAATAAGCGCATAAATCGTTAAGGTATTGTCATTCGCCGAAAGCAATATTCGAGCCTCTTATATCAATCGCAATAAAATATGAGGAAGCACCGGGCATCATCGTAATTTTTACAAATCATCAGGTATTTGTTCTCAAATTGCCGCTGATCTACTGGGTAGTGTATTTAGTGTAGTGCGCCCTAAGCCAAGATAAGCTGGAGCAGCTTACCGTAAATCTTCCCCTATGGCGATAATATGTAACAAGCACGCAGAATGCACGCTCATTTCTCTTGTTTTGATTAAGCGTTATGATTTGTTGTGTGTCTTATGCTTCTGTGTGATGGTATTCGAGCTAGGTCCCTACGATGTCCTAAGAAAGGATGCTGGAAATGGGTTTTAACGCCTGGGCTTGGCGGGAGGGCCTAACATGAATATTAAAGATACGAACTGCTAGTCGAGCGCGACATCTCGATCGACGTTCGACCTCTTTCAATGTACACGCGCTGCAAGTCGCATGTCATCACAACAATGCACATCCTTTAAGAAAAGAAAATGAGGCAAAATACAGAAATGTCTTGAGACTGACCTGTTTTGGGAGGATTTCTTTTTATCCTCATCCATTTGTAAAGACCACCTTCCCCTGATGGTGACTGCGCCTCGCCATTCGAGCTGGATGTTGGCGACCTCCCGTTCGTAATGGCAGTCGCTCTCGTCTCATCGTCCGTCGCAGCTCCGTTAGAGCCTATTGGTTGTCCGCTGGTCGGTTCTTGCCCGGACCCCAACGCACACGACGTTGGTGACGGTGAATCAAGGTTCGTTATCGACGGCGAATCGCTATTGTAGCTACCATTAAAGTTGACCCCCGACGTCGCACACGACACCGCCGACGTGGGACTTCGGACATGTTTGTGGATGTGGGGGTATTCGGTCTCGGAGTTCCCGTAATGATTGACG
Organism: Strongylocentrotus droebachiensis; assembly: GCA_035222895.1. Classification (NCBI taxonomy): domain Eukaryota; kingdom Metazoa; phylum Echinodermata; class Echinoidea; order Camarodonta; family Strongylocentrotidae; genus Strongylocentrotus; species Strongylocentrotus droebachiensis. The sequence goes on from JAVYIG010000084.1 coordinate 438,351, forward strand.
GAACCGGGGTAGGCATACGCCGAACGGTTATAAACATAGTTCATACTGGACATCGAGTTGCAGGTCGATGGCGGGTTGTAATCGTGGAGACGATGTCGACTATCACCGAGGTGTGAGTACGAGTTAGTGGTGCTTTGAACTCCGATGCCCGATACGAGATGGCCATCGAATCCTTGCGGGTCGAGGCCCCCGTACGACTTGGCATGGCCCTGGTAGAGCCCTACCCCCTGCGATACGGCAGCGCTGCAATAATCAAGCCCTCTCACTCCAGAATACATGCTGGTTTGATCTGGTGAGGTATAGTCGGCATACGGTGTGCTAGCAGTCGTCGTCGACGATTTATCCATGGCCAGAATCAAGTCCGCCGATTGAGAGTAATGACGGTATATTCCGACCAGTTCGAGCTGCCAGTCTGGATTTGGTTGTAATGATAAATGACTGTTGGTTTGTCTCTCTCTCTAGGTGGGCGCCGGCACGGGCCCAATATGTGTGGATGGCAACCAACCACGTGATACCGGTCCACCAATCAGTGTTGACTTTACGAGTGGTGAAGAGTTTGGCGCTGGTTTTAGGCTCCCATACACACACATATCATGCATGGAGTACTTTGAAATCAATGTTTACATCGGGGATCTGTAAGAAAGCAGAAATATTTTTCCAAACACTGAGAAGCCAAGCCACAAGTCGGGATCAATGTCTTTATTGGTTTAGGCACGTGCCTACCAAAATTATCATCCACGTCGCTTTCCTGCTTCACCAATCAACCAAAATAAATATATATAACACCATATTATAACCCAAAATAGTTACACTGTCATTATCATATCGAAAACATGAAATAAACATAATTCCCTTTAAAATAAAACGAAAAATAAACAAATAAAAAATGAAAAATTAAATCTTTAACATTTAAGTGCTCACTTTTTTGTTTTTAATTACAATAATTAATTAGTAGGGTTATTGTTCTGTATTAAAATAACGCATATCAACAACAAAAACTGAGTGTAGAGAAATTTATAAAAGGTATTGAGAGACTGCTGGTTACGAAGAAATCTGGCCGGTACGTTATTCCACAGTTTGGGAGCAGCAGTTGTGAATGCCATTAATCGTAATGATGTTTTGCTTCTTAAATACATGTTTACTGACGTTTAGAAAATGGCCTTAATACACCACCGACATACTACATAAAATTATGCTAGATACTTCATCATATTAAGTTTGCAGTTGCATCAAATATTATAAAATATTACCAGTAAGATTTAAACAAGAACCGTTAACTTAATCAGATTGCTTTCGAAAGTGCCACATGTTAAGGTCAAGAAATTATTCGTGTAGTTGATTAGTGATAAGATGTTTATGCATTGTTGCATTATAAATTACAAGGGGGTGTAATTTTGAATACCTCTATCTTTCAATGAAGAATTTAGATCGTTTTATGCTGAATCATTTCCCTTTTTAACCAACGCTTTAACATTATGAAACTGCACCCCTGCAGTCCCACACATGCATTATTACGTGGAGATGGGGCGATTTTTCTGCACGTCAAACATCAGCGCTCGCAGTAATTGAAAACCACTTTACGCAGTAAGCGTATTGGAACACACACGGTTAGAATCTCATGGTTCTATTTACCCATTCCATTCATTCAAATGATTATAACAAGGCGAAATGACCCCCTTTCTAGAAAAAAAGGAAGAGATCTATAATTATCACGATATTACTCATTCTTTTATTTGCCAGATAATTATCAGCACTGTGGGATAGATAGTACAGCGGCGGGTGGTATGAACATGATACGCGGCGAACAGGTGTGTTCTGTCTCACATGCATACACAACCGGGACTTATAACGTTTGCAACGTCATCAAAAATATATTATCAATGATCAGAGATATTAAAATAGGGAGATAAAATTAGATCATTTAAAAGTGCACAAAACCTCTCCATTGATGTACAGGTATAGATAGCACTACTAACCTGGCAATATTAAATGCCATAGTCTTATCTCTACACTTAAGCGTGATATCAAATGCATTCGATAACATCGCTCATAACCTAGAATCCTTTATTCAGGTTTGAATACCTTTAATGGTGAATTGTAAGACATATCCCATGCTTATAATTGGTAAAACAATGAAATGTTCATTAAAAAAAAAAATGATATAAACACGTAATCTTATTTAAGGTTGTTGCCAGCAGTTTGAATCGTGAACCAAGTTGGTCTTATTTTATAGTTCTTATATTTATGAAATTTAATTACCTTATCTAGTTTTGTATTTGACTAGAAGTGTAAGTTTGTTTTCACTAATTTTGAATTTTCCTTAACTTGTGCTTGATTGATGGCGATTTCGTTCTTCAACCATTTGCGACAAAAGAGTGGTTGTGTTATACAAAATACTTGTATTTTTTAAATCAAAATATTAAGACTAAATGTATAATGACTACATAGTATTGAATGTCCACTATATGAAAAATGTCCCCTCAGATTTCGGACACTACCAAAGAATGCTACACAAAACTATGACCAAAAGGAAAAATAAAACAAAACCAAATACAAAATAGAGCAGAAGTCGGTAAATAGCGAATAAAATGATTAAACCAGACGCGGTCAATTTTTGATGACCTAGATATCTATTTCTATTCACTATTCACGACTCTATACTCACTCCATTAGTATTACGACCATTTCCTTTGAAGTCGCCCTATACATTAGGTCAATTGTATCTAGATTTAGTACCCAAATCCTTGTGATATTCCAGATATGTACTGCACGTTTTTCCTCCGACAATTTTAAGAATAGTAAATTACACTTGACGTACCACACGAGCGGTTTAATGCGTCGAGCAAAGACTCCTCATATAGTGTGTTCATATATCGATGACGTTTGTGTGTTTACATTTCTGGGATAAATTATTTTAGGTTTCAGTGGTGTTTAAAAGAACCAAAGATACATGTAAACAAATAGAAGAAGAAAAACAGCAACCAAAGGAAGACAAAAAGGGTAACAAGTGATAAAATGAACTAAAAGACGGCATCTGTAAGTTTTCTGCATTTTCTGCAACGTTACGTTTTACTGATAAAAATGTGAATCCTTAAGGCCCGGTCACACAGCCTTTCGCGTCTGTATCGCGGGTAAAATTTCGCGATTTTTTTTTGCCCGTGGTGGAAAATGTGCAAAATTGGCTTACCCGCGGTTTACCCGTGGTATGCCCGCGGAACAGACGCCGGCGACTGTTCCGCGTCCTTATCGCGGGTGAAGCGCGGCGGTACCGCGGCCTACCACGGGTATAATAAAGCAGCCGAACCGGGCTGTAGAAATCATAACCGCTCCGTGCTTACACGCGGTACACACGCTAATGCACGTGATAACAACGCCGCGGTACAGACGCGGAACAAACGTGCTATGACCGTGCTCCACCCGCGATTACCCGCTAAAATTTCGCGTCCTACCGCGTGTAACCACGTCTTAACCGCGGCCGTAGCACGTCCTAGCACGTTCGTTCCGCGTCTGTACCGCGTCTTTACCGCGTGTGTACCACGTGTACCACGTGTACCGCCCGCGATTACCCGCGGTCTAAATTTTTGGGCAGCCCAAAACTTTTTCGCGCGGCCAACCGCGTGTGAATTTCTTACCGCGTGTAACGACGAGTAAAGTACGGCTGTATTGCGTCTTTATCGCGACCTCAAAGCGTCCAACAGCGTCTGCTTCACGGGCAGAATTTTTTGGCCGTGATTCGGCCGCGATACGCCCGTGGAGGGCTGTGTGACCGGGCCTTTACTGTTGAATAAACTGGAAATAAGAAGAAGATTACAAATAACAGAATAACAAAACACCATAGAAACAAAATAGACAAAAGATATGTAGAAAGGAACTACATGTAGGTCAATGAGAGTGAAGGAAGAAAGACGAACAAAGAAGGAGACAAGAAGATTAGAATTAAAAACAAATGAGAAGGGAACCTAATAAACGATAAGAAGCAGAAAGATAAAAATGTAAAAAGAAGACAACTGACATGAAAACTAGACAAGAGGGTAGAATGGGGAAAGCGTTAGCAATAAAGAATTGCCATTTGAAGTGAAGAGGGCGCACCATAAAGACGATTCCACCGCTCGCCCGGTTGTCACGCCATTATATTACAGCGTTCTAAAATATATTCTAATATGCTTTAGACAGTGATAGATATATACGTTGTTTTCTCTTTGTTTAGTCTATAATTCGAAGTTTTTGCGTATGAGGTGAGAGCAATGAACAATATAAATGGAGGCATGTGTAATTTGGCATGATTTCATTATGATTCTGAGGTCTAATCTAAATTTTAAAAACGTGTTTTGGGCGGCACATCTTCGTAAACTATTGATTAAATTCGACATTATTTGGGATATAATATTTGAAATAGTTATTATTTGGCTGAAGTTCGTGTTTCTATAGCCACGGATAAGTGCAGTGCTTACAAAAGGCTGAGAGCTGAAACTCTGCTAGAGGAAAGAAAAAATATATGGTACGATCGTCACTTCGTATCAGAAATCATGACGATTGTCTTGAAAAATCAACCCCTCCACCTTCTTTCTTCTCTTAAAAAATCGATGACAATAAGCACAATGGTGGATATTAAATGTCATTCTCTGGAGAGGAATTATAGCTACTTTTTGAAAAGATGGAATTGAACCTACGGCGCCGGCACGGAGTTAAAATGCTGTTCGGGATCAGACCTCTAAGCACAATTCAAACTTTTCTTTTACAATCACCAGTCTTAAGGGGCGACAATCGTAAATTTTATGCGGGAAGCTGTAGAAATGTTTCATGTCCCAATTAACTCGAATCATATCGCAAGAGTGACTCTGTTCTCTATTGTTAATCAGAGAAGGGTGTGTAGGCACGGTTAATCGGACTCAAATGGGTGCCCATTTTTTTTTTGAGTGGAAAATCGCACCTATTTAGAGTATAAATAATCCATGTTTGTTGAATAGGTGCAAAGCCAGTTCATGGTCGGACAAGAGCCCACGAACACGATGAAAAGAATTTGTTCTCGTTAAAATATGGTAAATACTAACTGACATTAACCATGCATAGTGTACACAGTATGACCACACAATGATTATAATAGGAAATAATTATCTGCTTCAAAAATGTAATTCGACACTTATGAACAGCAGAAGTGACTTAATAACTATTTTATTTTAATGATGTAAGTTAATGAGGTTATAACGTTGGTCTATTAAACAAAGTGGCACAACATCTGCCTGTAATGTATATAGGCATGATGACACAATTCTTAATATTTCATAAGTTATTGTAAGAGGAAATATAAAAATCATGATATATGTAATTCAACCAGTTGCATAAGGTTTTGAATGCCATTCCCTTATTCGTGGTAATAGCACTGAACTTATATCTTTTCAATTCTGTATTTATATTTATTGGTTTCATTTTATTATTATTTGTGTTATTATTAGGTGATACGTACGTAGACGTATCACCTTTTGATTTCGTCAAGATTTTTATTATTTATTTATTTATTTTATTTATTTATTATTATTCTTCCTCGAATTTGTTCGCAGGATATCTCAAGACTGAATAAAGCCATTATCATGAAACTTGCCATGATGATAGATCTTAGTCTAACTTAGAACTGCGTGACTTTTCGAAGACTCAAATTTATCGTGACGTCATCCAGGCGCCATTTTGTGAAAATCAACTAATGATCATATCTTCATAACGGAAAGTAATTTTTCATTCATATTTATTGCGATTAAGATCAATATCCGTCCGGTCAATTTCAGGTCAAAAAACGTGCGCAAATGCGCGTGTGCGCGCTCGTCCGCGCGTTTACGCGCGCGCAAAAATTTAAAATGCTCTAAATCATCCCAAATTTTTTTGGCATACGTTTCAGGCCATATAGAGCATTTGATAAAAAATCGCGCTCACGCGCATTGCGCGCACGTTTTTTGCGCGTACTAGCATTTTGCAACATAGAATCGCCGAATTTTCTTTATCATCATATTTGGCACATTTTTCCAAGCATTTTGATAACTTGTTCATCTTTTAATAACGCAATGAGCGTCCGCCAAAGTTGACAGCGCGCGCGGGCCTGCGTTATCTTTATCCACAATACATGAGCAAAAACATGCCTATACAAAAATCTTTTTAACTCTTCAGAATAGATATGAACTCCCAATATTTTTTCATATTTAGATAGATTATGAGTCGGAGATATGATTTCATGTCTCATTTGACCCTCAATTAACTAATGACGTCATCATAATGGTCTCCGAACTCAAAATTTCAATTTGCATATTATGACGTTTGCATATTTTTGGAAAATTGATTGTATCTCTGTAAATATTGATTGATTTTCTTTCAAATTTTGAAATGTTTTAGCTGAGACAATTTTATACAAATATAGTGTTCACAATTTTTCATTTTGACAAAGGCATCATGGCGTATTTTTGCGATTAAAGGAGGCATGTCAATTTTTCACATTTTGCGTGTATTCTCTATGTGACATGACTTTTTCTCAAAACTGGATTCGACACTCCTGTCTTTCGTGAGCAAAATCTCCGTTGTTTTAACTTCGTTTTCGCTAAGCTTCGAATATGTTGTAGCTGAGACGATAAGCTATCACCAATGTGCCTTTTATTTTTCGATCAGATGCCGGGATTATGCTCATATTTCACTTGCAAAGTAGGATTTGAGAATTCCATTTCCCGTTTACGTGTACTCGCTATGGGAAATGTTTTGGTATATTGGTAACGCACTTGACTTCCAACGTCGAGATCCCTGGTTCGAGTCCGGGTGTCTCCAACAATTTTTTTCTTCACTTTGTTTTCCTTTTGACCTTCACTGTACCATCTCCTTTGATTATTTAAACACGTAGAATCGCAAATAATGTCATAAACAACCCTTTTTACTTCATTATTACCCTATTTTCACTTCATTCATTACTTTTGGGGTGTAATCCCTATGGGAGATGACTTTTTCTCAAATCTGGAGTCTACATTCCTGTGTTTTGAGCAATATCTTCGATATTTCTGCTTGGATTTTGTTGATTTTTGAGTATGTTGTAGCTGAAACTATATGCTATCTAAATCAACCCTCATTTTTTCAATAAGATGTCATAATCGCGCTCATGATCATGATCATTATCATCATGATCATCATTATCATAATGATGATAATCATTTATCAATTACATTTGCATTTCTTTGGAGAAGATAAAATCGTCAAAAGGTGTTCTTCATGATGTAAATTAGAGTCAAATGTGTAACTGGTTACTGCACAGGGTCAGTGGTCATATATCGTCACAATCTATCTTCCCTAGATCCATGATGATCAAGGAGACACAATTTAATCTTGACATATGGATGGATCATAATGAGAGAAGAATTTGATAAAATAATATATCGTGTAATGCATTATTCGTTATGTAAACCATTATCATACGTATCACCTAATTCGTCTAAGTGACGAATTAAAGTCTAGTTAGTATTATTATTGTCATTGTCATTGTTATTATCATTATTAGTATTGTTATTATTATTATTATTATTCATGGGGGGGGGGGCGGGCAACTATCAATCGACTTGCCTAAGGGTAAATATTGTTTGAATACCATTGCAATCTGCACATTACTCAAATTTCAGGAGACTCCCCGTTTAGTTCTAAAATTCCGCTTTTAATGAGGGTGGGGAAACTGCCCTTCTATATGAAATCCAATTTCCTTAATTCCCTCCACCCCCTATTTAAACCCGAACTTTGTTACCTTGTATTTTGCCGATAGCCTATGATAATTTACCGTCAACATGGCAGCAGGGATTTTAACGGGGGCGTCACCCACCTTATTCCTTCCAGCGATGCATGGCCTCGCCATTTTGCTATTAAGCACACGGTATAAATTGAATTTAAGATTATCGGTCAAATGAATGAATTTAAAAAGCAATGTATTGGTGTTAAGATCTCAAGTTTTAAATATCAAAGCATTAAAATGAACATACAAATAACATTTCAGAAGAAAATAGAAACTTCTTTCAATGTCATTGTTTTGTATCGATTCTACTCAATGTTCAAGTTATGGTTCAGTAAAGAAATTGAATGAACCGTGCTAAACATATTTAAAGATATTTACGTGATATCTCATGTTCTATTTTGATATTGGCTGTAATGAACTTTTGTGTAATTATCTGACAGGTACGCCAAATTGAAGCCATCGCAAAGATTTTGTCTTTGCCTAAGTCTCCCCACCCAGCGTTCTAAAAGTGGTTTCGTACGAATCGCGCGCGCGCACACACACACACATACAGGTAAAACCTGCCAAATGGGGATATAATATCTTTAACTATGTAATTGGGGATATTGGAATTTGAGGTGTTTTTATAAAGATTCATTTTCTTTGATTAATGTTACTCCAGATAAATGAATATAATTACATTTTGTCAAAGAATAACAAGAGTTTAGCCACCTTTTTTTTATGTGAGAGTTTACTTCAAATGGCGCTGTTCATTTATCAGAATTTTAAAATCTTAGATGATACGCAATGTAGCGCTCGAAAGTGTGGCGTCCTACAGAAAACGGGTAGAAGACTCCTCTCGGGTCACTTTTACCAAAATTAGCAACATATAAGAAACTTTCCAACTGGGGATATCCACAGTTGCCAGTGTATTCCCACTAGGAAGTTATCATCGTGGCCCGGGATATAATTAACTTTTTTTTTGTATAAATCTGACAAAAAACACTCAATGGGTGCCCATAATGATACTGAATGTGAAGATGTTGTTTAAACAATGCTATAAGTCTACTAAGCTTAGGTGATTTCGTGCTTTCGGTGTAAACGTGACATCTTAACACTCTTATCAAAGCTTAGTGCTATCTTCTTGAAAGATTCGATATAATATTGAACATTCACAAAGTTGTACAATATCTATAAAGTGAAATAACAATGTGAATCATAATGTCATAAACGCCACAAGAGAATACAGAATAGAGTCAATAATGAGATTTTCAAAATTAAGGTAGACACGAACATGACTGTTGAGTGTCCGACCGAAGGCGGAGAAGGATATTATGCTCTAAATAGGAAGATATTTAATAACAAATGGGGGATCCTTTGAAAGCGCACCGCACTGTGAACATGCAATTATCGGAGGCATCACGTTCTCTTTATAGGCGATTATTTCACGTTTCATCATCAACCTTTCGTCTTGATAATGAATATATAAGATTCGCAAGGAAAACGTGCTAAAGTGCATATCCTTGTCGGCTTAGGCGCCGAAAGTCTCGGCTCAGACACAGCTCAAGGTGGACCCCGCAAGGCCGAGTTCCCCCACGTGAAAGTAAGAAAAAGAATAAGTACATTTCGCGCCGGCTTGTCATAGGAAAATGAAATAAATTAGAAAGTATGGTTGAGAGAGAGAGAGAGCGAGAAAGCGAGATTGGTAGAGAGAGAGAGAGATATACTAGTCGTGCGACATCAGCCGATAAATTAGTCAGTTAAATGATTCTTTTCCCGCCTCGGTCCGTGTGCGATTATTTGAGTGCCTTCTTGATTGATTTTTGTTAACTATTGCAATTACAACCCATGAAATTGAAGCGCATTTATCTGGAAGTTGAGCGGTCATAGTCATGAGATGCTCTGCTAAACACGTTTGTAATCAGATAATAGTGACCCGACACTTTGCTTCAACGACACATGCTTCGGTCTTTATTTCGTCAAAGATATAGGGTTAGAGTTAGAATTAGATATGGTTGGGGTTAGGGTTCGAATTAGGGTTAGTGTTAGGGTTAGGGTCATTTGAGTGTACAAAATTGACCTCGGCGCGAATGTCGTCAGTGTCAATGTCGTAAAGCCCTCATAATTCTTACCAAGGCCTGACTTCATGTTGGATTTCGAAACACTTTTGATCTCATTGTGACATCGCAAATAAGTGTCATTGATTGTTATGGTCTATACACTTATCTACACAACATGTTCACACCTAAACGAAATGACGATTTTAATGAGCTTTGTCGGGGGTGATAAAAGTCATTTAAAATGAAAATGATATCTGTACTTTTCTATCAGCACTCGATCCGCCATCTTTAACATATCCTCCGCACATATACCTTTCTTTCAATTGTTTTTTGTTGTTGGTACAATCCAATTTTGATTGGATTGGGCAGAATTCAGTGGTGTGGAAAATAACAAACATATGCTACCTTATGGGATTTCATCAAGTTTTTTAAAAAAACAATCCCACACTCATGATAGTTGTCTCGAACATCTCTCAGTGAGGTTTTTGCAATACGTACCCCCTCCCTCCCAATATATCTGCCTCATACATTGTATTTAAAGAGACGAACAAACAAATAAAAACACACGCATATAAGAACAAATAAACAATCATACACACAAGTACAAAAATATTGAAATACGAAAACGAAAACAAACACACCGAAACAAAAAATCAAGACCTTCTGCTTTTTCAGTATCTACAGATTTCGTTACTTTTTTTACATGCCAAAAGTCGAAGTCGTATAAAGAGAAGTGCCTAATTTCAATTTTAATCCTTGTTTTTATATCATATTCCAAACTTCTTCTTTATCAAACGGTCATAATCATCTAGATAGTTCGTTGTGTATGACATAATCAGGAGCATATACATGTTAGCAGGGGCATAGTTACGGAAGGGGGTGGGGGGGGGGGGGGGTGGGTGAATAACGAAATATTGTGATTGGTTAAGGACCATTAAATAAAGATGATACGACCATTTTGGACACATCATTCTCAATCGATGGGATTGTATTTTTGCATTTAATTAACATAGATGTAGAAGGACCAGTCCCCCATGACACAGGTACCCCCTCTTTGTATAAACCTTCCCTACTCGACATGAGGGCAATTCCGGCACAATTTTTCTAATGTGGGAAGTTAAGGGGGGGGGGCTGTCGCCTCTTGTTTGAATAATTCTACGCCTGCGTGCAAGCAAACTCAGCCCTCTGTCACTTTTATAATGTACTCTTATGAAGCTGTTTAATATCTGCTACAGTTTTTTCATTTGAGGCCTTATACTCGTACTCTATTGCTTCGACAGTTCGACTCATAAATGAAGCACTTTTCGGGATTCATAAACGAACGGGTGACTTCTGGTCTTATTCAAACAGACAATCCTCACAGACATTATAAAATCGCTGGTCTCCATGCATGGGACAAAAAGTATAGAAAAGAAAAGGAAAATAACTTATTCAATTTTTGCGGCTCACGATGATCTTTCAAAATATTTCGAATTTGACCTTTTCGGTTTTGTTCAGCGAATGATTGACTCGATGTGGGATGGTAAATACTAGAATGGAACAATGTATGAGGAAAGACGGACAAGCCTGTTAAGGAAAACATTTGGCTTCATCTAAGATTGCAATATACTTCAAGAGGGTTCTACTTTGGTTGCGTCCATACAGATGTTTATTTCATTTATCTAACATTACTAATCGTCCTGTGTGTCAAGTCACAATTTCTACTTACAGTTTCTGGAACCTGTAGATTCCCTGTTTGAATAATTCGTATCCTACACATTTAGCAATGATTCGACTCTGATTCTGTTCTACATATATATATAAAAACTGTCGGTTCTCAAACGAGCCTGTGGATGGAAAGCAACATATTCTGCTGTCCACACGGAGTAAGATGGCTTCCTTGAGGAACGACTTTTTTAACAGAAGACAAATGTTGAGAGAGAAAGAAAAAAATATATCACTTTCGCTCTTCTTACCAGGCTCTGTTGGAAATTATGACACAAAGCATCGATTGAATCCCCGTTTCTGATATTACTGAATCGAAATCGAGAGCAGTGAATGTTTGATCATGTTGACTGGTAATGCAAAAGTAATGCCTGCATGGGTTGTAACCCCGGAACGGCATTAGAGTTTAGTTTGACTAGACACCAATCTAATATTTCCACTCTCAACCCAGATTTTTTAAAATTTTAGTCAGAGGGTATCCGGTAGGAAATTATTATTCTCTCGAATGATGTGAGCACCACTTTTGGCATGAGTAGTAGCTTAGCCAAACCCAGGGTAATAATGTTGCAACGACTCTAGTTGCTGTGCGTGGTGAACATGGATGCTTTACGAGTGGCCCATACTATTTCTACTGCTCTAGTTATTATTTTAAGAAAAGCAATTTGACTGTTGGTCAGGATATTTTCCTAATCACGCCATGGTTAGAACGACTAAATTTAGTCATGAACATCTCTAAAATGAGGGCGTGGTATTAGGACATGGTATGGACACCACCCAAAGACTCGAGGAAGTCAAAGACTATTTTAATAGTTGAATATAGCTGCTCAAAGATGCATCAATATTAGGCCCATTCGACCACAACGTGTTCTACAAAAGGATAATTCAATCATTCTCACTATAAAGGTGTCAATCCAGTTTGGATCTTCAGAAAATTGCTGCTGAAAATAGCGATATGAAAAGAAACAGTTTGTGTAATTATTACAATCGTTTGAAGCAGTATTGTTTCTTCAGGTCAACTGAAAATGTCCAAAATAGTAAGGTATCTATTGTAGAATGATTGATGAGATAAGTCACACGTATTCTGCACTCTTTGCTTGAACCTGCAGAGTACAACTTTTGAGTGGGTCTAACCAGGGACTGTCTAAGATACCAGAGTTCATTCCTAAAATGGAGCATGGACAAAGTGGCTGAGTCATTGACTTGTAGATAAGGAAACAAATGCAGAAGAGCAAGTCTGAGGCACAGGCCTACAGATCAGAAATACTGTAATAACATACATATGTATTTTATAGGTTTTGTATATTTCAATTCAAATTTATAAAAAACTTAAGCAAGTGTTTTGTCATCTGATAATATTTAATCGTCTGATGGGACTGGATATCCTGAATAAATATGGACAACTAAATTGTGTTTCATGATGCTAGGTCGATGTGTTCAAACCTTAAAACTCAGTTGCGCATGAATCTCAGTTTTCTTCTAAGAGTTTTTTTATCTGAATGTAAGTAAGAAGAAAAAAGGAAGAAAAACATATTCAGAAGACAAAATATAAACGCGTTCATTATCAGTTTTGTAAGGAATTTTCATTACGTACATGTATATTCTCACAGTCAGGATAACGTTGAGAAATTCATATCAATTATATGATTTTTATATACAGTTACGCCTTTTTAGCTCTCCCATAATGTTGCTCATGCGTCCCATATGTTTATACCCTTAATTATTCCCTGCGACATGAATTAAAACTAGCAACATCCCGAATTCGTATGTGTCTGTTCTGTGTATAAATCGTAAAACATGTAATTAATTCATGATTATGAAATATTTAGTGATGCAATGTCAATAAGTTACTAAAGCGATAAAAGTGGTAGTTTTAAGCGCCATCACTTCTATCCGCTATATGAAGTGGCTAAACGACGATTTATGAATGTAATTTTTTGTAGATTTATCATGTTTTGGTGAGCGAAATGACCTAAAAATATTAGAACTGTTGAATGTTCAAGAAGTCATTCTCACTCCGCTGAAAAACAGCACATAAATCTTAACTTTCCCCATCCCCTCTTTCCAAAATGGCGTCAGTCAAAGAAAAGCATTTAGCGACCCGAGTACCAGCGCATAGTTTCCCACAGGGCATTTGACAACTTTCCTCTGTCTTCAGTCCATATACCCATCTATCACCCGACCTGTCTGCCTCGCCTGGCCCGACAGTGTCGGCGTCTTCTCTTATGCCTTTCTGATCAAATTTATGTAAGGGGAGAAGGAGGAGACAGAGATGGGGGAAAATTACCGGGTAAAGCAATTGGAAATCGGAGGCAAAAGAAAACGGGTTATATCAGCGAGCCCTTGGGAGAAAGAGAGAAACTTGGAAGAAGCAAAAGGAGGATATATGAAAAGAAAGAGCGGGAGAGAGGTAACATGGAAAACGGTACGCATGAAATAAGGGAAAGGATTAAAAGAAACGACGGGTGAGAGTTAAGGACTGAATAAAGCATTGTAAGATGGAAACATGGATGGAAAGATGGATAGAATCGGCATGGTGATAGACAGATAGTAGATGTAGGAAGGTGAAACTGATGAGTGAAAGACAGATTATTGTGGAGGATATTTTGCAGTGCAGTGCGTCAAGCAGTGAGACCGCGGCGGTTTTGGTGGCTTTCATAGAAGGAACGTGACGCCAATAAGAATAGCATTACATTTAGGGATTAAAGGTTCTTAAAGGTACTATTTAACGATAATAATAAGTAATTCTTACCACGCTTTAGCAATGGATAAACGATTCTTAAAGTTACTGTTCAACGATCTTTTAAAGCCATATTTACCTCGGCATGGTAAAAGGTAACATCATGACATATTGATGGGTAAACAATTCTTAAAGGCATAGACTGTAGTGTTTTGAAAACCGTTAGGAAAACGCAACATTTTGTTTCGATTTCCAATCATAAATATCTTGATAATCAGACAGGCGATCGGCTTGTAAAAGTCATGGGGTTCCTGACTGACCTAAAGGTTTATAAGCTAAATCCAGGATTTTGTTTCAGAATCTGAGACAAAGTTATCGGATCCCTTTAAGGAACTATTTAATGACTCTAAAAGGTATTCCAAACCATTTACTACGGTTATTTTAATAAGATCAGTATACCATAGTAATAGATAAACAATTTATAAAAGTACTATTTTAAAGCTGTACTGTCTACAATGACCCAGTAAAGAAAACTTAATCACACAGTGAGGAATTAATGATTCTTAAAATTAGTATTTACCATGACAAAGCAAAGAGAACAGCATCACATAGTAATGGATAGACGGTTTTAATACACCATTAAACAATTTTAAGAAGTATTATTTACATTAGCATAGTTATTGCCGAAAGGCTACATTAAGATTCTATTTAGCAATCATGCTCGAAGTCAACAAGTCACAGACACCATGCCTCGTTTATATAGAGGGACATAATTATTAAATTATTATACGTACAAACGATTCTCAAAATATACACAAATCAGTATTTAGGGCAAAATGTTGTCTGACATGACCTTAAAGTTGTAATTAAGATCCAAAAGGTGTAATGCACAAAAAGTTTTAAAAAATACAATGGATTTTAAAAGCAAAATAAACAACACCGAGTAAAATGAACCAAGTGGAACCATTGGAACTTTAAAAAAGGTCCAGAGCTGAACCCAAACTCCATTTCAAGAATTTCAAATCTCAAGGTATTCGATGGCCTCAAAGAAGTCATAAGCCTCTCCTTTTTCTGTAGCATTGGTTGGTCGGTTCTCTGTTGATGATAATTCTATCATTTAATCATTTACTGATCTGCAGTGGCCTGCATTATTATGATAAACTTTGATGTCATCCACCCCAAGGTGATTATACATTGGCGATAAATAGGATGAGTGTCTGTTTAGGAGATAACTACGTCAGTAAATGATTTTATGACACGTTTTAAGGGAAACAATTAATACTACACTTCGAAAAAACGTTAACCAATTAAGGATTTCAAAAAAAGTTATCTGTGTAATACGATTATTCTAAAGTGGGTGGATCATCTGCTTCATCACGACACTTAAAGGTAGGCGTATAGGGTGTCATCGTAAGAGCCATAAAAACACTTTCATTATGACAGAATGTTTGGACTGGAAGATAAAACGTTAACGAGAAACGTGTGCCTCTGGAGATCTTTAATATGTGATTCTCATGGTCAAAGACAATGTTGCCTCAACTTACCAAAGCAACCCCTCTTCAAAATCTTCTCGAGGCTAGAATTAATTGTATTTATCAACTGTCATTTAATGGAAAATTGCCACTTGAAAACAGATACATGACTCCTCTGGAAAACAAACCTCGGACGAGGATGTATTTTACCCGTCGCCGGAGCCCTCAAATATCCGAAGGGCTGTGCTTGGATATCCTCCATCCATGCATCAAGATCGACCAGTGCTGATTGCCAATTTGCCAAGAAATCTCATGTTTCTTTTACTTGTGTCTCGGAAACATGGCAGATCGGGCACAGATTTGTGGGGTTTGTGTAAGTAAAATCTGTTAGATTTCATCTGTTTTGAAGCGGGAAAAGTTTGGTCTTTTTCTGGAGCTAGAATTTTCAAGTTCGAGGTCATTTGAAAACAGACACAACTTCGAACAAAGTAAAATTCGAGAATATCTTCCTTAAACAAAATAAGAAGTTGGTAAGAAGATGAAAAGAGAAACTATGTTGATGGGAAGAAGTTTAAGATAGATGCAGATAGTCATGGAAAAGGGTGAATAAAGGTTGGCTGGAAATCTGAGCAAACCAAGTACAGTATTGGTAAATCAACAAAAAGATTCGTCGATTTACTTTAATTCTGACAAGTTTCAGTTTAGAGTAGCAGGTAGATAAGAGGTGAAAATTGGAGGATGAAACAAACAAGGAAACAAGAGGCAAACGTCTTTTGGAGAAAAAAAAGATCGGAAAGTTTCCACCATCCCAAAGATTTTCCAAAAGTCAACGTACAATGTATATTACATTTCTTGTGGGTCATCTATTGAAAATGTGCAAACATATAATTCTATCGTCAACACAATATGATACTCAAATTACACTTAAGCTGATTTTCGAATGGCTTTGCGATCTTGTTAGTTATAATTTTGCTTGAATTTGCCATTCACAATTTTCAAAGTCGATACATTTATGCGCAATTCAAACATACAGTCACGTTGTGCACATTACACCATATTATCACACTATATTCCAAATATCAAACAATTCAATAGACAGCTTACACACCCACGATATATGGTAAAGATATGGCGTTGACGAAGATGTAATACTATCTCACTATAGCTATATACAATACCATAATATAACATACCATACATAGCATACCATACGTACAATACCACATCATATTCCGCCTTCACGATAGATACATTTGGTGATGAAATAATATATCATTAAAAATATTGATGAAAGACGATAAAACATCATAAATCTAGGATCCCACTACTATGATATAATATGACTAATGTCAAAATACATACAGAGCTTTCAGGTAAATAAGCTGACACTAAATTTGAAGAATACAAAGTTGATTTTAGTTCGGTACTCGTCAATTACAGCACTGTCTGATTTATTTCATTACATAAACAAGAGTTAAAATATTCAAATATCTTGGTGTAATGTTTGATGAACAATAATTGACTTTATATACGTCTCTTTAGTAATCTAGCCATCTGATTGGTCGAAATTGGAGTCGTGATTTTAGCCATGTCCGCTTACCGGTCTAGTCTTTAAAAGATGCCCGGTTGCCCGCCTTCCAGTAAATAGTCTTTTAAAAAGATGCCCACATGCCCCGGTTAACGGGAAGCATAATTACATTTTGATGAGATCCCCATTGGTTTACGCGTTAAAAGTGTGTATGCGATTCCCAAATGATTGTAACATTCAGTCATCTTTGCAGCGAAGATTAACAGACAGTGTCTCAGATTTTCTGTGATTTTTTTAACCAATCTTTACTCAAGAAAAGAATAAGGTAAATAGTCTTGGTAGATTTTTGTGTGAATTCGGTATATACAAGATATATCGACTGCTTTAATATTCGAGGCCTAGCTGTTTCTATACTGGCTCTCGGGGACGCCATGAGCATGGCAGGATGCAACGTCCCCTTGAGCCTATAACAACAGCTAGGCCTCTCTTATCAGTCGATATAGATTATATAATATGGCCCAAAATGTCTCATAACGACCCGGGTTCTTGAGACGATCTGCAAAACCTGTATTACCAAATATTACCAGATGAGTTTTTGAAAATATTATGTTGTTGAATAAATCCACATTTAGACTGTTGTGAGGTTGAATGATCATACATGTCTTCAAGAATATTTGATAGGATATTAAAATTACATAATAGAATGGCAAGAATGATACTGGATGCAAATCTGCGAACTCATGTACCGTCCTAAATTGGCAAGAACTGCCCTTGCGATGGAATCAACACAGGATGATCCAAGTGTATAAATATTCATGATCTCACACCTGATTATTTGAGAATTTTTTTTCTTCACCAGGCCTATTCATTCTTTTGGCACGAAATTTCGGACTAAATGCTGCACATCGTACTTTTGAATACATGGTGTATACAGGGTGGAACAGTCTAAGTGTGAATCAAAGAAATAGTCGCTCATTGCATGCCTTTAAATTGTCACTGAATGATCCAATTTAATTCGCTGATATACATGTACATGTACCAACGACAAAAGGTTGAGATATGATCAAATTCTGAAATATATTGCTACTTTTGTAATCAAACCACTGTCCCCCTCCACTCCATTTATTTTTCCTTGATGAATTTAGTTATAAAAAGTACGGTTAGCTTTAGTTTAACCTTGTTTTTCTCTTGTTGTTTTATTTTTATTTTTTTGACGGGGGATTTCAATGAAGTCTTTGATTTCGCCTTTATTATTGATAGATTATTTTTAATTTGGTACATAATTATACAACTTAGCAATTTGTCTATAATTTCATTCTTTAATCGTATCATTTTTTAAGCCAAGAGGGCCAATGCGGAAAGCAGTTTTGCAACTGACAGTGCCACCCTGTAGAAATAAAACACTACAAGTAGATAAGTGATAGATAAACAAATATAAAGTAAGTAAAGAAATAGATAAATAAATATATAAATAATTTCTAGGAGTATTGGCATTAAAGAACAATCGGAGAGAGAAAGAATTAGAGAGAAAGGAAGGGGGCGAGAGAGAGTATAGGATTTCCCGGCCAAATTCGCGTGTTTGTCATTCGAATTCATTTACTTTGCATTTAAGTTAGCGCAGATCGGCTTTGCCATGCCAATTATCATTCAATTTTCCAGTTTTTGTATTTAATTTAGGATTTTGGTCGAAGGGTTTCATAGATCTGTCATTCAATTTAGAAACTGCTCAACTAGCATTCAAATTAATATTCACTTGTCGAAGCGTAATTTTTATCATTCAAATTAACACCTGTCATTCGTATTCGTAATATTGTTAGTCAAGTTTGGATTGTTAGGGGGAAGAATTGCAACAAACTTTTACAGTTTTAAAATAATGCAGTTAAAATGCATGATTTGCCATTGGGGTCTAAGCTGTTATTCCATTTATTTATTTTCAGGACAATGCAGATGGGTGTAGTCAGACATAAAGTAAAGAATGGGCGAAATCAAGGGATATGGCATTTCTGCACGGACATGTTCATATACCCGGGAAAGGTGGGGGTACCCTCAATCGCCCCTTTTTACTACAGACTCGGAATTTTACAAAAGTAATTCACATCGTCTCTTATACCCAGCACACCCCTCTGTTTTTCTTAAAGAGTTTCATAGTTTACTTGCCCGCAATCAGATCGATGGCTAAAGACATGGCTAAATAATGAATCATGTTCAAATTATTGACTCTAGTCCCTACCCCAGTCACAATATTGTACCCTTCTTCCATAATGAAATTATGATGAAATTATGATAAATTTATGATGAAACATAAGACAAACAACTTCCTCACATGAACATTTACAAATATACTGAGACCATCAGGTCCGTATAGATGCAAGTCGTTTTTTTCTTCTTAACAATCAAACTTAAATGCTGATGAATATCAGATAAATCTAATAAGTAAAAGTGTATAAATGCAAGAAAATGAAATATGATGAAATACACATGAAAAAAAACAATCTTGAAAGAAAAATAATGAGCTATAAAATGTGTGTAATAAACGAGAAATGTATATTGACCATCAATTTAAGTGCACAAAGTGCAAATTTGAATGCTACAAATGAATTAGAATGCTAAAAGTACACCGTCGCGTTGTCAGAAAATTGTGTTGCGCCAAATCGAATGACCAAATAGCGAAAGAAGCACATTATTCATTAATTTGAATGGAACATACGTAGATTCTAACGAAAATTCCATAGATTTGAAAACTAGAAAAGGGAATATAAACCCGAGATATACCTGACTGCACTAAAACCGTCGAATTTGAACGTAAGACAAATTAATTTGAATGACAAACTCGCGAATTTGGCCGGGAAATCCTATATTAGAGAGAGAGAGACACACACACACACATACCCACGTACAAAAAACACACATAAACAGATGAAGGACGATATATAAGAGAGAGACAGATATAGAAAAAGAGAGAGGGTAAGATAGAAAGAGAGAGGAAGAGGGAGAAAATTGAGATAGAAAGAGAGAGGGCGGGAGAAAGAGAAGGCAAGAGAATAGTGGAACAGGGAGGAGGTGTAAGATACAGGGGGTTGTATGGTACCAGCAGGCTCCTTGTAACTCTACCATACCCGAGGGAACGCGACATCGAGGCAACCCTTCCACCACTTAACACCAAAATTTGCATCCAACCTACAAGACCATTGATCAAAACGCCCTCGTTATCAATCACTTTTCAACAACTCCGTTCACACCTTTTGCAAACTGAACAGATTTTTCCCCTCTCGTGCTCAGTTCGAGAAGCTGATCTTGGGAAGACAAGACAGGAAAGAATAAGAAAGATAACGCCACGGATTGGATGGTGAATATGAGAGAAAAGAGGATGGAATTTCAGATTTTTAACGAGTTTTGAAAATTGCTGTTCTTAAGTCCGGGACTATCTGTCGCCGGCGTGCCAATCGTCCTCCACTAAACGCATCAAACGTTCGATATTCATACTATAACTCCACAGAAACAAGAACACAATTTTCAGGGTTGCCTTTTTCGGAATGTCAAACACACAAAAGATTTGTCAATAACCGTTTCAGTGTCAAAGATGCTTTTCTTTTTCTGTTAAGTACCGATAAGACTGACATTCCAAAACTGGTAGCAAATTTCTACTCAACATGCATGAGCAGGGGATTGAAGAAATGAATCAATTATTCAAGTTTCAATAGCATAAAGGTCCTCGGATCGAATGTAGCCTCTCTTACAACTTGATTGTTTTGTCAGGAATTCAACAAAGTTATACTCTTATACATTTTAGTGAAGAAGAATGAAGAATTACCTCATCACTGTAGAACAAATGGAACACATGGCACACTATAAGATTGGTTTGATAATATAATCATATAGCACATGCATTGTGCTCAAGTCGCGTAACAACATTTTGTCAGATATATTATATGCAAAACTGTTAACATAAAAAATTGAAACGATTTACATCATGTGCAGGCTGCTTTGAAAAACTGTTAAAAGGGGGAATTTGAAAAACATGATACTTTGCTGAATAATCGGAATATATTTATACAAAAGAAACTTTCGAATAATGTAATGTTACAAATCTAAAATTGAGCTTTTCAAATATTGGCGCCTCTATATGTAATGATCTTCGCATGTCTTTCTTATTTCCTTTCGTGTTAATACTGTATGTCTACATCATCTTCGAAAGTCCTATCACCCTCCTTATCGATGCACATTTATCCTTATTCTAATTTGATATTCCTTGGTAATTATAATACAATGTATTACACTGGTCACAGTCATTAAAGCACATTTTGTTGATAATTTTATGAATGTTTTGTTGACGATAGTTGCATAATACATTCTCAAACTAAAGATTCAGATTGCATTACGGTTACATGATCACTATGATCTTTCGCTGCGCCGGTTTTTTTTTGACAATTTTTTTAAATAACACAGTAGATGATCTTAATGAAATGTCTCATAAATTCCCAGATTCCCTTGGAAGTGTATATTACTTCATGAATCTTTCTTGAATATTATGCATTTTCCACTTTGTATTGATGTTTATTGGGTGGATTACGTGATATTTCGTTTTATATAGAATATGAATCATTTGAGAACAAATGATAATAATAATAGTCTTAATTCGAAATCAAGAGCTAACGGCGCACGCAAGGCGTAAGCAATGGTCAATAGAAATATCATACATGTTTGGTGTTATGTCGTATCCGGAAATAATGAAGTTTATTTCATTTTAAAATTACGTTAATCATATTCATCTTTTTCATCGCGAATGGTGAAGCATAAAGAAGGTCGGTATTTGAACTTGACTCTAAATGTGAAGATTGTAACTAAAGAAATAACGTGCTTTATAGAAGAGAGAGAGAGAGAGAATGGCATAGAAAAGTGATCAAGGATTTGGTATCCGACATATCATCAGTCAACGCTATAAAATACTTGATTGGCTTTTATGTGTTTCAAAGCTTATATCATAATCCGAGTTTTACGGTCGTATCTGACTTCTATCAAGTGTGAAGTCTACCAACCTTCCTTGCCTTTGCAAAAAGCAGTTCTAAAAATCATCTCATTATACAAATTTCTCCAAATCCGACCCATCAAAGGACACGAGGTTCACCTTCACATCTTCAACATGAGACGAAGGTATAGGGTTTTGAGAAAGAAGGTGGAGATTATGTGAAAGTTTGGTGCTGGAGCTTGCTGTTAATACCGTTATAATGAAGCCCATCTATCAGACGGTAGGGAGATGGCATCAATCATTGTTAACACGCCGCGATGTGTTATTCACGGATTTACGCTTTCGGATAGAAGAAGACAAGAAACGCCAAGTTCTCGCATCTTTTTAAACACCACTACTCATATTTTTTTCTCTTTCTCACTCTCCCGCATCGTCCAACCTCCCCTTTCTCTTTCTCTTATCTCTCCCTCTCTCTGTATCTCTCTCTCTCCCTCTCTCTCTCTCTATTTCTCTCTCTCTCTCTCTCTCTCTCCCTTTCTCTCGTTCTTACTCCACACCCTCATTCTCCCTCTTTTCTTCCCCCATATCGCCATCTCGCCTCTCTACACATCAACATGATCTAAGACATGTTAACTATCATAAACATGTCGCAAGAACAGAGTCTGTACACTGTTTTAGAATATTGCATTCATATCATTAAGGCATATATTTTGAAGACTCAATGAAATCTGTTTATGGGATAAAAGGGGTTTATTTCTTTTTTTGTTTTGCTAATTGGAAAACATTTTGTCGTTAAAAAAAAACATCTTCAATTAGAATCCCTTTTTAAAGAAGAGGGAAACAGTCTATTTACGTTCTCTTTGTTTTATGGATCAGATTCACATTTATGTCTGTTTCTGTAGTTTAATTCTTCTAATATGTATTTTAGTATGTATTCATATAAAAATGTCTGTCTTTTGTTCAGTTTCTGGTGTATTATGCTTATTTATGATAAGAAAATTATGCTTGATGTATAGGAACTTAGTATTTTGCCCATGAATTAGCTCATATTTTCCCCTTCATTATAGCATTGGCTGCTTTTATAAAATGCACAGGAGAAATACTATAACTTGATCAAAGTGCATGTCAGGTAGCAATTATATGTGCTTTGTTAGCTGGATTTGGACAATTTTCAGCTCGAACCTTTCACTTAGCCGCTAACCTTTATACTCTTCACATAAAATGTTACAATTTGTGTGTGTCCTCAGTGTACTGGCATACCGCTCGCATCGTGGTCTCGTGCACACGCCAATGGACGCTGAAGCAAATGGCAAGATATCACAGATGTATGTAGTAAACGAGTACCTGGTTTGAAGTCATTACTTGAAGTAATTTCTTGAGCATTTCTGAAATGAATATTTTAGAGATTTAAGCGTAGCTTTTATCACCTAGGGCCGTTGTTGTCTGGATTGGATCCATCAATGCAAAAAAGAAAAAACCCACTAATTGCCTAAAGATAAGTAAATCGACCAGATATTGTGATTGTTATTTAATTTCCTTTTTGAGGACTTTTCTCAAAAGTTGTTTTAATGTGTGCTTTGTAAATTGTCAAACAATTTACAAAACTGTAATCCTCACAAGCTCTATCATTTGTTGAACGTATACAATGACAATACTCGGTTATTTTCTTCACATATGATCTCATACGTTACTGGGGTAAATTAATTGATGTGTAGCTTTGTTTGCTGTAACTTTATATGCACAAACTTACACTACTCTTAGCCACAAAAACAACAGGAATTTATCAATGTATAATCTGATGTGACTCGAGTTTAAAGTAGAAATCTACGAGTTATATCTTTGAGAATGTTGATGAAATGAGACTTTGAGATTTAACTAACTTTTATATGCCAGAAGACCAAACCGTCTTATCTAAAAGTAACACGATTACGACGATACACTATTTGTTTGAATAAATACAAGTCTAAACTGATATCATATCAGTATTTCTGTTTGTATTCCAAATAATGAAAACAGCTTGTATATATATACATATATACGCACATAATATATGCACATTAAAAAATAACCTGTATAGCTGACATCATCAAATTCAATTAGTGGGTCACACATAAGAATAAATATGTTTGCACAGATTATTTTAAAGCTTTCATCAAACAGTTCCACTTTTCGTAAGAAGGCTTATAGCTTGAGTCTACCTTAAAATGATTGCAGAACAAAACACATACTTTGTTTTCTATATCGAAAAAGCAAACACACATTCTTAATTTTGTTTTCGATGGACACTTCATTCGGCATTGTTTTCTTGACAATCTCTAATCATTAAGGCACCGTGAAACTTGTTTTGCTCCATGCCTATGGCATTCGACTATGTTTAACTGTACCGTTATAAATACATTTTGAGGAAAAAAAATTGGAGAGAGGAATAATGACTACATACCATTCCTGCTTTGTCACTCTTGCGTTTACAAAAATCTATCGTGATCGACATTGCATTCCATATACATAATCATCAGTATATTAATACGGCAACCGTCCTCAAAACAACACACTGTTGCCAACTTCGATTTCGGTATAGAGTTTAGCAAATTTAGACAAAGCCTTCCATAATCACCACAGAGTTAGTCAAACACTCCAAGAATTGAAATAAATAATATTTTCGGAGGGGGAGGGGGAGGGGGGGGGGGGTAATTTGTTGATGAGGCCCTTGATTAGTTCGCGTCTGTGCCTGGTCAAATAAACATGGCGTCACTGAGAATCAACATCTTCAATCATCGCTTCCAATAGCCCCCATTCACCACCCCAAATCGGATGATTAAATGCTTCCCTGATCATAATCTAACCCTATGAGAAAATATTAAACGTATCCATCATGATTATTGCTAAATATATAGAGAATGCACCTAAGTAGAGAGTATACTATTAATTTTTACCATGTACAAAACATTTTGGGAATCGTAAGTCACAATGGATACACGTGCTATTTAAAACGTTTGTTGTGTTCCCCGAATTTTCAACACGTATGGTAAGTTTTATCATATAATATGTATTATCATATTCAAAATTGATAAGCAGCAGTGAGCATGAGTTTTGTTTTAGCTTGAATTGAATAGTGTGAATAACTTGACATTTTAGACTGTAATCTCTGAATTAGTAAATGATATAGGTTGTTAAATAAACTATGCATGTATACCTGATTAGCAGAAGGTTATGTTTAACAGATGTTTGGTGTCATTGCAAAAGGAGTGAGCGTAGCGATCTATTAGGTGAAAAAAAAGCAGTTTTGTACATAAATGTATTCGAATTCAAAATACACCCCATATATAGATTATTAAATAAAATATCTCATAAATGTCAACGTTCACAGATTACCATATGCAACTATTGTACATTGTATATTCTTTTATTGTTGTTTATCTTTACAATAATTCGAGGAGAAATGTGATTCTGTGAAGAAGTGAGATTTATCTTGATCCACATATAGATATCAATATTAATATGTTGAGGAAGGTCACGCAGTCTTTACTGATCTAACAAATTTATATTTCAGAGAAATAGGCAAACAAAAACCAACTTCGAATGTACTTCCATTTGAATTCATAAAATACTAGGACTCGTGGATCCTTTCTTATGTAAAACTGTAATTGAACGATTGAACAGAATCAATCGTAAAACCTAACATTTTGGGGGTTGTGCATAATGTATCTTATCACTATTGTCATTTTTACTTCTGGTGTATTGTTTTGCATGTGCTCGACTATTTGCGATTGAGGATTTTAGTTTGACTCGGATAATCGCCACATTTTATGATGAGACAGGGCCTTGTCCGTATTTAAAGAGAAATATATTACATGTTACAATGTTTATGAAGTTGCTAAGGCCAGAATAAACGTCCCTGTCGGTACCCTGTGCCTTTATAATACTACTTTCTATCAATATATTTGAAATGAGCTTACTGAATCATTGAATTTGATTGGATATGAGCATCTTGTTAAATAGTGCTGTGGAACCTCTTATCTCTCGTAATTGAGATTACTGAAACAGAGCACTGAGTTTCTTCAACAAAAATTCGTTATAGAAAAGTGGACAAAACACTTTTTTAACAGCAACGTGAAACATGGCTGTTACTAAAAAGAAAAAAAAAGTTCCTATGACTTAGAGAAGGAATCGCCTTACACGCAAAGAACTATTTCCTGCCCGTCAAAATGTAATTAATTGTCTTTACCTTATTTTTTGTTTAACAGAGAGGAAAATTATTGACTTTTGGTTATCGCCAAACAAGTCGTTTTGTTTGACTGTTTGACGTTTTGTAGGATATTTTCCACGGCACGAGACGCCGATAAAACAGGTGAATAAACATTGAAAGATCAAAGAAACCGAACAATAGCAATTGGGGAAACAATCCATGGGTTGATGAATGATGTTGAATAAGATTTGTCTAGGTTATTTTGGATGACAAAAGGCATGGCAAGGTTAGGTTAACAGTTATGTTTACCGATCCTCTCTACGAGTTGGTTTTGGCTAGGTTGGTTCAAGGACAGGGAAAGAGCAAAAAGGCCGAAAAATATTGATTTTGCAATCTAAATTAGGATGACTTTTCAATAAAAAAAATCTGAAAGATTATTCCATTGCGACAAGTGACCGAGAGCCGTACATCGTGAATTGTTTATAATTGTTGGTCATGAGAACGACCTTTGTAGTGACTTAATTTGTGTAAGTTTTTAGTGATTCAGTGAGAATTTTTTTATCTTTTTATCCCAGTGCAAGTGATCCTAATGTCATGATCTTCAGAATAAAGTGAAATTGTATGTTTTGAGTTTCTAAAGCAAAAAGTAGTTTGCAATTAGACAAACTTTGTGACAAAGCCTAGATTTATTCATCCAGCACAGTTTGGTTCACTGTGGATTATGTTCAAGGGTAAAAAGAATTGGCAGGGGAGGGGATAGTCATTGTGTAATCTTAGAATGTGTGGCGCCATGAAATAGAATATTCGCGCTCTTGTTTCCGTCTTCCAAAAATTGTCACATTGCAAACCTTAACATTCGGACAGGGAATGGATTGAATACTTTAAATATTTAGTTAAATAATTAACATGGTATGGCGATTTCAGCGTTTATAAACAATATCATTTATGTTAAGGACTCTACACATCAACTGAAAAAATAGGAACTTGTCAAGAATAGGCCATGTAAAGTGGAATAATTGAAAACGGTGTAGTAAGATCCTTGTTAGAAACAATATTTGCCCTTGTATTAAGTAATGATTATGTATAGCACTTTACTTGCAAAATCTGTCGATTTTTTCCTGAAAATTGTAAACAAACAAAAACAAAAGAAAAATTAAAACACAACACATAATGCAGCAGCATGAGCCATTTATTCTGAGGTCATTCAATATTGATTATGCATTTTGTTTTTGTTTTTTGTATTGAACGATTCCATCGTTCAGCAAAATACAATATATAATACCACCATGGAATATATTAAGAACATGATAGTGTTTATCAGCTACCAATTGAAATCATCTTGTACAATTTTTTTGTCTACTCTTTGTAAGCTAATTAACAGTCGAGCTCAGTAGTCAACGTAAATACTATATAGACTATATTCACATAAACATAAATGATTCTCCCTTTTCGATACCTTCTGACGGCATGGTTTACATCGCCTTTTGTCTGGAGGGGACCCTTGCACTTTCATGTGTCCTTCATGGTCTCAAATGAATCACCAAATGAGACTTCATTAAAGCTGACACTCGGCCTATCATCGTCAATGAATATTCATCAGCACAATAATGGCTGGCCCATCATTGCACCTTCGTTCCCTGGTTAGCAACCAAACCGACCAAGAGTGCAAGAAATTTAACCAAAATTATTCGCGGGAAAAGCCAGCTATTACGGCTAATCGTTAAGAGACGGTTTATTTAGGAAGAGTCAGTAATACAAAAAGGAGGAAGTTTGAATTGATTCAAGTAAAATGAAATAAAGCATACAAGAGTATTTTTTGATATTTTTGAATTTGGGAAGTGATGGTGATTTGGGGGATATTTGTGGCACTTTAAGCAGGAGTGCATTGGCATGAGGGGGTATCTTCCAAACATATAGAGCTCGATTATTTTGTATGATTTAAGTCGTATCGAGCCTATACGCGTTATAACTAATGGCTGGGTAAGGCATTCATCGCCCGCAATACCACCTTAGAAAAAAATAGAACGTCTGGATTGTGTGAAAAAGAGCAAAGATCCATGAAAATGACAACCATTTTGCATCTTCTTTCTCTCCCAATCAAAAACTAAAGTGGGAAGCGCCTTTGAGCAGGTGCCGCTATTCCCCGCCAACCCTGGTAGCTAGGCGACCGCGCTAGCTGGTAAGCACGTCTGACCAAAACAAGCAACTCGCTACGATCTCCTTGATGCGACCCATTTACAAATCCGCCCACTTTCTCTTCTTCACTTTATAGAATAATATCCACGTTCTTTCTTGCTGACCTGTTGAGTTATGTATCTGGACATGGCCATTTTCTTCGGTGACAGCTGACCGCTGCTTCGAGGTAGGTTGATCGATATTTTATCATCTCCAAGCATTCTTAAGAATCGAGTTTTGTCACTTGCACTGCATGTAGACTGTCCATCTAAGCATTTTGTGTGATCTATGGATCGATGGGCACGATTTGTAGCCTATTATTGTATGTTATTGGTCTGTTGAGGTAGTAAACGCTATAGCAGGGGCGGCGATTTCTTTTCATGAACGGGGGGGGGGGCGAAATGCGAGGGACGAGGGAGCAAAGTAAACGAGAGGGGCGACGGTAACGGAAGTGACTATCCCTTCACAGGTATTTTTTCTACAATATTTACTTGGAAATTTGTAAGGATATTATGCGAGGGAGTATAGCGACCGAGCGAGAAGAATTTTGCATTTTTTAAAGTCTAAATTACTCTGCACTCTGGTGCCCTCCAGAGCCCCAAAAATGTGTGTTGCAGTCTTTAGTCATTTGCTATTCATTTTTGTTGTTGCACTTTTTAAAATTTTCGGGGGGGGGGGGGTACGTGTCCCCCCGTCCCCACGGAATCACCGCCCCTGAACTCTAGAGGAATGACCTTTTGTACCCATAGCCTCATCCCCCGCTACCATTCTCTCTTTCCCTCACTATCTCGAGTTTTTTCATTCCTTTCTACATTGCTTTTTCTGTTTTTTTCTTCTCTTTTGTTATTTTTGTTTTACCATACTTGTAATTCAACTCGTATGCTTGCAATCCTATAAATAAACAGACCGACTGACTTATCACATGTGAAAATTGGATATAGCGTCAAATACCAGCAAATGAATCTGTTCGGTTATCTGTATTTGAGCTTTTCGACCTTCTTGGGTCAATTTGTCAAATTGTTGTCTTTACAATTGGTCAGGAATTCCATCGGTTAATTCTACTTAAAGCTCACCCCTATGGACCAGTCTTCGATCAATGATCGCTTATCTTATCAATCAACCAACCACAAGATAACTCATCAATATGTCTTCTGCTGCATGCGCAATTGTTTTACAAGAGAAAGCCGCAGCAGCATCGGTCTCTTTCTCCAAAGCAAAGTCCATACGAGGGAGAGGGTGGATTGAAAGAGATTGGTAGCAAGGGAAAGAGAGAGAACAACAAGAAGAGAAAGAGAGAGAAAGGTAGAGGTAGGAAGAAAGATAAAGAGAAAACAGAGATATAGAGAGGTAGAGAGAAAGAGAGAAAGGAGTGAGTGGGAGGAGGTGCGTGAAGATTTAAATTCAAACAACTTGTCCAATATTTGTGTTCTTTTAGCTTCATAATTAGTCGTGTAACTTCCTCGTCAATTCGTCTTCAGGGATTTGAATCTGCTATTGATTTTACCTGATTTCTAGATAAAATAGCTGTCAATGAATTGTGAACTTCTTTTCATTTTATATATACATGTATATATGAAGAAAAAAAATGATCTTACTATATTCCACTAAACTGCTATCACTCAGGTTTAAAAACGCATCTGGACAGTTTTTGCACATTGTTGCTGAGAAAAGCCCAGCTTATTAATTCATTCCGAACCAAAACCAGATGCTTTAACGAAAGTAAAGGGATTTGGAAAGAGTTGCAAATACAGATTTTGAAATAAAGGGAAAGCTACAAGGCAAAGAGAATCAAAAGTAATAACATTTTCAAATTTTGTTTAGAAAAAAACCCTAACCCGATACAAATTAGCATGCATTGGGCGTATTAAGGGGTTTATAACTATGGTAAAACGATTGCAGTCCTCTACATTGAGAATATGATTACAAAATTAATGATAATTACAATTATAATTGAGGGAATAGATAAAATGGGATTCCATAAAAAAATAAAAATCACATTTCAGGTAAAGACGTCATGTCAGCAATATTTGTTGTGCTCCCACATGTACCTCAAAACCGGAAGTTCTATTGTCTTGTTATCGTTATCAAATCCGACTTCAGACAAAATTACTTTTGAATCGAAACAAATATTTGTTGGTATATAATTGTGGCAGAGACATTCCTGTGTGATTTGCATCCTAAATTACTGAGCAACATGATCTGACTTCACCAAGAGCTCTTCCGTCAGGATAGTACTTCACTTGGCAAGAAATCTGGATTGGGAATCGCCAAAAAGGAGGAGGAAGAGGGCTGGAGAAGGAGGGAAAAAAGAGGCATTCAACTTGAAGTACAACGTGGTTGTGCGCTTGTTGACTTAATGAAGACAATACGCAGACGAAGGGAAAACACTTTAAAATGGTTAATTTGAGAGGAGAGAGGAGCAAATGGGGGAATCACAAAAATGAGCGGAAATATTGAGATTTAGATAAGAGTGTCATCATGGTTCGATTTAGCGAGGCGCAGCGAGTGAAGTCTACGAGCTGTACAGTAGACGGTGGATCGTAGTCCCGCGTACGTGGGCCGCACGCCGCGACGCTAAAGTGCCCCGTGGCGCCGGTTTGGTGTACCATGCAGTTCAGTAGAGTTTCCGGTCGAACCCATGATCACCGGACAAGCTTCATATTAAAGGGCCCCTGTCACGGAGGACAATGATGTGACGTATGCAGTAGGGTCTAATACAAATTCGATATTGTAATCATACTATTTATCAGTAATAGAAACCTATGAGTATGACCCTGTTATACAAGCCACGAATTTTGATATAAAATAAATATATTCATTCGTAAACACAAGTCCTCTGTAGCAAATCATCAAGCGTTTCATACGCGTGTGTGTAAGAGAGAGAGAGAGAGAGAGAGAGAGAGAGAGAGAAAGGGGGGGGGGGGGAGAGAGAGAGGGGGGGGGGGACTGGCTAATGGCTAAGTAAGGTTTATAATTACATTCCAATAAATGAATCAATTTTGAAATATAATTATTGGAGGAGGGATGTAAAAAATGTGGGATTCAAAATGTATTTTGGGCCATTTTATGTATTAATTTAATTTCAATTAGAAGTAAGCTATCACAGCTATTTTCAACAAGACTTTTTAAAGCAAACCATACAATGACAATGTAGCAAAACAACATATTGATATGAACCTTTTTTAAAGGTGAATTAGTAACACATTACAATCCTGTGTTGAGGTTTTTACTGGACAGAGAAAAAAAACCTTAAAATGACAATCATGTTTTGTTTTAGAGCCCATAATGAGACGTGCCTCATTATACAGATGGCCCACAGCTACATATTGTGTAGCAAACACAGGATTTTTTTACACAACATTTTAGAAATCTTCGAACTATAATTTTTACAATTTCTCTGTAGAAGACGTTCTGTCGGATTAAAACAAAAAAGTTCTTCGTAAAATCTTCCTTTTCAAGCACACAATCACATTTATGTCATCTGCAAAAAGAATGCACAAAAGCGGAATAACATTTTTTTGTATTTGCTGTCACTTATAAAAGCATGATAGCTTTAATTCTACAAAATACGAACGATTTCCAAAGAAAATGATAAAATATAAATATTTGTCTTTTTAGCTTTCACCTCGTGTAAAATGTCAATTGTGAAGGATTTAACGTAAATTCTACGTAAATTTAGCATTCATTTGTAAAAGTTTTCACCAATAAATTCTATCGGAAGGCAAATGATCACTTTTTCAGGTTGGAAATGTATACTATCACCGTTTTCATTTTGAGCAAAAGTGTATCTAAAAAGATTTGATGTTTGTTTTTATCCAATCTATATTCGACAAAATTGCTTGATGCGCGAAAAAATTTGGAGTAAACTGTTCGAACTTGTTTTGGGGTTTCTGCAAATTATTCGCACTTTGGTTTGGGTTGGGGGGAAAGTTGGAGTTTGAACAATCTCTAGGGTGATTCATTTTGGTGTTCAAGCCTTAATCAATGAATAACCCAAGGTCACTTATTCACCGATAGCTTACCCCCTTCCGTCTCTCCATCTCGGTGAAGCGGATCGCATCCCACTTCCTCCTAAGACGCCAGTGTTCTCATCAGGAGTGATCTTCGTCTTATCCCAAAGACCCATTAACACGTGTCTCAAGAAGACCACTCGGAGGCTGGAAGATAATTTGGGATGAGATTGGAAGAAAGTGCAGATCTTGCTCTGAGACTTGGTTTTCTTCTGGGTAGATAGGTGAAGACGGTGACCCGAATTGCTCGGGCAACTTTTTCGGGCTTTGTTTCGTCAAAGAGCTAGTTAGGGATGCAACTAGGGTTCATGGTTAGGTTGAGTGTTTGGTCCAGGTAGAGATTCGGTTGATGTAAGAAATTTTTACCACAGAGGAATATTATTGTCCTCCCAGCATGTCTCAAAGGATTGTGAAGTCAGTTTTTCTTTTGTGACAAAAGAAGAGTCTTATGGAATTTTATCCAGTTTTCGTTTAAAATCCGTTCACGAATGTGTACATGTACATGTACGTGTATTGTGAACCATTCGTTAGTAAAATAGTGGATGATAATCAAAGAAATCATAGATTGGATGTCAAGGGTAGAACTGAGGGGTATTGGTCAACGGACCGAATAATTATGTATGCAATTGTTCAAAGATAGTGGAATAAATAACATAGGAATGTATAGGTGTGATGCATGCATCTAATTGGGGCCTTTGGATCGGAAAATGGTAACTTAGGGTTATTGGTTACTGGTTCGATCGAATCAAATCCTATATTTCATATGCATGTACATTGTTTTGAGAATGCAGTAAACATATAGGACATGGAAAGAATTTGCATCAATCATGACAATGAATTCTTCTGGTTTGCTGGCAGATACATGTTCGATGTGTTTTTAGTTAAGTTAATTTCCGAAAAGGAATTAAGCAGCAGGTCACATTTCTTGCTGAGTATTGTGGTGTTTGTAAGATCATTTATACTTTAAACAGTATATATATATATTTCGATAGTGATATATGTTGTAATCATAATATTGTAGAGTTGAAGAGATAGCCTGAGGGCATATAGAGGTCTAAAATGTAAGCCATATAGCGTAATTATGTTTGAAATAAGATTGATGGTGCAATAATGAGGGGTTAATAAAATGGAAAGACAATTTTTTTCCTACCGTCTTATAATGTCCTAAAAGATGCATGAAAATCTTCAAAAACAAGCAAAGCGATAAAGGCAAATTGAAACAAAAATGTTTCAAAGTTGAAACAAAATGGAACTCCCCATGTGCCTCCCCAACCTATAAAAAATGCAGTGTTTTCTAAATTAATGCGTCAAGATCCAGCCTGTTAACCAAACTGTATCGTTCCCCAGATACTAAAACCCATCAACTTGCGCAAAAAAAAATTAACATAGCTTAGTTCTCCCGGGCGAAAGCACATCCGAAAATCGCATATTATTCCATACTCCTTGAGGCCAAGGCAAAGATAATTTTATGGGACATACGGCACGCTTCACTATGCGGGCGTAAGACGCAAGCTATGGGAGTATGGAAAGCCGTTGGAGACTTTATTCACATGCCCCAGACGTATAGAACGCGGCACACGTCTGCTAAATTGACCAATCACCGCCTGTTATTTAGCAGACGTGTGCAAGGTGTTATAGCACACGCCTGCTAGTTTATTAGCACACGTGTGCCCTTTTCCAGACGGATGCTGTTTACTGCGCATGCGTCTGGAATTGATCGACCAATCAGATACCTTGTATGTGTGTGTTTGGACAGGGGGTGCATGCAGCGCAGACAAGCAAAAATGTGCCGGGCACGTGGTGATCGACGCACGTGGTACTTTGACTGTTTTTAAAAGTATTGACTTTGATTTCTATGTCAGAAAAGAATTGTAAGAGTACTTCTATTGAGGTTGGAACTTTCTGATGCAAAGAATAGTATGTCAAATTATAAACGAGTATACCTAACTGCTATATAAACGTTTATCCTCCACCTAGTATTGGAGTATGTAAATACTATAAAGCTAGTCTAGGGTTGATAAAGAAAAGGTAAGTCTAATATCATGAATGGTAGTTTCCTGATTTACAATCTATCATTCAGAACCTACTATAATTGCAAATTAGGTGATATACTATGCAACAGTGCCATTGTGATAATGTGTATGATCCAGTGTAGAAACATAGTTTTGGAACAACAGAGTATTTTTCTCCCCCTCTTCCATCTCTCCCTTATCTCTCTTGTGTCAATCTGTACAGAGGTCAACCCTCACTCGTGGTAGGGGAACACACACACACTCTCTCATTCTCTCCCTTTCTGTCATGTTGTGTTGTTGAGCAACACGCTCCATTGGGCTAGGACAGGGGGATTAGTGAAAGGAGGCATGTTTGCTTAAATTAAGAGCTCAGATTAGAAGTTGGAAACACTGTGAAGAGTTAGCATTTGCTTGGCACAAGGGATTGTCTGACCATTATTATTTGGTAGTGTTCAATCGAATGAACCTCCTCATAATATTCCATAGGCCTAATTGTATTTAAAGGTTGATGTTTGGATGTTGATTGGCTTATAATACAACATATATTGCTGTATATTGCATAAATGAAAGTTATCAAAATTCTTAGAGACAATCAATATTCTTTAGTCTATATTTCTTGTCTTGTATATAATAATAATAATTATAATAGTGGGTTCTTGGATATAGTTTATGAGTATTCCTTTATATTTCTATGTATATGTCATATGGCTAGTCGAAGCATAATAATAGTGCAATAATTATAGGTGAATCACATGCAGATTGCAGTATTGATTGATAAGCTCGTTTTCCTAAAACGATATTTACACCTGAGATTATGTATGTGTTGTGTGCTGGAGGAATACAACATATTTCTATGTTAGTATTATTATTTCTAAATTTGAGAGGATAATAGATTAGCGCGTTTAGATGAGATTGTCTATACAATGAAGGTCTAATTTAGAGTTAAGGTATAACGAATCACCATATTAGGTATGAATGATGTGTACTTATATATAAGAACAAAACATATATCACATTATCTGTATAAGAGTTTATTCGATTTGATAATGAAACTGTTCTTATAATAATGTAGATGTTAGTTAAATAGGAACTCTGTAGGGCTATGCATTATGGTTCAAGGCATGCCCACATAGAGGATTTGTTTATCTTAGGGGTCGAGGCCAAATGCAATGAATTATTGATAATTTATTGCATTTTCTTTGTGTTTTTTTTTTAATTTGTGGGGGCGGCGACGTACCCTAGCCCCCGCTGTTTACTCGTACCAATTAAGGGAATACTGCAGGGAGGGTGGACCGAATGGCGCAGCGTGGTCGTACTGATTTTTTTTTTTTGGGGGGGGGAGGGGGAAGTATGATGGGTCGCGTACATTATTGGAGCACTCCTTTTTTTCTTTATTTGTTCAGAAATGTACGTTTTCAATAAATATCTTCTACATATATTCGGGGCCATGTGGCTAATTAATAAGAAAGTTTTGAATTGTTAATGACATGAAAAACTTTGAAAATCACAAGACAAATTGGCAACTCGATCACTCATGAGTCTGTGACGTCATTCAGGCGCGGATCCAGGATTTCTTAGGGGGGCCAAATTGAAATTATGATGTGACGTTATAGGGGGTGGGTACAGGGAGGGATGAGCTTCCCCCTCCCTCCTCCAAGAAGCGCGGAAGCTTTGACGTTTCATTAAATTATTAGAGAAAGAAGACGATTTGTTGTACCGTTCTCGACTCTTATTTTAATCCTTCAAAAATCTTCTTTGTCTGCTCCTTTTTCTTCCAACGTCCTCTTCCTTTTCTCTCCTCTCTCTTATTTTTTTGTTTTTGTTTTTGGGGCCAGCCCCCGGAAGCTCAGGGGTTTAAGGAAATAAATTACCGTCAGATGAGCATCTAAGGGCCCGCCTTATCAGATGAGCATATTTTGATACCTCTTTATTTTGTGCCACTGGCAGTTAACCAAGTTCTTTCTTTCTTGCTCTCTTTCTTTTCTTTAAGTGGGGGGGGGGGGGGGGGGTGGGGGAGCTCGAGGCTCCCAATCCCCGCCGTTCCGCGGGCCCTGACATGTAGGCATCTCAAGAAGCATATTTCTTGCCTGGCTGTAAATTTAGGAATTTGTCATTTTCCAACAAATGCATACAAAAGTATAAGTAATTTACTAAAAAGTGAGGACAAATCTCGGAAAAATTATGTCATTTTAGCATTATTTGTAAACCACCATGGTGGAACTAGAAATTAACCACGTTTGAATGTTATTTCCCCCAAGCCACCCCCGCCCCCCTATCATTACACCAGTGCCCCCCCCCTCCTCCGTTACACCTTGCTGGCGGGGGAAAATATCGCAACTGATCTCCCCTACCTTTCTTCTTTCTCTTTTTTTTTCTTTCCATTTCTCTCCTCTTTACCTTTCCATTCCCTTCCTTGTCTTTCTTTTAGGTTGACGTGGGGGGGGGGGGGGCAAGGGCCTTTCGGCCCCCACCCCGCTCTGCACGTTGTTGGCGGGATTAACAGCAACTGATCTTCCCTTCTTTTCACCCTTTTCTTTTCTTCTTCCTCTTTTTTGTTTCCGTTTAGCTCTCCTCTTTCCGTTTTCCTTCCTTCTATCTCTCTTTTTAGAGGGGGGGGGGGGGGGAACAGCCTGGGAGGCAAGGCCCTTTCGCCCCCCCCCCCGATCTCTCACACTCCCCTTTTTCTTTTCTTCTTCCTCTTCTTTCTTTTCCTTTCTCTCCTCTTTCCCTTTTTTTCCTTCTCTCTCTCTCTATCTCTCTCTCTTTTTTCTGGGGGGGGGGGGGCAATATATAGAGTAAAACAAATTCAGTTAAATCATGAAAAATGTGAATTTTGAAAATTTATTTAGATAAAAGTCAATAATTATGAATATACAATATTCTGAAAATAATTTCAATTCTTCAAAGTTTATAAAAGATCTTGTGAAATGTCATGCACGCAATACGTTACAAATCATATAACCTGGGCAAAGGCATGGGGAAATCAGGTTTTTGGGATAAAGAGGGAAATTAATGGGATAAAAATATATAAAGCAATTTATAAATAGTGCGGCAATGGTGTTACAAACTGATAACCAAATTGGCAATTTGTGTAGTGAATTCCATTGTTCCATATTTTTTTTCATATTAACAAAAAAAATTCATAGCTTCCTTATTAGTTATCCGATTTTTTTTTTTTTTTTTTATTTTCCTCTCTTGTTTTCTGCATCTATTGAAAGCGAATTGTTTTGAAGTGGATTTAGCCTTTAGGTTATATACTACATTCAAGCTTTTCGTAAATATACAATATTGCACGATATATTTTCCAAACAAGTAAGGAAGTTAGATTTTTAAGATTTTTAGCTAAATAAGATACGATTTTGTGACCGGAAGGCAAATGTGAACGGAGCTTTTATTAGGACTTAGTACCATCTCCAGGCACCCAGAAACTATACAATTTTAGCCAATGAAAATTTTCAAGACTTTCGTTTGTTCATGACATCGGAATTCTCAAAACCAAAGGATACTAGTAATCATATTACTTAGCCTAACTTGATTTATCCACAGTCTTGATTTCATGAAACTTTCCTAACTCCCCAAACGGAGCTGACCGGACTACAAGCCTAGTTACTGCTCGGAGAGGGGCGGGGGGGGGGGGGAGGGGGCACTTCAAAATTGTGTCTTGTTGGGGGGGATAGGGGGTTGAACACTCTGGGGCCTTGGAGGTTTTCGCGTCATGTAGCGTACAAAGGGGTAATGCAATCCTAATATGATTTACTGTTTGAGTTCTATAGTATTTGAAATATTCGATAGTGTTTATATATTACGTACGCTAAAATATATATTAACATAACTATACGTTTTTGTTTAACGCTGATTGGAAATAATAATTGATGATGGAGGGGGGGGGGGGTTGGATGGTAGTATCTTCATTTGTACATTTTGTATTATTTTTTCTTCTTTATACTTCTGTTCTTTGTTTGTTTTTAATATTTGAATATTATTAAGATATGTGCAATAATAATAATAATAATAAT
Source organism: Strongylocentrotus droebachiensis (assembly GCA_035222895.1). Lineage (NCBI taxonomy): Eukaryota > Metazoa > Echinodermata > Echinoidea > Camarodonta > Strongylocentrotidae > Strongylocentrotus > Strongylocentrotus droebachiensis. Next base: position 476,880 of record JAVYIG010000084.1, read on the forward strand.
AATGATAATAATACTGTCTTGTTTACCCAGGGTAGCCTCATCAGTATTTATGCTGTTCTCCCTAAAGATCCCTGCAATCAAATTATAATATAGGATTTCCCGGCCAAATTCGCAAGTTTGTCATTCAAATTCATGTGTCTTGCGTTCAAATTCGACGGTTTTAGTGCTGTCGAATATATCTAGGGTTTATATTCCTTTTTCTAGATTTCAAATCTATGAAGTTTTCGTTAGAATCTATGTATGTTTCATTCCAATTAATGAACAAAGTGCTTCTTTCGCTATTTGGTCATTCGATTTAGCGCAACACGATTTTCTGACATCTCGACGGTGTACTTCAAGCATTCGAATTCATTTGTAGCATTCAAATTAGCACTTTGTGCACTCAAATTAATGATCAATATACATTTCTCGTTTATTAAACACTTTTTATAGCTCATTCTTTTCTTTCAAGATCGTTTTCCATGTGTATTTCATCCTATTTTATTTTCTTGCATTTATACTCCTTATATACTTTTAGATTTATCAGATATTCATCAGCCTTTAAGTTTGATTGTGAAAAAAAAGACTTACATCTACGGACTTAATGGTCTCAATATTTGTGTAAATTTTCATGTAAGGAAGTTGTTTGTCTTGTGTTTCATCATATATTTATCACAATTTCATTATGGAGGAAGGGTACAATATTGTGACTGGGGTAGGTGTTTTTGTATCCCCACTTTTCCGGGGTATATGAGCATGTCCGTTCAGAGATACCATATCCCTTGATTTCGCCCCTTCTTTACCTAATGTCTGACTACAAATATAATTATGCTTTGTCCTCAAAATTAATAAATTGAATAACAGAAAAGACCCCAATGGCAAATTATGTATTTAATTGCTTTTTTTTTAAAGCTGTAAACGTGTGTTGCATTTCTTCCCCCTAACATTCCTAACTTGAATAAACATAATTCGAATACGAATGACAGGTGTTAATTTGAATGGTAAAAATGACGCCTCGACAAGTGACGATTAATTTGAATGCTAGTTGAGCAGTTTTTAAATTGAATGGCAGATCTATGAAATCCTTCGACCAAAATCCTAAATTAAATACAAATCGGGAAATTGAAAGATAATTGGCATGGCAAAGCCGATCTGCGCTAACTTAAATGCAAAGTAAATGAATTCGATTGACAAACTCGCGAATTTGGCCGAGAAATCCTATATAACGATGTTGGTCATAAAGGTGGCCTATTTACTCCAGTTTATGGAATGATTTTGACAATGATTTATTTTTAACAAATCTAGATAATAGTATACAGATCTCAGATTAAAAAAATAAAATAGTTTGCAAGTGTTTGTTTTACATGACTGCTAAAGTGTGTGCTACCAGACGTGGATCTAATGCGGGGGCGAGATGCCTTGCCCCCCCCCCCCCGACAAAAAAGGAGAGAGAAAATAAGGGAAAGAGGAGAGAAAGGAAAGAAAGAAAAAAAAAAGATAAGAAAAGGGGTAAAAGAAGGGGATCGGGGGAGGGGCCGAAAGGCCCATGCCTCCCCTCCCCCCTCAGCAAAGAGAGAGAGAGATAGAGAAGGAAGGTCGGGAAAGGGAAAGAAGAGAGAAAGTAAAATAAAATAAAGAGGAAGAAGAAAAGAAGAGGGGGAAAAGATATGCTTTTGCGCTCCTCTGCCCCCCCCCCCCCCCCCCCCTAAGCGCCAGATACGCCACTGGACACTAAAGGCGTACTCCCCCAAACAAGAATAAAATGAGGTTTATTTCTAATTCGATTTCAGTGATTTACAAATGTTGTGAAATGACATAATTTTTAGTAAATTATACTGTTTTATGAGTTTGTTGGAAAATGATGAATTCCCAAAGTTACAGTCAGGCGAGAAGTATGCTTATTTAGAGGTCTACATGTCAAGGCTCGCGGAACGGCGGGGCTCGGGGCATGGGTCCTCCACTATTTTGAAAAAGTATATTCAGGAGAAGTAGGGAGAAAGAGACAAAAATTAATTGTGACCTGCCAGTGTCACAAAATAATGAGGTCTTAAAATATGATCAACTGACCGTAATTAAATGCCTAAAACCCCTGACTTTCCGGAGGCTCCACCCCCTTGACCCCACCAAGGGCCCTAAGGCGTGCCGCTGAATGCTTATCTAACCGTTATTAAATGCCTAAAAAATCCCTGAGTTTCCGAGGTATAACAAATATGCTCATCTGAACGTAATGAATGCCCCGATAGCCCCTGAGTTTCCTGGGGCTCAGCCCCTGGACCCAGACGCGGATCCAGAGGGAGGGGGCCGAGCGGGCCTTGCCCCCCCCTCCCACAAAAAAGAGAGAATAAAGGAAAAGTAGGGAAAGGGAAAGAGGAGAGAAAGAGAAAGAAAGAAGAGGAAGAAGAAAAGAAATGGGGGAAGAAGGAGATCGGGGGCGAAAGGGCCTTGGCTCCCAGGCTGCTACCCCCCCCCCCCAATCAAAAACAATAAGAATTAAGAGAGAAGGAAGGAAAGGGAAAGAAAAAAAGGGAAAGAAAAAAGGAAAAGAGGAGATACTGGCGTACTGATAGGGGGGGGGGGGGGGGCTTGTGGGAAATCAAATTCAAACGTGGTTTTTTTCTAATTCCATAACAGTGGATTACAAATAATGCTGAAATGACATAATTTTGGAGATTTTTCCTCACTTTTTAGTAAATTATACTTGTTTATGCGTTTGTTGGAAAATTATGATTCTTGTCATGTCATGGCCCGAGGAACGGCGGGGATCGGGAGCTTCGAACTCCCGCCCCTCCCCCCCCCCTCTTTCTAATTATTTAATGAAACGTCAAAGCTTCTGCGTTTCGCGCGGGAGGGGAGAAACTGAATTCAGACGAGGATTAAGAGTAGAGAACGGTACAACGAATTGTCTTCTTTCTCTAATGATTTAATGAAACGTAAATAGCTTCCAACCTTTGAACGGGAGGGGGAGGGGGGACTGAATTAGGACGAGGATTAAGAGTCGAGAACGGTACAGCGAATGGTCTACTTTCTCTAATAATTGAATAAAACGTCAAGCTTCCGCGTTTCACGGAGGAGGGAGGGGGAAACTCGCCCCTCCCTGTATCCACCCCCTCGCATTACGTCACTGCTGGTCACCATTACGTACCAATATTTGGCTCGCATAATTTCAAATTTGCCCCCCCCCTAAGAAATCCTGGATCCGCGCCTGCCTGGACCCCACGCCAATTAGTGACCTACCCGTGTCATTAATAAGGTATCTAAATATGCTCATCTAAACGTAATGAATGCCCATTGCCCCCTGAGCTTCAGGGAGCTCCGCCCCTAGACTCCACGCCAATTTATGTTCCGCGAGCCTTGACGTGCAGACCTCTAAATAAGCATATTTCTCGCCTGACTTTAACTTTGGGAATTCGTCATTTTCCAACAATTTACTAAAAAATTATGTAATTTTACAACATTTGTAAATCACTGAAATCGAATTAAAAATGAACCACCTAAGGGGGAGGCTGCCCCCTTCTAATAAGTACGCCAGTGGTGTTTTGTGACGTACCTGGCGCTTGGTCTCGTTTGGGGGAGACGAGATGAGCGCTAAAGCATATCTTTTCCCTCTTTCCATTTTTTCTTCCTCTTTATTTTTCCCCTTTCTTTCTTTCTTTCTATTTCTTTTTAATATACTTTTTCAAAATGGTTGGGAGGAGGGAAAGCTCAGTCTCCCGAGCCCCGCCGTTCAGCGGGCCAGGACATGAAGACCTCAAAATAGGCATATTTCTCGACTGACTGTAACTTTGGGAACGATTTTCCAACAAGGGGGGCGCGATAGGAGCGTGAAAGCATATCTTTTTCCATATTTATTTTCTTCTTACTCTTTATTTTCTTTCCCTTTCTCTCCTCTTTCCCATTCCCTCCCTCCCTTCTTTCTCTCTCTCTCTCTCTCTTTTGCTGAGGGGGAGGGGGGGGGGGGGGGGGGAGGCAAGGGCCTTTCGCCCCCGATCCACACCTTGTTGGCGGAAAAAATCGCAACTGATCTCCCCTACCTTTCTTCCCCTTTTTTTCTCTTTCCCTTTCTCATCTCTTTCCCTTCCCCTTCCCTTCTTTCTCTCTTTTTAAAGTTCCCTGGGGGGAGGCAAAGTCCTTTCACCCCCTACCCGAACCACATGTGGCTGGATTAATTGCATCTGACCCCCTCCCTTTTTGTTTACCTTTTATCTTTTCTTCTTTCCATTTTTTGTTCCCTTTTAGCTCTCATCTTTCCTTTTCCCTTCCTACTCTCTTTATTTTTGTCCGCCCCCCCCCCCCCTGAGGATCAACAAATTGTTGGCGAGAAAATCATAACTGATATCTCCCTTCATTACTTTTCTTCTTTCTTTCCCCCCTTCCCTTTGTCTCCTCTTCTCCTTTTATTATTTCCCTTTCCTTCCTTCTTCTTTTTTTGTTTGGGGGGGGGGAGGGGGGCAACAGCCTCGGAGGCAAGGCCCTCAGTCGCCCCCCCCCCCCGTCGATCTCTTTTTTCGCCTTTTTTCTTTTCTTCTTCCTCTTCTTTCTTTACTTTCTCTCCTCTTTCCCCTTCCCTTCTGTTCCTTCTCTCTATCTAGCTCTCTCTCTCTCTCTCTCTCTCTTTTGGCGTGGGAGGGGAGACCCCTTCGGCCCTCCCCCTGGATCCGTGCCTGGCCGTGGGTGTGTCCCCCATCCAATATGTACTGACCTGAGCAGTTTTGTAATAGTGAGCAGGCCCCGTACGTACTGAGCTGAGCAGCTTTGTAACAGCGGAGTTGATTGGTTGCCTTAAAAATCAAATTACGAGCGTTCTGCGCACCCGTCTGGACAAGGGCACACGCGTGCTAATAACACCCTGCACACGTCTTCTAAATAACAGGCGGTGATTGGTCAATTTAGCAGACGTGTGCCGCGTTCTATACGTCTGGGGCATGTGAATAAAGTCTCCAACGGCTTTCCATATGGGAGAAGCCACGGCACCAGACGTTAGCCAGGCAACTGATACCCGCGAAGAGCATGGTGGCACTCGCCCGTAATTGGCGCTCTCTCACACACAGGTAATACAATCTCCAGTGTAGTTTGTTTAAAAGAAGCAACGGGGAAAAGATACGGGTGTGGCGTTACAAGTTCCCGCAAACAGAAGAAGGAAAAAAAATCAAGTCTTTGAGCTGGTATTCTTGACATAAATCCAATTAACATTTACAATGAGAGAAGTGTATTTTGAGTACGTGTAATGCGTGAAGTCAAGTGGATTCGCCGCGTACAGAAAGGCGAATTGAGAGTGAAAAATGTAAGGAATGCCCCTGGGCACTTCCACCAAGCTGTCGTCTTTATAACCTTAAAACATTAACATTAACTCTGGATATTTCTTTCTATCATCCTACTCTCCAAGTCTTAGGAATAATAACTCCTTTTTATCGTGTTTATAAGGTCCGTGGAGAGAGGGAGAGGTTGGTGTTTAAATCCCAGCGCGGCAGACCCGTTCAAAATCTAGATGATCCCGGGAGAGAGAAAGGGGGGTCGAAAGACAATAGGTTGAGATATAGTCATGGAGGCGAGACTGAACCCAGTAGCCCTAAACGCCCCGCAGCCAGCAACCCAACGAGTTACCCCCTTTCTCGCTTTGTACACTTCTCTATAATGAGGAGGTGTGGGTATATACAGTACCCCTGACACCTGGTATATAACCAAACCTTACCAAAAATCACCATGTTAGAAAGGGAAAAAAAAATGTCCTACCCAATAAAGTCTCACTTAGCTGGTCATGGCAGGTGACCAAGCGTGTAGATTGAACAAGAACAAAAAAAGGAGTAAAGAGTAAAAACACATAGTTCATTTCTATTTCCATCCTGCCTATCCCCCATGCAATCATGGAGTTTGGTGAGGTAGCTATAATACACCCCTGCGGGCGAGAAATCGTGTAAAGCCTCGTCACAAAGAACCTGTCATCTCGCACATTCGGATAATACAGCTCCCGTTTACAGTGACTCAATTCTTGCGATAAATCTTGTTGATACAAAATTTATCAAACAAAATATGAAACACGTGTTCCTATTTCAGTCCGAACGCGAAAAAGGCACGGACAAAAGGAGAAAAAATTACTATGAGGCATAAGTCTTTTGTGCGATATTCGAAAATGTCATTCATTTTTTAAGCCGTTGAGCCCCCAAGGACACAAAAAGGGACACAATTCTATTCCCTTTTACGTATGGAAGACTTTAATTGCCTTTATTATATTGTGATTAATACACAGACTCAGATATGAATGTATCGCTCTTTAATTCGATTACTTTGAGGAGCACGTCTTTATCTGTAAATAATACGTAACTTAGAAAAGAAAAGAAAAACGGTCTGTGGTATTACTGTTGAACTATTTGATGGGACGGGTTCTACAGTTTATACGATGTGGTATTGTAGCAAATGTTACATGTATGTATATAGATTAAATTTGTTCAAGTGGTGCAGCTGATGTATCCTTACGACGCAGGGAAAGGGAGGGGGGGGGGCTGGGGACTGCACCCCGACAATTTCGATATTACCAATATTCGGACAGCGACGTATCATGTTTGTAATGTTAATATCCTATTCAAATATCTTTTTTAAAGATAAAACTATATTTTATTAAAAAGGTGCATTTTTTCCCCACTCGCATATTTTAGAGTTTGGAAATATGAGTTTGGGGCAAAAGATGTTAGCCCAAGCGAAATTATACCTGTTCGCGTAAGGTGAAGTTTGCCCGGGTTGGAAAACAGATTAAAATAATACATTAGTCTTGTAGTTTAAATAAGGAGATGTGTATATGTTTCCAAGGCATTTGCACTTAAATCGTATTAAATTGAAGTCTATATATAGTATCTAAATATTTAGTTTAAAGTTGCAATTGTAACGTCATAATTGTTCTATTTTGTGATAACCTTTAAGAAACGATAATTTGTCGACGTTAATTTACGTTTAAAAATGTTTCAGCCAAGTTTCAGCCGATATCTAAATCGTCATTTCGATGTAGTTGGAAGATTTCTTTTTTGCTTAGTTTTCCGGCTTGATTAAGAATATCATGGAGAATCAATGTTATGAAATTATAACAAATTACGAAGGTCAAATATTAGAATTCATCCGTGCTTTGCTCTTCAAAAGATGCTTTCTTTTGTGGCTTTTTGTGGATTTGAGATTTCAAAAGTGACTTAAAATTTCATGAATGATTTAAACAAATAAAATAAAAAATAATTTCATTACTATTTTAAAGGGCTTCTTAACACCGTTGAGCATGGCATAAATAAAAAAAAATACGTACACAAATGTATGCATGGATATGACCTAATAAGTCATGTCTATGATATGATATTGATAGTATTAACAATAGTATCGCGAAAATAATACGCCTATCAACCAATACACATTTTCTTATCGCGCTTAAATCAATATACATTTCGTGATAACTCTTATGAATAATTATTGTGGTATTGTCCTAGACGCTTTTGCAAACAAGGGTATAGTCCAACATATATTTTGATTGTAAATTTCACTTTGCAGAAGATTAGATTGTACTTAAAACCGGAAGTAAGCAGAGCGTTTATATTTTATTTAAAGATATAACATTCATTATCGTGGTATTGATTGTCTATTGGAATGACTGGACAGTACCGAAGGATGGATACATTTTTGTTGTTGCATTTTTATTACTAAAAACTTTACACTTTGGGCAGGACAAAAGCCTAGTGCGTTGTTGCTCAGTTACTACATTTTGGTTTAGATTTTCAACACCGCTGTGGAGGGGAGGGGGAGGGCAATCCGCTCTTAATAACTTCCCGGGGACGCTTCCCCCGTCCCCCTGGAGTGCCATCACAGGGATACAAAAATGACACTGGTAATAATGTACTGAGAAGGGTGCACTGTATAATCATGTAATAAAGTACTCGGTATTAAAAAAAAATTGGTTTGAGCATGGACCTACATAGTAGGTCCATGGTTTGAGTCTTCCCTCATCAATGTCATCAACGTCATAACGTTTTATTGAAATCAGTGACCTGTACATTGTTTATTTTCAGGCCTCTGTTTAATTCGAAAATAGTATAAATGAAAAAATATAATAAGGAGAACGGAAAATATATACATGTATATAAACCCATTTTATTTTTGCATATATCCGTGTCAAAACATGCATATTAAAGAAATTCAAAAAGTTAAGCACAAACTAGCAAATTAGTTATTTTACCTGAAACTTTCAAAGAGCCTATTTATTCTCCCATTATTCTGAATAAGTATCATAGGCGTCTCAGGAACAGGAAGATCACATGATTTGGTTTGCGTAATATTGGAAAAAAGAAAGAACAAGCACTAAACTTGAACGTGAACAAAATGACTCCTCGTTTTCAGTGTCAGTCTTTGTTATTAACTTTTGGAACTTCCAAACTAAAATTTTGCTCACAGTCACTCAATGTGTCAATTTTGATTGATCTCCGTTATTCATCATACTACATCATCACTTTATAAACAAAGAAAAATAACGAACTATACCTCAGCCTTTATAATGATGTTTCCTAGGCAACGGGTTATACCTGTTTTGAGAGCAAAGAAACGCCAATTCCAAATTTTATTTGCATGTTTGCTTTTATTCTGCACTGTTCGTGTTTGACGCGAGTCTAAACTAAAGTACTGGTTCAACATAATTCAACAACTTAGTCAGTCCCCCTTTCCTTTGTTGTCTTCTCCCTCCTTCTTTCTTTCTTTCGTTCTCCTTTTTTTTGGGGGGGGGGGCGGTGATCAATTGCTAATTCCTCTTCCTTCTTCTCATCTTGCACTGATATTTTCACTTTGAAGAAATGTTGTTTACACTGTGATTAATTATCGCAAATTATTTTCTCTATTTTTTTATATTTTTTTAAAACAGTAATGGTCATGCGATTGCATTGTGAAAGAAACGTTGTAGAATCGATCAGAAAAGGTTGATCATCTAGCATCTAGCATCTGCAAGGTTCTGGAATCATCAAAATGATAAGATATTTGGCCCATTCTTCGTAAAGTTACAAGCACTATACACAGAAAGATGTATACGGGACTACCCTATATCTCTCACACGACCATGAGAGAAACAAATTTACCAAATATATGAATTAGTAGGCGGTTTCCCGGCAAATTTGTTATCATCATGTATTAGTCAAAACATATTCTTTCACATGATTGGTAATGAGAGCTTCCATTTCATTTTTTGAAATTGGGGCGTTACCAATACTGGTCTTTACCTTTAATCTTTTTGACATTTCCTTTTTCTTTTTTCTTTTTTTTTTTTTTTTTTTTTTTTGGGGGGGGGGGTGTAATGAAAACGTGCTGTGATATATCTAGTCAAAATTTCAAAATTTTGTCTTGATTAAAGTTAACATCCTATTTATGTGACAACTCGAAATTAGAGTGTATTCACTTTGTATGATTTTCTGGAAAAACAATCCACTTGTATTTCTCTTATTTTCTTTCTCTTCCGTCACTTATTCACAGTTTCAACTCAATTAAATACATCACGAGTTAAATTGTGAATACTAGTAATAAATCATGTCTGCATGTCGGAATATTTAACTTTCTTTGGAACGAATTTAATGCTTTTATTATGAATGAATAACACTGAGACAGAGTATGAAAAATAGAAAATATTTAAGAAAGAGAGGCGGAGGTGAAAGCGAGGTGAAGGATAAAATTCAAACTGTCTTCATATAAAGTACTCGATAATTATTTTAGCCAGTAACAATACTAAAATTTCGACATGAAGTTTTGAACCTGTGTGTGTGGTTATTATTCGTCTATATCACTGCGCCAAAAAGGAGATAATTATTTTGCCCTTGGTCTAATTCTCAATTCATATCAATGAAGGCTTCTTTTGCAGTTGTCCTTTGCATGTTTTCCTATTGATATTTCGTTTTCTGTAACAGGCTTTTAATTTCTGCAAGATGTGATTGAACTTCCCTGGGTACTTTTACTTTGCTTGGAAATAGTTCATGAACCCAAGCAATGTAGACCAAAATACACTTGATACTAATTTCATGTATTCAATACAAATTGAAAGTCATATTCATGTCGGCAAAATAATGTTCTTTTATTATAATTTCTGTATTTGGTTTATTTCTATTGAAACTATTGAAAAACACGTCTAGGCCGTTTTTTTTGCCGCTCGACGGTACCGGGGCACGTGCCTCCGTATCCCTGTAGTTATTGCACTGATAATATATAATTCATATTATAGATTTACTTTCTAATCATCTATTAAAAGATATTCCATTTTATATTGTTGAACTCTAATCGATGAATGAATAAATGAATGGTAAATTCAATCAACAAATACAAAAAAGAATAAGTTTATCCTCAAATTTCTACATCTATTCATATATAAACCGATTATTCAACATACCCATTGGTCCGTTTGTTCGTTTATTAATCAATCTCTTAATCAATCACGTTATCGGTCAATTACCTGTTAGTCGAATTATTGATCAATAATTCAATGTATTCACAAACAAACGATTTTAATTTGACACCACTGATATAATGCAGGTTACTATAGACAATTTGTTGAAAACAGGTTTTTCATTTAAATGTAAAGAAATCAATCCACGTATAAATCCGTCCGTCCATTAATCAATCACTTTATTAATCATAGAATCACTCAACCAGCTAATCAGGCTATTAATCAATAATTCTGTCTATTCAGCAATAAACGATTTTATAATAATATCGCTGATATAATCTAAGTAATCAAAGATAATTTGTTGTTAAAACGATTTTCCTCTAAATGTTCACCAATCCAATAAATATTCAAGGGCGATGAAACATATACGATTATGATTAATAACCCAGACTTCTCACCCGCTACAATTGTGTTAGCATTCGTAAAAGAGATTAAAACCAGTTATCAATGGTTGAATCATACGTTCTCTTTCATCAACCGTCATGGAAATATAAAGAGGGCTGAGAATTAGTGTGGAAAAAAGAGTTTAAAGATGATAGAATGCGGAGGGGGGGGGGGGGAATGTGGATGGTTTTGATGAATTAGTGGTGGATTCGCTTCACGCCGGTCAAGGTCGGGCATTAATTAATCTCTTTGATACATGAATGGTCTTATTGCATTGGGTCATGTTCAATGGAGACAGTAAATGGACTCGCATAACTGACTTTTCCTATCGTTGTCAGTTGTTGAGGGACAACCTTGGACGAACAGAGACGGGGAGAGACAGTGAACTCGGACTGTGATCAGAGCAGCTTGACCGTCCTGCTCCTATTGGTGTTGATGCAAGCAAGAGAGATGGGGATAGGAGAGGAAATCATGCGAAATAGAAAGAAAGTAAGAAAGAAGCAATTTAAGGAAGAAAAGGGGAAAGGGAGAAAGAAAGGAACGGGGAAGGTGGACAACATAATTGTGGGGATTGAAATGAGAGAGGGGTTGGTGGATGTTGAAGATAAGAAAGATAATTATATGAGGAATGTACGAAAATTGTAATGGAGAGAGAGAGAAAGAGAGACAGAGAGACAGAGACAGAGAGAGATTGAGAAAGAGAGAGAGAGAGAGAGAGGCAGAGTGATAGAAAGCAAAAGAGAGATAATGGAAATAGGACAGTATTGTAATGAAGAAAAAGAGAGAGAGAGACATTGAGAGAAATAGTGAGTTAGTGGACTACATAGGAATAAGAAATCAACAAAGAGAGAAAGAGGGAAGAAAGTAAAAAATAGAGATGAAAAATGAAGATGTATTACGCGAACGGGAAAATAGAACGAGAGGAAGACAGATATATATATATTTATATATATATATATATATATATACATATATATATATATATATATATATATATATATACATAGAGAGAGGGGGGGTTGAGAGAAATGTATAACATTTTGGAAAGGATGAGGCATGTAAAGGAAAATAAAAGGAGAGACGTCAGTAGCAGGACTGATAGAGAGAGAGAGAGAGAGAAAATGGAGAGAGAATAGGAGAGAAGGAGTTAGCATGAAAATTGATATAGTTCACAATTGCTAGAGCATACTGATGTCCTTCGTGACCCTTATTTTGGTACGGTTGCATTGGATTGTTGACCGCATTTATTACGTCACAAGGCAGGCTCAACGCTTGATAACATGTAAGCATTATAACGCTATTACTACTACTACTTCTAATACTACTACTACTACTACTACTACTACTACTACTCGTACTCTTACTACTAGTTCTACTTCTACTACTCTTTCTGATACAACTACTAAATCTACTACTACGTACTTCTATTGTTACTATTACTACTACTATTGCTATTTCTGTTTCTATTATTTACTTTTACAATTACTATTAATATTACTTTTACTATTACTATTACGATAATACTATTACTTTTACTATTATTATTACTATTACTATTACGATAATACTATTACTTTTACTATTATTATTACTATTACTATTACGATAATACTATTACTTTTACTATTATTATTACTATTACTATTACGATAATACTATTACTGTTACGGGTGAAATAGCATCAATTCTTCTTTTTTTCCAACTCATGAGCTACCTTGAGCGTGTTTCGGTGAGGAAGATTGTTACAAGCGTGCATGAAGAAGTCTAGCGCCAGCAGCGTTGATCATACATATATTTTTTGTACCCAATTTTTCATATTTAATGTTTTCGATTTTCATGCGTAGTAATGCACCATTCAACATTAATTAGTGTTTATAGTTTTCTTATCATAACAAACGAGATTTATTAAAGTCCCCAAATTATTAGTATCAAAACACATAAGATCACAGCACAGACCCCCCTTCTTTTTTACTAATGAAATTATATATTTATCTAAATCATTTAATACAAATTCTATCAACATTACTGGGCTGTAATGATTCATGAGATCATCTGATTTTTAGCATTGTGATTTATTAGTCATGCGTGTGTGGTGTCAATTGAATTACTTTCCACTCTTTCGATACATGAATGGGCACCATTTCGGTGTTCTATTCATTTGCGTATTTGAAGAGAGACAGGTGGTAGATTGCCTTCAGAAAGATCTCTGTCAAGGAGGGTTAAAATGAATCCGAGTTTTCAGTTATTTCGAGTACTTTAATATTATAAATCATGAGGGTTGATATTAAAAACTCAACATTTATAGTTATTTACTTCAAAGATATTATCCGAACTAAGAAATGATGCTGTTAAACTCCATTTGTTAACATGGTGAAGGCAAGCATAAATGGGTCAGGGGAAGGACTCATGACTGATCAGATTCGCATGTCTCCTCCCATATGTGAAGAGAAAGAGAGAGCATCTAATATGTACAGGTATATCACCTTTATGGTTTTAAAAGTGGTACATGAGTGACTGCTGAAAATTATGAAATAGTGTGGAATCTAGCGGAAAATAGAGAGATGTGTAAAAATACAAAGAGAGGGAAATAGAGGAGGTGAGAAGAGGTTAGTGAGATTGAGAGAGGGGGAGGAAGGGAGGAGGGAGGGGGTGGAGAGGGGGTAGATATATGGAGAGAAGGAGAGAGAGCGAGAGAGAGAGAGAGAGAGAGAGATCGGGGAGAGGGGAGGGGGAAGGGGAGACGGCAAAAAAGGAAGAAGAAATAAAAAAAAAAAATTAAAAAAATCCAGTTTCGTAGCAACCTCCACATTTGTTTCCAGCATAGGCCCTCTACGTTTGAGTTGGAATGCTGCATCTTGGACAGAGGCGCCACTCTCATGTACTGTCAGTACAAAAAGTAGTATACTAGTCTACAAGCACAGACTCTAAGTTGACAATTTACCAAAATTCCTAAAACCTGGAGTAGAGCCTAGAACTGTCAGTTTCTGGATGTGTCAGGTGCTGCTAAAGTACAGACCCTACTTTAGTATCATAGTGCAGACATTGACAAGGGTTTGTGAGTGCAAAATAGTCGTATGCAGTGTGAAGAAATAAAGAGGGGGAAGAGCCGTGAAGTGGAGTTGCTGTAATGCGATCCCCTCACTATTGCTGACCAGTGAGAAAACAGGCCATGGAAGTAGAAAAAATAAGTAGGAAGAATGCAGTGCCAGTTATCATGTATAACAACAAAAAAGGGGAAATAAGTGACGCATTAAAACAAAGGCAATATAAGAGGAGGAAATAGGTGGACAAAGAAAGAAATCAGAATCGAATAATGTCTCCTACATAATTATGCCGTTCTGTTACACATGTATTGCTACGATATTTTAATTACATGTCAAATTTTTTTAGAAAATGTTCTAATTTTAATTTTGCTCGTAAGACTATCGCATCTCTTGGAAATATCAGTGTGAGAGATAGACTATGAAAAAGAAAGAGATTAACGGCGATAGGTTTTACTACGAAGAAGGAGAGAGGCGGGAAAGGAAGAACATAAAAAGTATTAATGATATAGAAAGGGGAATGCTAGAGGAATGAAAACAAAAAAGGCATACAGAAAGAGAAGGAAATGGCGAAATGAAGGGAGAACCAAAAAAAGATACATGTACGTAGAAATAGAAATGGTAAAGGGATTACAGAGAGAGATAAGAAGAGATAAAGTAAAACATGGAAAAAGAAAGAAAAAATGATGACCATGTATAATGAGTTGAAGGCAGCATGTGCAAGTGATAATGAGACATGTATCGCCATGGGACTTGGGCATCCTCGGGAGAGAGACCGGGGCCCTGGTCCCCGGTGTACCCCCGTCTGGTAATACCGTCGCTATAGGCGTGAAATATCTGGCCTCGGGTAAAGTGGGATAATGGCACAAACTCTCTCCTTCCATTTCGCCAAGTGGGAGAGGAGCAGAGAAGGAGACGGAGGTGAAAGAATAGAGATATAGAGAGATAGACCGACAGATTGACAGAGAGAGCCAGAGAGAGAGAAAGAGAGAGAGTTTCAATAGTTTTGTATACAAAAATGAAAATTATTAGATGCATAGAAAGCTATAGTAAATTGTCATCCTTTTGTAATCATGAATCATGTTGGAAAGTGATTAAAACTTTCACATCACGGTTTTAGAAGGTATATTCTTATTTTGACGCGGGTTTTTAACTGCTTCTGTTTGCCACAGAACAGCTTTACATCATGTTTATCTTTGTTTATCTTGCTGCTTCTGAATTTGCGTCATAATGATATTGGTATTACCTTCAATCGTTATAAATAATTTTGTTTTAGAAAGGGAAGTGACTCAGAGATAGTAAGAGAAAGACAGAGAGAGTCAGAGAGCGAGGGAGGGAGTGAGGGAGAGTGAGAGAGGTGAGAGATGGAGAAGAGAAAGTGAGGATGAACAATTACAAAAGACACAGAAAGATGTGATTTTTTTTCCTATTTTCGAAAGCAGACGAGCAGTTAATTGCCTGACGACGAAACTTCTTCGTGCGTATCGGAGTGCGAGAGGCATGTGTGGCATCAAATCGAAGCCAGCCCTGTCCCGATGGGGATACGAACCCGACCGTCGTAATATGTGCCACGTCAAGCAGCCGAACTAACGTCGAGTTGCCATTTGGTCCAAAGCCAATTGTCCAGTTCCCAATTCGTCCTATCGCATTTCGTCTATTGTTGTCCCTCTATTTTCCATGAAGTTTGATAATAATTTCTTCAATACTTCTTTCTGTGTCCACTAGTCACACGGTGTTGACCGTTCTGGAGAGGGGGGGGGGGTGGTATCATCACTAATCGTCAGTTGGTCTAACGACAATTTGGTCCGCTCCCCGTTTTCCTACGTCCAATTCCCACTATTCCAATACAAAAATGCTTGCAAGGGCCAGCGGGTGCTTTGTCTCAATACGTTGATATTAAACCCAACAAGCAGTAAATTGAGTAAAATGAATTATGTTTAGCCCAAATAGTCATCAGACCAATTTGTGATAGTTAGACGATATAAATTATGAATAGTTATCAAATTGGTCATTAGACTACTTGGTGTTGATGATTATCGGTTTTGGACTAAATGGCAATAAACCTCTTTTTCACGACGATACTCCAACGGAATTTTGCAATTGGAATGAACAATTTATGCCGTTGATGGCGGTTTTCATCTGTAGATCATTACGATTTCCTTTATTTGTTGATATTCATATCTAAAGTTTCTTCTTTTACATCCTTATACATGTACTATTTGCAAGCCATGCTAGAGGATAAAGTTCTTTTTATTAATATTTTTTTTACAATATAACTAGTGATATAGATTTTTATTTGTTCTGCCTGGTGTCAATTGGTGATTCCTCATTGTCTTAGATCTCTATTGTTTAATCATCTTGGATTTATAATTTCGTAAAATCTAGGAGTAAGTTGTATACAATATTATCATGTTTCATTAGATTAGATTCCGCATTTGTTAATATCATCAAGTAATGTAAGATTTACTCAAATCTTGACATTCAAAATCCACCTTCCCAGCGAACGACGGATAAATGAATTTGAAATGAAATGAACTATATTAAACCAATCATAAAAAATTATTGTTACTTGTGAGTATTCTCAACACCATAATCCACACAATCAGTTTCTTAATCAATTCAAAGGATTAGTAATTCTGAACAATTATGAAAAATAAGCTCAAACTTAGAGGTAATTTAGGACTTAGAACCCTTTGAACCACGCATACCTAAACGCTCATACAAACTCAAGCAATGTCGAAACATTGTATACATGTTGGCGTTATTGCCATGTAATTTATAGAGTTTCACAGCGGTTAAAATAGCCCGGAATGTTTAGATAAAACGCGGCAGATGCGAACAAATTATGAAGAAGTATAGAGAGGATTGGCGAACGTGTAGGCTCTGTAATTGGAGCGGCAGCACTCTCACGAAATCCAACAGGTTTGAAAATGGATGAGAATTAAAGAGGACACTTTCATGATCCGACACAGCGAGGCTTTCTTTATTTCAAAAAGGTGATGTCCCCTTGTGACCCGCGATGACCCCTCCCTCCGCAACCCTCCCCATTTCTCCCCCTTCACGTACGGATTGGAATTTGGGCAGTCTCGTGGGCATAGCGCCCTCGCCAATGCTTCGCGTTTGTAAACCCGGTATATGGATAGCCTGACAACTCTGTCTTGACTCCTCGCAGCTGCTATGCGAGGTTAGATTTAGACAAGGTAGACACGGGTGAAAGTAAAGTAGAGCATAAAATATGGGTGAACGTGTACCGTGGGTGTATTATGTGTGTTAGGAGGTAATTAAGGTACAGTATATGCTATGAAATCCTGCATGCTGTTTCCTTTCATACACGGATTGGGAATTTTACGGGAAAAAAATAAATGTTGACCCCCAAAATCAAATAAAGTAAAAGCAAAGAAAGACATAACGAAGGTATACTATACGATGAAGAAAAAATATGTTTGTATCATTTACATTCAATTCGTAATCCATTTCTAGAAAAAAAATCCTCGAAGTTATCTAACATGCGTAATAGTTTCTTTCCCTCAAACTTTTATTTCCTTCCGTTTTGGAATGGCGAATATTGGTATATAAGATAAAGCCTGACTTTTGAAATATGAATTTCATATTGGTTTGTGAAAATTTTACCCCTTGGGTCCATTTATGTCACGTGATTATAAATTATGTCTTTCTGGAGAACAGACGTATTTCTCTGAAGAACGTTAGCACACATGATTTCAAAATAACTACTTGATACATGATCGAAGAAAATTGTGTATTCTGCGTATTATAAAAAAAGAATAGAAATTTAAAAAACGAACTTAATCACCCCAGTTTCCCCTCACAATTTTTCTTTTTTTACTAATTTGTTCAGGGATACTTGATTATTCAAACTAATATATTCGAAATCAGATTTTTAAAAATATTTTATAGTGGCATTATCCTCAAAAACTAGTAAGCATACCAGAAAAGACTTGGCAATATATATATATATATTCTGAATTCATTCTTAAAACCAACTAAACTATGTTGGATATAGATTGCAAGTAATGGTCGTTACCTCTACATGCTCATGCTAAGAAAAAGAAGTGGATGTACAAATGCATGAACACTGTTAAATTTCATACATATTAAGAAAACGAGACAGACGTGTCGGTCTAGCGGGCCTTCTGGAAACCTATCGGTCTCATGGTCTGTTAGTTAAATGAAATCTCCAAATCACATCATAACAATTTCAGTAATAAATAAGTTTATCAGTTCGTACAAAGAGAACTCACAAAAAAAGCTATCTGTTATTTTGCACATAAAGGGAAGAATGGGCGAAAAAGGTGGAATCGGAAAAAAAAATGGCATAATTATGAACACTTCTTAGTCCATCACATTATTTTGTTATAAACGAATTACTTTGAAATAATAACAAATTTTACTTAATAATAAAATATTATGGGAGTATGAAAATAAGTTCATTGCCAAAATGTATACACATCCGCAGAATGAACAAGCTACATCCTTTCTGAAAAATATAAAGTACACTATAAAATTAGATTTTTGAAAAGGAAGTAGCATTGCCGCTTAGTTAATAATCAAAAAGGGATAACAAGAAGAAAAAAAGGAAAATAAATAAAGGGGGGGGGGGGGTAGATATTTTTGTAAACATGGAGCTCGTATAAGCCAGTTTCGGAAATACAATCTGCGCATGTATAAGGCCTAACTAAAAAGATGTTGTATTGCCCTTTGCGACCGACCCGAACAGCTTGAAATCTACGGTCGGCTTTTTAAAACAGTTTTTATTTTGTTTTGTTAGAGAAAAAATGTATTAAAGCATTCAAAACTGAGAAATATCAACTGAGTAAAAAAACAAAAAAAATATTTCCTACCAACCGACTCATGTTTTGGCACCTAAAGGGCAATACAATTGTTTTTTGTTTAGGCCTAATGGTGACTCACATCAAATATATATATTATGAATAAGTGCAGATGAAAGTTTATAATCATTTTTATTTATGCTTAAATGGTGTATTCCATGATACTTGGGTGGAAGTGTTTTTCCAGAAAATGTGTATTTTGTACTAACTATACACTGTGATGAGCTGGAATATAGGTTTACATTCATCATCATGCTCTTTGGATGTGTAGGGTATAAGGTAAACTCTCTGCCGCTAACTGTTGCGCCCGCAGAGAAGGAGGAGTCCACCTAGAAATGCAATATTGTCAACCAATATTTCTGACTCTTAAAGCTATTTCAGGCTTCAAGTGTTTTAAGTGTTTTGAGTGTGTGTGTATGTGTTGTGTTTGTGTGTGTTTTATTGCCACTATCTACTCCCACATCTCCAAGTACCAATACTGATGGATTTGATTTTTTTTCCATTCACATCCAGTTACATTTATATGTCCGAATGACATTTGGAAACAACAATACAGGCATAAACCGAAACTTTAGAGGTCAATCTAAAGCATAGGCTAGGTAAATGAATAGTTTCATCGTTTCCAGAAAAACAAGAAGGAAAATAATAAAAATCATTTGGCAATTGAACAAACTCTTTCCGTTATTTCTAGATGTGCATTTCCGTTTGGTACGATCAAATATTTGACCATCAAATATTAGACTTTGGTGAATACGTGTATAACTAGGAACGTCCTGCGTGCAGCTACAGCAAAACAGGATTTTGGACGATTCCCCTTACGAGAAATGAAAAAGTGTAATTGGCATAAATATTCATACGGTTGAATGGCAGTAAATTAAAAAATATTACACTTTTATTGTATTCTCTCGACCTAACAAGTCAACATTATTAAAGAATGAACGAACGGGATGCGATACGAAAATAGAATGAAAACATCATAAAGGCAAATATAATATCCTAAACGCAGAATGTGAAGGGGGAAATTTTTTAGAAGACATTTTTTAATATACATTTAATTTAGAAAAACAAGAAAAATTAAATTTAAAGATTACATATACAAAATACGACTAATTCAGCTTCCTAACATCAAAGAAAGCTTTGCAGCAGATTGAATCTATATATTTGTTGAAAAGCCTTTACTTGTTGAGGAGGCTTTTAAAGTTTTAATAATCCAAATGTCGGTGTTGTTTTTACTCCCATTGTGTTCAGCTCGCTTTCACCTGGTGTTTTCACGTTTTACGACAGAATAAAAACACCTTCCCTTTTTTTCTCTTTCTTTTAATATGTTTCACTCCCGCCGCTTTTCTGACCAAAGGCGATAAAAAGTGATTAATACGCTCCCATCGTGCTATGAAATATTGATAAGACGATAATAGAAGTGGCGGAAAAAGCCCGAACAGCTATACACCCGATCGTAGAGCTAGCTGTTGGGGGAAACCTCCAGCGGGAAGGCAGCGTTGCGTAGCCCGCTCCATGGCGCCGCAGCAACAGCTGATAAAGTCATTAAGAGGCCGATGTGAATTAGCGCGGGCCGAGGAGAGCATATCGCATTCCGAACCGTCAAGTTCAGCCTAAGTTTTGATGTGCAAAGAGAGATAGTCATTTCAGAGGAGAGGAATTTATGGCGTGATGTGTTTTCAGTAAGCTCTCTTTCCGTGTCGTAGCATCGTTTTAAATGTTTGTTAATAATAATTGTAGCAAGAAATATAAGTACGAAGAGCGAAAGAAATTGGGGAGTAGACTATTTAAATTATAAAAATGAAAAGAAGTAACAGTACCTCTAGTAGCAAAGAAACGGTAGTTAATATTGTTTTTATAGTCTCAATATTGCTCTATGACTCTTGTACTACTTGTAGTGTGATGGTCGTACTTAAAAATAATTTCTTTTGTATTTTTATAGCTCAGTGTACAGTCTTTTTGCTTTCAACGGTAGCTTCTTCTGTTACCTTTCTTCCTCCACGTTAATCCTTCGCATACTCATTATCATTATCTTTTATTTTTTCTCTCTCTCATTTCCCATCTCTTGTTCTCCCCTCCCATATCTCTGATTTCTCTCGTTTTTGTCTCCCTTTCTCTTGACTTGTCTCTTTGTAATTTTTCTATCAGCTTATCACTGTCTCATTGCTTCTCTGTTTATCTGTTTGTCTGTGTGTCTGTCTGTTTTTTTTTTCTCTCTCTCTCTTTCTCAATCGTTATTTAGTGATGTTTACTGCAAATTCGCATCTCTTCTCATCCTCTCTTTCCTCTTCTGTACCTCAAGCTATCCATTCGATATTCCCCTCTCTCTCTCTCTCTCTCTCTCTCTCTCTTTATAAAACAGTCTCCACAAAGTTTTCAATCTTTTATAGTTTGGTTGTATGACTGTTGCATGAGTTCTATTTCCTCATACATCATTCAAACAGTGGCCTTATTTTTCCCTGTCTCCGAATCGGATTGCGAATCTGCTTTCCCTCTTCTGCCGGCTGCGGACTCTCCGCAGGCTCCCCAAAGCAATAAAGCACGCCGATTCTGCGGGGCATTTATTTCCTACAGGGACCCCATTCTGTTATTAAATCAATGCAATATTAATTGCCCGACATGTGTTATATTCTTTTGATGCTTAGGGATGTATACTTTAATGATCTGTGGCTACTACTTGGAATAGGATGCCCACGCCATGGATGAAAACAAAAATATATAGGTGGGGCCAACTCGGAAAGATGATAAAAAAAAGGGGGAAAATTAGATATGAGGGAGTGAAAGAGAAATAAAGAGACTAAGTTCTTTTTATTGGGGTGGTGGTAGAAAAGAGAGAGAGAGAGAGAGAGAGAGAGAGAGAGAGAGAGAGAGAGCGTGAGGGGAAGGGGGCATAGGCGGCTCCAACAAATATATTGACTAAGTGATTTAGACGTACAACTATTATTGTTAAAATCAAGAAGAGATAAAGATCGTTCTAAGCAGTTGATGAATAATATACAGTCAATTATCGTTTATTATTTACTAAAATATTCTTATTTAAGTGTTCAAATCATATATATATATATATATATATATATATATATGGGTATATATATACGTATATGTTAATCAATACAAGACAAATTGTATAATGAACAAAATCATGTACATTCAGGATTTTCAGAACACTGTCTTAAGATAACTGAATGGTATATCAAACTACAAATACAATGCAGTCGAAATATCAGAGACGGTGAGAGAGAGCGAGAGAGGGGATTTAATTTAAATGAGAGAGAGAGAGAGAGAGAGAGAGAGAGAGAGAGAGACAGAAAGAGAGAGAGAGAGAGAGAGATAGAGAGAAAGAGAGAGAGAGAAAGAGAGAGTGACTCCACAACAACACACTTGTGTATTGCTAATTACTCGCCTCCGGATATTTTTTGAAACCAACTATTCCATCATTATATCATTACTCCTTCTAAATATTGACGAACTAAATCGGTAAGATAGAAATGTTGTGTAATTAGATACGTTCAGCCAACAACTGAAAAGAACGGTTTTGAAATGGAAAACAAGAGAATAAAACAAACGCAAACACGTTTTATTCAAAATGGGAGATATTTAAAAATGTTTATATAATCACATTGCGTCTGCCATTTGCACTTGCGAAATGAACACATAAAATATAAATGTATCTACATGTAATAATGAAACCTTTAACAAAAAGTCGCCCAAAAGATTCCATATTTTTACATCTTAGATCGATAAACAATGCAATTAAGAGAACATCGACAATTTGTACCCAACAACATGCATTACCACAATGTTTACATATACACATTGCCACACATCAAGTCAGTTTGGGTTGCCGTCCGCGTGTGATGATGATAAACAAATTAAAAGATCGCGGCGGGTTGAAAACGGGGCCACGGGATCAACACGCATGTCTCATCAACATATCTCTCTTCATTAGCATAACATGTCCCGTCAGAACATTGATGACTTTACAGGACCAGCCAAACATGGATGAAAATTCTTACAATTTGAAGTTTGACAGCCGTATAGTCCAGGTTATTGACACAAATTTGACTTTTCTCAGACCGCATGCAGAACCGCATATTATAGAATGCCTACATCGACATGTCACGTACGTGTACGTTCCATGGAGTACAATAGAGTATAGCCTTTATATCTTTCGAATAAGTATCAATTGTTGAAATCATAGTCCACGTATAACGTAGTCCGCTCCAAAACTGCTTACAACATGGAAGATTCATGATACATCTATTTTTCTTGTCTCTATTCTTGTAATTTTTTAAGTTATACAAAAAGACATATAATCCATCTGATTAAGACTTAAATAGTAGAGTATATTGAGACTAGCCTTTATATTTTCGAACTTCTGTTATATAAATTTCAAAGAGTACCCTTATCTACATTGCCAAAATTTGTATGCACGAAAGATTTATGATTGATTTTAGTTATATAAGATAGGAGAGAAAGATGAGCGTAGACAAGAGATGGATAGTGTGCGGTTGTGTGTGTTTTTGTGCGTGTGTGCGTGATAGAGAGGAAGAGAGAGGGAGAGAGAGAGAGAGAGAGAGAGAGAGAGAGAGAGATAACACTACAGTCT
Source organism: Strongylocentrotus droebachiensis (assembly GCA_035222895.1). Classification (NCBI taxonomy): domain Eukaryota; kingdom Metazoa; phylum Echinodermata; class Echinoidea; order Camarodonta; family Strongylocentrotidae; genus Strongylocentrotus; species Strongylocentrotus droebachiensis. The sequence continues at coordinate 500,178 of JAVYIG010000084.1, forward strand.
ATTGGGAAAAATGAGTATGGTAAAACCGGTCACTCAAAGATTTCTACTTTTTTGAGGCACTGCATCTAGCGCAATTTGTTTAGGGCTTCAATATCACACCATATCACAGACACTGATAGCACGTAGGGCCATGCATCTCAGATTTAACATTGTTGACATTGTTAACAAAGGATGCCTTTAAGCTAAATTGATAATCACTAAGCTTTGGAAGCAACTTAGGCCGGGCTTCATGTTCCCAGTACTCTGTCTATTTCACACTTTTCGTACATTATTCTCGTTTTGCAATTCACATTATCAAGATATCAGAACATACTCTTCTTGTGTGTATGGAAAAGAAGAGAAAAAAAAACAAGACAAAAAGTAGGCTGAGCCTTAGTCATGAAAACATGAAGTATTTCTCAACAGCAGGAGCATGTGCGTTACTTTTTGCCTCCTTTCTAGTTGAAAGTCATACATAATAATATGGAACAGAAAGTTTCCACAATCTTTATATATCAAAGCATGGCAGAATGCTACAGTAGACAACAGAATAAACAAATCATAACTAAAAAAACTGTATGTTTAAATACAATTCATTAATCTTTTGTGATTATGTAAGTACAACGCAGCCTGGTTTAGAGGAACAATTTTGTTCGTTGAGAAGCGAACCACATAAAACGTCACATTTGCGCATTATATCGCTATACCATTGTTGTTTCTCCTCATCAATGGTTCCACTGTCACTATGATCTACGAACTGTGACGTAGACGTATCGATATTCAACTTTTGTCCTATAGGATCGGTCGATGCAGAACCTCTGACTTTGCCCTGCTTAAGCCTGTTCTTGATTGGTGGATCGTCATCACCTTTTTGTTCCTTGTCCAATCGTGGCGTCGCCGAGTCCGAGCAGGTTTTACCATCGCCGCGTGACTTGCATTCGAGTCTTCGCTGCTTCATGCGCCGATTTTGGAACCATATCTTTACCTGGCGTTCGGAGAGCTCAAGATAAGCAGCGATTTGGATGCGACGAGGGCGACATAGATAATGGTTGAGACGGAACTCCTGCTCGAGTTCGAGGAGCTGTGTCGTCGTGAACGCGGTCCGTATGCGTCGACCAGAGGATGAGCCTGAAATGAACAATTACATGTATCTCATTTGTGAAAAATCAATCATTATTCAGATTGTTATAATGTCATAACGTTTGTAAATCAGGCATTTAAAAAAAAATACATATTACTTCCCAGATAATAATAATAATAATAATAATAATAATTTAAGATTTGTATAGCGCACATATCTGCCTATAATGGCATTCAAGGCGCACAAAAAAGATTCACTATTAACTTTTCAAATACAAACAATAAACAAATTAAAGTTAACGAACTAATAATAAATCAAAAAAATAAAAAAACATTATGACTTACATTGTCATTGTTAAACGTTAAACCTTAAGAATGAAATTGAATCGAATTGAAATTATCGAATTCCATATAAATCCAAATAAATTGAATGAATTATATTGTATAGCATTGGATTGAAATGGAATAAACCAGGCAGAATTTATTAAAATAAATTTAAGCCAATCAAATTAAAATGATCTGAGCAGAAATGAAAAAGTTGTTATATATTAAAAGTACTGATTACAGCTATGTAAGAATAGTTTTAAGGGCATCTTTTTCAATGAAAAACCCCAAAACATCTGCCTGTAAAACATTACATCAGTTTCCATGGTAACACCAACCTGTATCTTGGGTTAGATCCTTTCCTTTGGAGTCCAACTGCATGGGAGGAGTATCACTGACCCAGGGGTACTCTGGTAGCCTAACAGAGGGGATGGTCACCTGGGGACCACTCCTTACCATCTTAAGGACACGCCCATCCCGCTGTGCTCCTTCAGCGAACGCACATGCCGTCGAGCACGGTGAAACCTCGGATGCAACGAAGAGTGCCGATGAAACGGTGGTCGATGATGAAGGAGACGATGATGGCGGCGGCGGTGGTAGTGGTGGTGATGATGAGGATGTGTGATAGCAGGATGAAGTGGTTGTTGTTGTTGTGGTGGTGGTAGGAAGAGGGGTCGCCGCTCGGGGAGATGCATCGCACGGAAAGGCAGACCAAGCGGCGAACATTGGCTCGCAGGTTAGCGGAAAGGTGACGGCTGTGCGTTGGCGGGGAAACATTTGATGGATTAGGGCAGCGCACCTGTCTTGAAAGACTCTGGCTAGAATGTCCCACGCGAGGGGGCTACCACTTGCCCCAAAGGTATTTCCTCAATGAAAGGCGGCTCGAATGAACACTGCTTTTAAAGCAAGGTGTGGCAGTTAAACTTTAAAGGTTTTGAGAAATCGAAGCGGAATTCGCAGCAGATTCAAACTCGTGGCGTTATCAAAATCATGAAGTCATACAAATCTGTTAATATCGAAAACAATGCTAACGCGTCGGCGGAAAATTGTGAAGCTAATGAAATTTCATTCATATTAGTGCGGCTTTTATATAAAATTTCCCGGTACACAATCATCTAGTTTTCAGCTCGATGTCGTAAAAAGCTTTATTTACTACGGCGTTTTGTTCAGATTTATCAACCTTGCCTCCCTGTTTTGTATTCCCAAATCGGACATGAAATACTGAAAATCGGACATTCGATATGATATCCTGACATAAGAAGGAGAAGGCGACAAAAATACGGGTAAACTCCATGTGATGGAGAGACAGAACTAGAGAATGAGAGATGGAGATGGGAGAGGGGTGTAGAGAGGGAATGAGACAGTAGAAAAGCTAGAGGCGTAGCGGAAAGGACAGAAGGGCATGAGAATGAAAGTGTCTGCAGAGAGAGGATGATAGAGAGGGAAAGAGTGAGTGAGTGTGAGAGAGAGAGAGAGAGAGAGAGAAAGGGGCAAATACAGAGCGATAGATAGAAAAAGGAAATATACAAAGACAAAGAGAAAAACTTGAGAGAATGAGATTGGAGAGAAAGAAAAAACAGTGAGAGGGAGAGAAAAAGAGAAAGAGAAAGAGATTCATAAAAATAGGAAAAAGCAAACAAAAGCAAAACAGAGAGATATTTAGAGCGTAAGAATGGTAAATGGGTTTATAGTAAGAGAAGAAGGATAGAGGAGAGAGAGGAGGGATAGAGAGAGACAGAGAGAGAGAGAGAGAGAGAGAGAGAGAGAGATGACGGGAGAGTGTTACCATCTCTGTTAGATATAGACTCCTCGCTGCATGCATGCTCTTTGTAAAGAGCGATTGATCTGGTGTAATTTGCCGTCACATTGGTAGCGAGGTGTGAAAGGCCAGTGTGACGGGGGGCTATCGGGTAGCACAGCTCACACCCACCGCTCAGCCCGCATGTCCGATTCCCGTTCGCCTGGTATGCTTTATGTACGCTTCTCTTCCCCTCCACTTCTCCCCTTTTCTTCTTTATTTTCCCCCTCTTCCTTTCTCTCTTTTTATTTCAATTCCCCAAAGCCAAGGCCATGATTGAGTGGTGGAGTCATGCAGATATATGGCTGGTTTGTGAACGCTTCAACTGGTCCACTTTCCCAAATGCTATTTACCACAATCTTAAACATGGACAATAAAACTTTTACCTTGAACCACCAAAGAATGTGGCGGAAAGCGAAGCAGAACAAGAGGAGATATTAAAACCGATTAAAATATTTCCAATTGAAAAGGAAAATCAGAAGACGGAAAAATATACGTTATTTTGTAATAAACCCTAAGTGATATTAAAACAAACTGACGAAACAAAAGGGTTAGATTTAAAGGGACTTGGTAACATTGTTCAGATGAGAGATAGTGGAGCTAAGGTATAGTAACTTCAATGCTAGATGTACAATGAAAGATAATCTGAACATTTGAGTGAAAACGGACAAATTGGACAAATTGGGAAAAACTGATCTGATCTGATCTGATCGATTCCTTAATTCTCCCAATTTAATTACATTTTAGGTGAATGTAAATCGTCACAAAGCAATAAAAATGGCTCTACATTCCAATCCAGACATTTAAGTGTTGACAGATTTTTTAACGCCTGTTTTATGTCTTTTTTCATTGAAAACGGTTAGGAAAATTCAAAAATGGTTGGGAGAATTTACTGTTAACCACTGTTAGAGGGTGTCATACATTGATGCCTTCAAAGAAAACCATAGATATCTTCGTGGTTTGAGAATTTGTTCAGGATTTTTTTGCATGTCAGAGGGTTAGTACAGTAGAAGGAATATAGTAAGTGACATTTTATACAAAAATTAAGCAATTTTTTCATCAACCTTCAACAATGTTACCAAGTCACTTAAAAAAAAGATTGAAAAAAAAGAAACAAACAAAAGAAAAAGAAAAATTAAAATAATGTTTTCATCTTGTAGTAACATGAAGGAGAGAAACATGACAACGCACACACTGTAAAACAGGGGGGGGGATAGTTGGATTCGTATGGAACGCTATTTATCCTGAGGATAAAGTGGCGTTGAAAATTATTATTACCCGTAGTTAAGACAATATTTGGCGGTAATCCAGTAATTTCTTACTATTATACCAGGTATTCATTTAAATTGCAATTTACCTTGATCGAGAATGATTTATATAGATTAATGTCCTGTAAAAGGACAGTATATAGTTTTAAAGAATTCTGTTTAAAAAATGGGTTTGTAAGCAAAACAAGAGTTAAGGAATAATAAGAAAGAACATTAGCAGATCCTGGATAGTCTGGTTCAACTAAAATATAATTCGTATTCACTTGAAAGTGAGAATAAGAAAAGTCAGATCCAGGCACCAATCGTTTCTTCAATATACAGAGCAATTGCGATATAATGATAGTTTTGAAAAATCTCTGCTGTCTTTAATTTAATATTTTCAAAGTTTGTTCACTATGATAAACCGATGTTATAAAAAACTGCGCTAGAAAATAGTCTAATTAGCTCTATTTATATCGTCATCTCAATACTGAATATCACGTCATCAATTCCAATAAAACTTACCGTAAAATGTATTTAATGACATTCAATGAACATCATATCTTTTCCCCAAAAAACAATACTTAACCTGTTTAATTTAGAGGCCTATAAATGGTAAGAAACTGAATATTAGGATACAGTGGAATTTTCTGTACACGAACGTAGATAATTTCTAATTAATGAATAATTCGATACCATAGGGTTTAAATATAAACTCGACCCACTTAAACTCCATGTCAAGCGGACCGTAAAATCGATCCATCTTCAAGCTGGCCTTGATATCGATCAAGAGCTATGATGAAATACCCTTTGAACAACAATAATTCATCAAGGACGTGTCAAAATGGCTCTTTCTTCATTAAAACAATGGCGAAAGTAAACTAGCGCGTCTTGGAAAGCGCGAATGTAGGGGGAAGCACTATAACTGAGTGTATTCAGTAATCCCTCATGATCTGCCAGCCAGTGTCAGCGTTTCGTTGGTTCACCTGGTCTCCACTTCAAAGCGCAAGATCAAGAAATGTTCCCGCCAAAAATGGCAAACCATTATTTGTCGAGTCAACGTTGGTAAGATCATATCGTCTGTTAAAGGCCAGATATCAGCAGCCCTTGCTCGCTCGCTCGCTATCCGTGCGCGCCGCTCGCTCAATTACTCATCAACGAGGCAGCGTCTATAGCTTGATTCATTGAACGAAAAAGCATATAAAAACACTCATAAAAACAACCAAGAATGGATAGGTTCTTTTGGGAATGAGAAGCGAGTAAGGATGTGGCTATAGCGGATGATATACCACGTGCATTACATTTACATACCATCTCTTAAATTCCGAATGACCGCCAATGCTTCATCTACGTACATTTCGCAATAATAAATAACAGGATTGAAATGAAGTTGCCAGTTTTAAATAAAGATTGTCTGGACGTTTATTGACTCTTGACTGATCAGGCGTTTTAAAAGCTAATCTTTTAATGCGAAGATACAGATTTTCAAGTCAGATATTGATGGCGCGAAGTGGCGCAGAGTGAAATCTTCCATTTCTCTTGTCATTATTTTGTTTCTTTACAGTTTATCTATAGTAATGTAAGAAAATATGAATGGCAAGACGCAATATTGAAAGGAAAGCCTTTTCTAAGAAGGGCATTTAACACACGCACAAGAATGAGGTATATATTCATTCGCCACGACAACATCGAAACAAAAGAGAAGCAGATAAGAATTTACAAAAATAGCAATTTATGAATAGCATACACTGGTATAGTCATGAACTAACAATGAAAAAAGAAAAGAAAATTGATATTAATTGATAGGTTATTTCTATAAATTTCATCGTCTTTGTTCTTTGCTGCAATTAAGGTTATATCGCCACATCCGTTCTCTTTACCCAGTCACATATTAATTCTTCAGAGTTTGCAATGGCCATTTTAATGAGAAATTAGACAATTTACTGGCCATATTCAAACGCAGCGGGTAGCAGACTGCATTTTCTTGCGCGTGCCACAACTACTTTTTAATGGATTTAGCCTGATTTTAGGATGGGATTCCCCGGTATCCTATTTACCGTTTTTTAAATTGTTCCATGTGATCCAAACAAATTGAAGAGTCTAATTCTATCATAATTGTTTACGACCAGTGTTTCGTCAATTTATGAAGTGAATGAAACATTAAAAGATAATATCGACGTGTTTCACAAAATTACCAATCCTAAGACTATTTTTATTGGTGTCTATGTGTGTGAATATATATATATATATATGTATGGCTGAATATCTGTCGCTGTCCCTATCACTGCAGTTAATCTTAAATAAATGAAATATACAGGCCTACCTAAATAATATAAGAAGTTTCAGAAAATATCATAACTTCATTATAACCATGACGATAAGAATTATGAATAATATCGTTAACATTTCGTAGTAGTTTATTTATCATTGGTCAGGTGATTTTTTTGTCAAGTAATTCTAAGATAACTCTCCCATTATTGGTGTGCACAAAATGTTATTACTACTTCTGTTTTACAGGAACAGACGTTTAACCATAACACATTATAGAAAGCATAATCTTACATCTCCTCCTGAAAAAAACATACAAACAAACAAACAAAATTAATAAAGAAACAAAATCATCGTTCTGTTCCATCATAAGAATTGAGGAGGGATACCCTCCCTCACTAAAAAACAACAACATCAGCTCTGATACTATACTTACTATTATGTATCAAAAAAATGTGAGTTCCCCATCTTTGACTTAAATGGCAATGTGCGATTACGTACATTACGGCGATCGTCAATTGGAAATCAACCATCTTTAAAATCATTTATAACTCTCTTATTGGTTGTTTAGTTTCTTAAACGAACTATTCTCTTTCTGTATGTCTAATTCTCGTTTTACCATAACCGCAAGACAACATTATCACCATGTTCATTTTCCTCCAATATAATAAAGACAAATAGCATATTCATACATATTTCCTGACCTATTGCGACCGCTACTGACACGGTATTCTGAGTATGACACAAGAAGCGAATTAAAGAAACATGGCTTTATCGTATCAAGGGGTCACATGGGGTCACGACCCTTGACCTTTGATGGTGATCTCCATTCCATATCTCATGCAATGTCCCAGGCCCTAGCTATGCCAAGACAACGATACCAACATCTGTTCTTTTTAAAAAGGCAAACCTTTAGACATTCTCTCTCCTACCAAACACCCATGGTAAGTACATTATAGTCATACCAATCAGAAATACAGAGTGCGATGTCTTTCTTTCTCTGTGCTCCGCTAGTGCCCTATATATAAAATAATTCACTTTCACTTTAACCATAGTTATTTTTGAAAAAGGACAAAGCCCCTGCGATGACAGCGGCTTTAATAGTGAACCTATTACTTTTGTGTACATGTTTGGAATATTCGTATGTTGATACAATTTTTGCTAATTATAGTGATGCTAAAGAAGAAATCATAATCAAAATGGTAATTACAATAAAGCATCAGTTTATTTGATATCATTATGATGTGGACGAGATTCTGTATAAATGATTATAATTTTTAAACAATTACTATACACACAGGAATATCGTTTAGTGTTCCTGTCATAGACAACTGGTAATATATATATACGACGATTACCAGTTGAAAGATAATAAATATAAAAGGGGGATCAAGAAGAAGAAGAACAACAACAACAACAACAACAAAGTCTGATATAGATGTTGTTAGTCTTTGTTTGTACCTAACAGCCATACATAAAACCTTTATCACTAAAATTATTTCGTTGTTGGCACACTTTTGGAAAGATAGATTTTCCCCACTCAAATACAGCGTAGATGGAGCTATTTCAATATGCCATATGCAACATTCTCTCTGAGCCTATTACTTCTTCAATGAGAGGTGATTGTCTTAACTACGTTATAATAATATTAAGTTAAGACAATACAAGCTTGCCATACGGGAAAATAATAGGCGGGGGGGGGGGGGAGCAGCCCCTAATATCAATTAATAGATGCATGAAGATGATATGTTACCATCGAGTAAATGGAAGTAATGAACTGAAGTTCAAGGACTCGGATATTCCTCGTTAACCCTGACAACATTGTCTAATCATCATCAACCTTGCTGGAGTTTATTCAGAAGGGTTGGATGTAAAACAAAAAATATCAATGACACAATAACAAGAGGAAATTGAAATTTGAATTAAAAAACGAAAACAATTATTTTTTTGATATGGTAGGCCAGATTTGGGGAGGGGGGGGGGGGGCTGAGTAAAGGCTGTGAAAGGGATAAAGTAAAGAAAGGTAGAAAAAGTGAAGACAGGAAACAAAAGGAAGACACAAAAGATGGTTGATTCGGAGCGCATGAAAAGAAGAAAAAAGGGAGGGATCGGGTGAGTATTTGAGTAGATAGAGGATGGGAGGGATAGAAAGGAAAAGGGAGGGATCGAGAGAGAGATGAAGAGGGTAATAATGAGAAAGTAGGAGAGTGAAAGAGAGAGAGAGAGAGAGAGAGAGAGAGGGGGGGGGGGGAGATAGATGATGTTTATATTAGGTAGATAGAGAGACGGAGAGAGAGAGAGAGAGAGACAGAGACAGAGAGATAGCGAGATGTTTATTTCTTCTTTTTTTGGAGGGGGGATGTCTAGGGTGGGACAGTAAACTATTTTTGACTGCTACCGTACTCCTTCTACCAATGTTGGATCATGAAAAGAAAATTTTCATCTCGAAACTGGGTTGTCCCTGGTGACGGGCTTGGCATGCCTAGGACTACTTCTGTCAACACGAGCAAATTTCCATGGATGCCCCTCTGCGCCCCTGTCAGAGTCCCTAATATTTGGACCCAGTTCCACCAGTCTGTACAATATGAAGTTTTTCTCCCTGATTGCCTTCGGGAAAAATAAAGTTTTCGTCTTGAAATATAAACTTGTTTAGCTATTATAGTACAATGTTTTTTTGGTCATTTTGATAGCCGTTGAAATTATACGTCAGCATTTCCCATCTTTACCAGAGTCAACTTTTAACTATCAAATTAAATAAAGTTTAGATATTCATCATCAGAGAGCCTCTACTGTTGTCCTGCTAGATGGTCTACTACTAAAACAAAACAAAAACACCACCAACAACAACAAAAAACAAAAAACAAACAAACAAACATACCAAGAAGGGAAAATAAAAAAGGGAAACATGAGCAAATTCCACCTTTTCTCACACAATGTCCCATTGGTTGCCAGTTCTCCTTTGCATCCAGTTTAAGGTGTCTTTGCTGGTATTAAAGCTTCTGAACGATACTGCCTCATCGTACTTATCGGAAATCATCAAATTATATATCCCAGTTAGGAATAATTGCTTCTCAGATAAGAATATCCTTCAAACTCCCAGAGTCAGAACCAGATACTGCAGGGAACGTGCTTTCAGCACCCTGGCACTCTCACTATGGTATGTCCGTCCTCTCCTACTGCGAGATGCACCCTCCATCAATAAATTTAAGCATTCTCTATAACGCCCATGTTTTTACTCCCTTTTATAACTGAACTTCGGTTAACATTATTTTATATTTTATCCATTATATCTCCTCCTTTCAATCTTAAAAAAAAATAAAGTATAGTATTCAAATTCATTATGTATTATCATATTTTCTTAAAGGATGTAATTGATTTATTGTAACTATAAGTTTAACATTTCCATAGTAAATTATTTTTCTTGTTTTAATCTTCAAATATTTAAGCAACTAATTTATCTATATCTAACATGCAAGTCTCTACTTTTGGGGTACTTGTTAAGCGCACAGAGATGGCAACATATAATGCACTATATAATCCTGACATTATTTAACCCCACAAAAAGACACTAAATAGTATGATACTTAATAACAAAACTAAGCATACATTTTGTCCAACTGTATATATAGTATCTAGACATCTGAATCGGTAACTTATCATTTTTATAATTAACATTTGTATTATTATTGTAAGTCCGAAAGTTCACTGTAACGCACTATAGTTGCCTGTGATGTAGCGTGGATCTAGTCGTGGAGGGGGGGGGGGGGGGGGAGGGGGTGAGTGGCGCAACCAACAGAGACTTTATGCCATTTGTACACTAGGTGTCATTCCTTTGCTGCGTCAGCAACTGACGCTGTCTTTGACGCACCTTGTGAGAGTACCAGCGTGCCAAAGTAAAGGTAACATGAACGGCGCAAACACTGAGTTTAATTCCTTGATTGTGCAACTTCACAACCTTGATCAGCGCAGGTTAATAACGCAATTGAAATGATGCCTCGTGTTCAACGGCATAACATTAGATCCGTTAAATATGAAGCGTCATTCCACTGACGTAGGACTGCGTGGGCGACTGGTGCAGTCTCTGACGTGACTTGTTAGAATGGGATCGTAAAAGAAGTACCTCCAAAACTGGACATTGTAGAACACTGTATGCACTAAATTTCCTATATCAGCTCGATTAGCGCATGTAATGACACAATAGAAATAACGCCTTGTGCGCAAAGAGGCATTACACCCTACCGCCATTGTTTTGGTCATCAATAAAACGACAACAGGTTTGCATTGTAGCAATAATCTCTCGCCCTCCTTTTTGCAGGTCAATATTAGATCTGTTTGTAAATATGATTCCCATGGGCTCGATATACTTGGCTATAGCATTGCATGTCGTCCATCAAGTGCCGTCTCATTCACAAATGGACCGGAAAATATGTGGACGATATAAATGTCGGGTGAAGTCTTAATTCGGGTCACAAACCAATTGGAAATCGTCGTATCGCGTCATCACGTAGGATGTAACGGGATCTTTTATTTTTTTAGTACATTTATAATACTGTCAACGATATGGGTTGGTTCATATTGTTATATGTAATGAGAACATTGCCGAATAAATGACAACAACAACAACAACAACATCAAAAGCAGCAACAACACGAATATCAGTTCGATAATACACCCGACAGTTTACTATAGCGAAGTAGATATCAATAACACAAAAAATAACATCAACATATAGTTTTGATAATTTATATTGATGATCAAAATAATATTGATAATTATTACAATATTATAGCTAATCATGAAATCTAATCCGTTATGGGAAGTCTAATTTATGTCCAGCTACCCAACAGTCTTGGTCGTTGAATATTCAATCATTTTCACTCCTTAAAAATATTTTTTTAGACTAGAGCACAGTATATTACCATATCAAAGTAATTTTCATTTGCAAAGGCATTCACTAAAGAAACAACTTGATTATATCTTTGCTACACGAGTTCATTCAATCATGTTAACTCCTTTGTACAAAATAAAGACGATTGTCTTTTTGGACTAGAGAAGAGTATAATTGCTCATCAACTCTAATTGATGGTTTGCAAAGACAAATACTAACAGACTAACAGAGGAGTTAATAATACAAAAACATTATATCTGCTACCGGAGTCCATTCGATCTCCAATCTATTGTTTAACCTCTCTCACCTTCCACCGTTCGGCTGAGACCACGGAAAATTCTCGTTCGAGACGTCTTGAAATGCTTAAGCCTTTCTTAAGTCTCCGTTAAGTCCCTTCTGTCACCGAATCAGGTGCAGCTCCCGACGAGAAAGAAGAGAAATAGAATAATAGAGACAGCAGGGGTAAAGACGGGAACCCCAGTGCTTTGATCGGGGTGCTCCTGGGGGGTAAGCCGGGGATAAAGATGGGGTCACAGTGCCCGGGGAGGTAAACCACGGACAATTGGGGGAGGGGGGGGGGGGGGGGAGGTGGGGTTGCGACACTTTTTGGGAGAAAAAAAATGATGTTTGTGACTTTATTTCAAATTTCTTTCCCTTTGGTATAATGTATAACAGAATTATAATTTGTACTAATGGCACGGCATTTTGAGAAAATCTCTGTCGAAAAGGGTATTTTTCTTCGTTAATATTGCATGTATTTAGAAGGAACAACATTACATTTTCAAGGTTTTTTCTTTAAACTACATGTAGTAAACAAACATTGCAAAAGAAACTACCAAAATGCTGGACACCTCATACATGTATATTAGAGAGCACCAACATAATAATACTATTGTTACGAATAAACCTTTAGCATCATGACCATATCAAGTATTGCATCATAGGGCGTCCTTACTATTTATCACCAAATTATCATTATTTCCCTGTCAAATTAGTTGACATTTTCCATTTGTTGGAGGTTTTGTATGTTTCTATTTTTATTGGATTCTGTTTTTTCCATAACCACTTGTTTTGAAGGAAGTCAAGACAAACGGCAAAAAAGAAGACAGAGAGAGAAAAAAAGGAGTGCATTCACGGCGACGATGAACAATTTTGTGTGAGATATTAGAGCAAGGGCTATGCAATGTGACTGAACCTGTTTCAGTACGCTCTAGAATGGACCATCAAATAATTTTAAATCTTTAATTTTTTCAGAAGTCTGTTAACATCACACTACCATCTTTTTGGGTGATCAGTTAAACCATGTTTGCATGCTTGTTTTTAGTGTGAATTGGAGTAAGAGAGAGAGAGAGAGAGAGAGAGAGAGAGAGAGAGATAGAGTAAGGGAGATATATATGACTTTTATCGTTGCAATCCGCATTGACAAATGTGTTTTCTCGTTTATGATGGACCAAGGAAATTGAAAAATTAATAATTGATGCCCCCAAAGTGATCAATGTTTATCAGGCAATATAGTTTTTCCCCTTACCAATAATTGATGACCCCCACGATTACGCCCCCCCCCCCCTCTTGCTCTCTTTCTCTCTCTCTCTCACTCACTCTCTCCTCTCTCTTTCTCTTTTATCCCACTCTCTCTCTCTCTCCTCCTGTTTCTTTGTCTCTCTCTGCCTCTCTCTTTCTCTCCCTGCTGACCAGTGCATCCATAGCGGTCACGAACTCCAGCAATATGTAACGGTTAAATATCAACTCTGTTATCGGTTCCGCAGCTCAAAGCAATATCAGGACAAAATAGGGAATAAAAACGTAGTCCTGCAATCATAGTTGGGAAGTGACAACAAAACGACGTTAGCAGAACACGTCCTTGCGCGCCGTAATAATTAATACGTCACTCACGGCGCCAAAACCCTAGTCTGGAAATTAAGACCAGTATTTGTGATCATCTTTTAATGATAACGTTAATTATACAATAACGGCTTTAATATTTATTTCTAACAATATGTGCTTAATTTTGAACAAGCATGATGGTCTACAAAATTGAGTAAATAAACAATTATATCCGAAATACATCGAACGTTTTACTTTTCGGCGCTCATGAAAAGAGACACAGTTTGTCTCGTACAGGTTAATTATTGGAATATCGGATATGTATTTCATGTAATTGAAATTTGAAGTTAGTAGGTGTTAAGAACAAAAAACTTAGAATTCAACTACACTTGGTGTGTTCTATATTTCTTGCAGATTAAAGTTAAGTGACTAAACGTTACCCATATGAATTAAATCAGCTGCATAAAATATTTAAGTAGCAAGAACAGATTTAAATATCCATAAAGCAAAAATCTCTTTAATTCGTGGAAATCATTTCACGTCTCTTTTGTTCTTTTTTTTTACCTCTTTTTCCCCGGATAAAGATGATTTGCAACCATTTGTTACCAATGTTCTGCCATTTGTCAATCGAAGTGAAAACATTTGAGGTTTACCAAAATGCGATATGCATATTACATGGTGTTTAGTTTTTGGTATGATTCCCCCCTAAAGGTTATACAAAGGAGTGTAAGACGGATGAAGAACAATTTTGAGAGTTTGTTAAACCTCCATTTTTATTATCTGTGAATTATTATAGGAGAGGAAGGTTTTACTACACAGTTCATGAATCGAAAACATAACCATTACGCTACATAACACCTTCATAAAATAGCATGTTCATGAATGGCAAGTATGCATTAATAATCACCCTAAAATTATATTTAAATGTAATTTTGAACGAGGGGAAGAGCGGAATAATAATTGTGATGCATATATAAGTAGAGCCATGTTATATTTGCAGCTGTTTCTAATGATACGTCATTAGTTGAAGTATAATGAATGAACCGGAGTTTATCATACATAGCGTAATAAAAATTAGAGTAATTTCACATGTTTGCATAAATGTTGTGTTTTTCTACTTATCACGATATTATCATGAAGTTTTTAATTACATCTTGCTCTGAAAGACCTTTTAATTGACTGTTAATTAATGCTTTACGGACTAGTGACGGTTTGATTAATTCATTAGGACGCGAATGCACTGTTTAATTGGGCAGAGACATGGTTTACGTGTGACATATGCCCCAAGTAAGCATCGTGCTCCTAAAGAACCATGGCTTGAAAATGAAACAGTAATATAGAGCACCTTAAATTGTGTTTAGTGCAGCATTTTAGTGTATAATGCGTTCATTATACGCAGGCATACGGTAGAGCCATTTGGGAGGCAGTCGTGCAGACTCGACTTGCGAGTTTTTGCAGGTGCCTTTTCAGTGGCAAAGCGTTTGACTTGATATTGCAAGAAACTAGTTGGTCACGGCTTGGCGAGAACAAGTGGGGATTTTCACTTGCCTTCTCGCAAACAAAGAACTCATCATATTTGATGGAGAAAACGAAATTTCCCCTCTTTTCCCCCCTCTCACTTGTTTTAAAGGTAATCTTGCTATTTGGTGACAAAATGTATTTCGAGAGCAGCTTCCTCTTTCAAAACTCATATAATAATGTTATCATGAAATCAAATGCTCTTATTTTGGCTGATTGCTTTTTAATTAGCAAAATATTAACAAATAAACACAAACCTGCTGAAAATCGTGTTCATAACAGGTACTAAGTCATATATGAATACTTTGGACATGGTATTGTATTGTGGATCCAACATATCTAACTGTTCTCATGTTTTTGCTAATTATTGTAACGTTTTTATCTGATTTTATAACCATATTTTTGTTTCAAGATCTATACATTCAGTTCAAGTTTTGCTCCGAATTATTATTTTTTATTTTGCCGTCACAAAAATCTGAAACAATAATCAATATTACGTGCATTGGATAGAGTATGGTGATGTCATGGGTTAATGATATATTTATCAAATACATATACATTTCCCAAGCATAAAACAATATGCAAAAGGAAATTATCCGTGTCCAAATTGCCTGTGTAGCTTTAACCATATAAGCGATAATATATGCTTTAATTTTTGTCCCATAAAACAACTTTACAACCACGGTGCTGGCAAATTAATTTTAACTTGTACACCCTTGTCATACAGGCATGTACATGTACTATGAGGCTACTATCACACTTTCAGACAGGATATATAGCGAAGAAGAGAAAATAGCCTTAGAGATAAATTGAGTTTATTTCATAGTTCTGATGAAGATAGTTGTGTTGGATAAATAACCTCAAATATGTACCTTTTTATGTCTGATATGCATTATTCATGAATACCACTTAGTTATATACCTACATTTGCAATGCTTAGACGATTAAACCGGTCAGCATCGCTAATTCTGATGACCTGAAACAAAATTAACAATCGCTACTTCAATTACATGTACTAGTTCTACTACCCGTGTTACCCTTGCAGCTGCTATAATGCCTACGCACCCATATACCCCACCCCTACATTCCAACTCCGTCTTTTGTTGGTGCTGCCGAAACCGTCATGCTTTTAATTCCCTAGTTCGCGTAATTGCCTTAAAGTCTTGGCTAGTATCTCCTTGGTCTTGGCTACACATAGGGCGATGGGTTCAACGTGAGATGATGATGATGATAAAGAAGAAGAAGAAGATGAAGATGAAGACACGTTGCTATCGTGTGACACGCTTGGCATACCAATAAAGGGCAAGATGATGGTTCGGGGATGACCTTCAGCCGGGAAGATGAGAAAAACTGCTTGCTCGAGGACTCATCAGCATCAACGCCACCGTCATGTCTAAAGCCATGCAAAGCGATGCAGTCCGACCTACGAATATGTATCCCGTGTCTTTCGAGTATAATGTTTAGCTTTTCTAGCAAAAACGGTATAATGGTGTCGGGTAAGGTTAAGAAACTATGCGTTTAAAAATTGAAAGGATAATAAGTTTTCCCCAATATCTTTACAATAACAAGAAATTGAAATAGAGGGGGAAGGGATGGATTTTGTTTTGCCCTGTCGTGTTCTTAGACCGACTTTAACAAATAATGTAGCGGGCCATATTATGTGGCTTGAATATGACTGGTAGATGGATGGACGCGTGGTTGGAATGACCAATCAATCATTGGTAAAGTAAACAAATAGTCATTAAAATCAATCATTCAATTAATCACAATGGCACTAATTCTTTCACTGAATCAATCAAAGGACCAATCAATGAACCAATCAATCATTCAATCAATTAATCAATAGCTTAACCAGACAATTAATCAGTGACCTGAGCAAA
The DNA here is from genome assembly GCA_035222895.1 of Strongylocentrotus droebachiensis. NCBI lineage: Eukaryota > Metazoa > Echinodermata > Echinoidea > Camarodonta > Strongylocentrotidae > Strongylocentrotus > Strongylocentrotus droebachiensis. The sequence goes on from JAVYIG010000084.1 coordinate 516,984, forward strand.
GATTCAATCGATTAACAGATTGATAATTAAAAAAAAATCTATCTATCAGTCAACCAGACGAAAATATATAGAGTACTCAATCAATCACTGGATCAATCAATACATTAATGACAAACTTTCCCACACACCCTCTATCGAAACGCACCACATCATAATATATAGAATAATAATCTATCAATGACTCAATCAATAAATCAACCAACCAAGCAACACAATCAACCAATCAATCAATCAATCATTAAATTAATCAATCAATCAATTAATCAAGTAATCAAGCAATCAATCAGTCAATCAACCAATCAATCAATCAGTTTAACCATTTATACATCCACCAATCAATCAAAATATTGCATTTAGTCAAGTGCGAAACAAATATTTGGGTAACTTTTGTCTTCTTTAGCCATGTAATTGACCTCTCCTATCCCCCTCAAAACAATACAAAGTCTCAAATAACCACACAGTTATGACCGTGGTCCCTAATTATACACATGCCTTGTTTTCGGAGTTACTGTTCTGATATCTATGTTTACCATATTGTACCGATAATGAGAAGGAAAGATGGTTAATTTCAATCCAATTCAATTCACTAATTATGATTATGTCCAACTCCAAACATATTTGAATATCCCCCCTAAAGCAGTTCCATTGACTAAATGCACATGATACCGATCCATATGCGCCAGAAATAAATATGACATACTCAATATGTGAATATATTTGTTGAACACAATGGGAAACACAATCTTGATCTAGCAATTTTTATTTCTTTGTTTTTATTTTATTTCTCAAACTTGATTACAAGATAATTGTAACATTTCCTTTACATTGTATAATAACTGTGCCTCTTTTCATTTCATAGTCATTCATATTTCAAAGTACTGTAATACTTATACAAAGTTTCTCTTCAGTACTTAACTCATGTTGCTGTCACCCTTAGCTTGTGAATTTAAAAAGAAAATAAACCTTGGACAATTTTGTTTTATCATAATAGGTAATAAATAATTCAATATAGGCCTATTTCTGAACGTACCATTTGTTTGTATTTGTATTCAAAGAAAGGTGACAAGGCTAAATCTAACTAAAACCTTTTGTGTGTGTTTTTGTTGTTACTATTCCTATTTCTATTATTACTATTCCTTTTAAAGAGGGAGGGGGGACTATCCCCGTATACCCTTATGTACGCCACTGACCCCCGCCATACATAATGACATGCGCACTCTTACGTAATCTACAGTAGATTCGGAGTTGGTACCAGTTCTGAGTTTATGAACCCTTTGAATACCAAACTCGGAGTTGACCGTGTGGAAAATGTGTTCTATACCAAAATCAAATTAAATTACATTGTGTATACAAAGGTAATTCCTATAATTCATACAACAACCGCTTGATATTTAAAAAAAATCGTATGTGTCAATGGCATTTTACGGGACTATACGGATAACACTTTCCCGCATATCAATGGCAAATCTGTTAATAATATCTGAAATTAGAAGATGATATTATTTTCCACATTCATCATTTTGTTTGAAGTCCTCATTATTATTTTTGGGTAGATTTTAACTGTCTGAAAAGACCCTGATTTATCATTATAATAATTACATAACAACTAAATTATGTTTAGAACAAACACATTTCATGTAGTGTTGACGAATCCCTATGATGTTGGTGCTATTTTGATCTAACGCTGCATATTACCTGTAGAAAATTGAATGATAGAATAAATAACACTACGGCCTGTATACTGCAAGTCGTAGGACAAGGTTGCATTCTGGTCAAAGTGAGAAAAAAAAACAAGTAATTCGTAATTTTCGTATGCTCTCTCACTGTTTTATCCTTATTCTTAAGATTATCATAGTAGACATGTCATATCAAAAGGACTGCTTTTAAAGTGCCCTCATATTTCAAATATAAGTAACATTCAAAATTATTACAATGTTTAAAATATTGATCATAGTTTTGATGCCTGAAGCATGTGTAAGGACCATTATCATTTTGTGTAGCGCTTTATATTGTTAATTGATTTGGTGCTTTTTTATGATTATAAAACCTTATAATACATAATACATTTTATATGCAACATAATCCAAATAATTTCTAGACATTTTTCTGAAATATAATTATACAAATTCAACTGGGGCACTAGGGCCCATTCGCATCTTTCTTGTATGTCAACCAAATTAGGTAATACAATTTTTGAATTAATATGTCAACTATAGCTGCAATCTACAGATTGTGTTTAAATTTGAATCGTATGAATCAGAAAACCCTGAAATCTTGTTTACAAAATTATATTAAATGACATATTAAGTTTTACATTTTGCACATTTCTATACTTATATCAAACGAGTAAAATCTGATTTGAATGCCATCACTCGAATTTTTGAGTTACAGTGACCAACAATAGCGGCAAAATGTGGCAAGTATACTGGCTGTTATTTAGAGTAAAGCTATCGTTCTGATTCTTCTTCTTATCTTAAGTACTTGACAGTTTTTGAATCATTCATACAGTACATGATTTTTATACAATGAACTTTGAAAAGATTTTCTACATACTATAATGCTCTCCTGCTCCGCGAAACCTTCCTAAGACTATAATATAAATAAAAAGTGTTTATCATCTCATGGAGTTGTGCATAGTCATTCAGTTGCAGGTTGAAAACGTCTTCTCGAATCACATCACATCCGAATTAATTCCTGAACATTCACAATAAATGTTTTTGTCAATATTTACAACAATCAAAATGAGTCATAACGAGTGTCACAAGTGTGTTAGATGTGGTGTTGCTTCAAGCGATTGTTCTTGTGTACACGAGTAGGAGAATTGACAGTAGGCTGGCGCCCCGCGAAATGACCTGTCGGAGTGGTGCGAGCTACCCGGGTGGAAACCGAAGAGAAACGGCTCGCCGCTGACATGTCCAGCCCGCTCGGCTTGGCGAGCTAGCACAGAGTCCGATACTTTGATCCCTCTTTCTGCTCGCTCTGTTTCTTTCATATCTCGTTTGTATTTCATTCTTCGATTCTGAAACCATATTTTGATTTGTCTCTCTGTGAGATTCAAAGATTTTGCCATTTCAACCCGCCGTGGTCGACACAAATAGCGGTTGAAATGAAACTCCTTTTCCAGCTCGACTAGCTGTGCGCTGGTAAAAGCCGTGCGATTTCGCTTCGGACTGCTACCGCCGTTTCCCCCGCTGCATCCTCCGCTACTTCCCCCGTTCATAGACCCGGAGCTTCCGCTCTCTCTCGGGCTGATGCTGTTGGCGTGGTTACTAAGATTTGGGCTCATCGCGCTACCTTGTGGTGCTCCATGCCCGGCTCCTGCTACTCCGGCTCCTGGTGCTCCTGCTATAACTGCTCCGCCTCCATGTCCTCCGCTAAGGATTTCATTCGGGATATTAGGTGGACTCTCGCTAGGCGGTACCGCTGGCATAGGCTTCTTTTTATCATCGATTACTGAAAGGAAAAGAAAGAAAGAGAGAGAGATACATGTTTGAGAAATTATGTTTATTTTATGCACTGAAATCAGGCTGTCTGAAATATGTATAATGTAAGACTTGAAGTCGAGTATAGATTAAATATTTACATCAGTTATTGCTGTATATTTGTACAGACCATAAGTATACACAATGAGTGATTGCATCACTCGATTCGAGCTAGGTTATTTTGAATAATTTAACGTTAAAACACCCCGTTTTATAGAACACAATAAAATATCAGGAGAACAGTTTATAAACATCACATTTCAATATAAAAAAAACTAAACAGATTAATTGCTATAGAAGAAGGGGAAGTTTGTGATCAGTCGCGAGCACTCGTGACATTCATCATTAACACGCCGATGTGATGGTGGCAAGTGTTATGTATGCTCTTGACACGTGAGATAAAAACATCATCATTAACAATAACAAAATAATAACAATAATCAAGTAATTTAATAAAGAAATAAAACGAAGCTGATTAATAAAAATACGACGACAAATTGATTGCTTCCTTAACGCAAAAAGTCGGAGGAGATAAATGTCTCTATGAAGCTAAAGTCCTTCTAAAAACGCACAAAAATGTGACGCAATAAAATAATAATATAACTTAAAAGCAATTATGACAAAGATCGACACATTGATTCCAGTAATAATCAATTTCACGAATTAAAAAGTATAGAAATGGTCAGAAAGGAAACGAGAGAGAATGAAAAATGGATTAAAAGAGAGAAATGGAGTGAGAGAGATAGATATGGGAATATTTTATTAAGTTTATCATTCCTTGTCAATAATATTTGAAAATAATTTACAATCTATGTTTACCAAAACTCTCTCCAACTCTCCCCCTTTTCTCTCTCTCTTTCACACACTCTCTCCCTCTCTCTTTCTCTCTCACTCTCTTCCTCTCTCTTTCTCTCCCTCTCTCTTCCCTACCCACCTCTCTATTTCTTTGAGGTTAACTTAGTCATTAACCCATGCACCGTCAGTCAAATACGTCACACAGTTTATCTCAAAACGGCTTGCTTGAAAAATGCAAATACACCACATCATGTCAAACATGAAAATGCATATGTTACAGTATACTATAGAAATCCGCATACTTCATTATTTACATGCAGCAATGCTGTAAAAATAATATCTTCAGGATGATTATAATGCTTCGATGGACAAAAATTAAGGAATGTATTTATAAAAATGATGCAATTTGAATAGATAAACCATAACATGTAACATTTTATCCTTAAAACCAAAGTAGTAAAATTTGCAAATTTAATTCTTCATCACATATTTCAAGATATACCCCTACCGCTTGAATATGACGAGTAAGTAAAAAGTAAGTAAATAAAACGAATCAAATTACCATTTTCTAACAACACTTGATAATGATACGTTATTCCACAACTTAAATTGTCCTCGAAACGCTGTAAAATTTCAAGTATGGTATTTTCCATCCCAAGTTACCGTCTTCATACGATATTATAGTCACTGATGCATATATTTAATATGATCATGACATTTTGTGGCGAAAATGATGTGAAGGGTAGTAAGCATGTCTAAATAAATTGAGTGTAGAAGGTAGAACAATAAAATTATATAGAATGAATATGTCGACTCTTCCAATCTTTAGATATTAAATGGGCGATGTTCTTCAATTGAAAATACCCCCAATAATTTTAGTTCACAAAATACAAAGGCAAACAAAATGTTTTCTGTGTCCATTCCTGTTTTAAATTCTCCATGGTAACCTAATGATGAAAATATCATGAAATTATCGCCTGGATACTTCAAATTACATTTCACACATCACATTTATGTACTGAATATTAATTCAATGATAAATAAAGTGCTTTTTACAAAACATTCAAGTAAATTAACTTCGTGTATTACAGCCAATTTACACAATTTCATCGATCCTCAAAAAGAAGGAAAAGAAGGTCAAATTGACAGCGTTTTAAGATACTTAATTTACTTGTTCTGTTTACCAGCATTAATGTAAGATTTTAGTTTTTGTGTGATTCCACTTATCTTTTAAGATTTTGTCTAAATGTTTTGTATTGTGAAGGCGACGAATTTCAGTGAGTCTTAAGTGTATTAAAAGTAATATGTCAATGAAATCTATCACAAATCTGAATTGAACTTAGTTTTGCAAGCAATTATTTGTTGTCTTTATCACTATCGTTAACCTGATGTGCTCACGATATAAATAGCCTTTTTTTCCCTAAGAAGAAAATGTAAGTTTCTAAAAGTTAGCTGGTTTAATTTTTTTATTTTCGTGTCACAATGATCTCTTGAGGGACGGACCCCACTGACGAAACGTTTATAAATTTGTAAACGTAGAGACCAAGCCATGTAAATGTTGGCATACATCCAATCGATTATTTCATGAACTGTAAAAAGGAAGAGCTTGTGAAAAGGTCAGTCTGATTTTCACATTTCACAGGATTATAAGGGGCATGATGCATGGGGAAAAGAGAAACGTCAACTATTGACGTTTATATCAAACAAGCAGCATGCCAGTAACATTCTTTAGACTTTTAAGATTTATTTTCTTACTGTATGTTGAATATGCAGTACTGCAGAACATGGTATCGATTTTGTAAAAGAAACTCATCATGCAATGATAAAGGTGATAGGTTTTTAGGTAATATTTGTAAAAAGTCAATTTGTTACGTCAAAAAATATATTGTAGTTTCTCGTCATGTATTCTTATTGTAGGTAATAATTAAAGTGTTTGCTAAAAAATAATCCTATATCACCATTCGTCACATAGCAAAACGTAGTTTGTTGAAGGGTCGTTTGACAAAACAAACAGACAAACAAGCCATCAAAATTATTATGCTTATTATTTAGTAAATAGGTCAGATTAATGCTTTCTCTTAGTTGATAATAACATTGTTTTGATACTAAAAGTTTTCGTTTCTGATTTATGCATAGAGATTAATAATTTGATTATGATGAATTTCATATTTCTTTTCATAACAACAGCCATGACCCAATATAATTTTTCATCAACTCGTATCATGTCATATATTGGATCAAAAGAGAAAGTCAGTCAAAATTAGGTCAATTTCGGAGAACTAAAAATGAATGAAGGAGAACCAAAAACAAATGTAGGCGTCGCAGGTAAAGGAGGCATGGCGAACACAGAATGATTTCAAAACATGGGCCTATATAGACATTCCCTTAGGCCGTGCTGGATAACTCGTCACCCCATTACCCCAAGTCCACCTTTCGTTTACTCACGGGCTCGCCCCACTGGCGGCTCGCTCCCGTCTTCAAAGAGACTCGGTGAATGATGAGTGTGAGTTTGTACTGTGATGCGTAAATTATTCCATTAATCATTCCCGGGTTTGACAGTCTTCTACACTCTGATTCAACCCAACTCTTCCAGAGCAGTAACTTAGGCAATGAGGCAAGGTGATTAGTATTGATAATTAGGAATAATTGTATGCGCTTTTCGAAAGGAAGTGCCCTTTTAACACGATTATCATTTGGATTAAACGTACAAAAGACGACAAATTGGTTTAAAAATTGGGTGACATAGACGAGAAGACCTTTTACACTTTAATATTTCGTCCAAGGACTTTAATGGGAGACAATAATTTAGATACTCGCCGATTGTTTTACATTATCTCATTATTGTCTACCTTTACTTTGTTTATCATTCTTTTTACATGTAGAGTATTTTTTTTCTTTATTTCTTTACTTCTGTATTTCTGAATATCTTTATTTCTGCAACTCTGAATATTTTATTTCTTTATTTCCTTATTACTTTATTCCCTTACTTCTTTTTTTATTATTTCTTTATTTATTCATTTGTTTATTCATTGATTTATTTATATTTATTCTTTTTGTGTTCCTTATACAGGGTAATCTCTTTAGTACATAAAACTGCTTTGCAAGCTAGCACTGCTAGTTGGAGTTACTTTCTATGTTTAAAGAATCAAGCTTTGATTTTTAACTATCATTGTGAAGATATTTGTGATATATCAAATCACAATACAATACAAAAAATTACAATTATCCTTGTCAGCACTCGGGAAATTCCATGAACATTCATATACAGCTATCTGGGGCTGAATTTGCAGCTGAAATAGGGTAATATAGTTTAAGTTCTCAATTGCTGCACTCTCTTAAACCTACGTCAGCCTGCTAGCAAACCAGAACAAATCAGTTGTACTGAAAATAGAAATGTATGACCTTGAGGTAACGAACAACGTGTATCATTAACATGCACATCATACTTCGGTGCGATTGTTCATTTCCCTCCATGTGCTCTTTCAATCATAGAGATAATGAGAAAATAATTTTCGAGATCTCTCTCTCTCTCGCCAAAAAAAAAACGAATTGCTGGCAGGGTCGAGAGAGCGCGCGAGGGAGTTCGAACGACAGAGGATGACGATGGCAGTAGATAGAGTTAGGTTGAAGTGGTGGTGGGGAAGGGGAGGGGGGGGGGGGGAGAAGAGATAGCTTTAACAATATGTTTCTTGTTAGAACCCCCAAAAAGAGGAAAAAGAAACGGGTTAATATTTATAACAAAAGCAACACGAATTACAATAATAATAAGAGTAATAATAAAAATAATAATAATGACAAGAAGAAAAAGAAGAAGAACAACAAGAAGAAGAAAAAGAAGGAAGAGAAGAAGAAGAAGACAATAAAACGAATGATATCGATCATGATGTTTTAATAACAATGATATTGGTCGTGATGACTATGTGAATGTAACAAATATGGTAAAGGTACATGTATGTTTTATTACGTCGAATATGAAAGAACATCAAACAAAGGAAGATGGGAATATAAGAGATGGGGGCGTCAGAGGAAGTAGGGGGGGGGGGGGGTCAGCGGTTGGAAAATGTAGGCTACACCGTTTTAACATACTTATAACCCATAAATGTAATCGTATTCGCAGTGCCATTTTATTCTTTGTCTCCAGTTCAGGTGGGATAATTGAGGCATGAACAAAATGTAATTTAAAATGAGCGAGAATATGTAAAAAACCATCATCCGTATTGAATGTGAAAGTGAAAGCTTATGCTGAAATGCGAACTAGTTTTCTCCCTTGATGAAGGTATATGCAATTTACCTGACATGCCAATTGACATTGGTAACATATTTCAACAAACATCTTAATATGGCTATAATTCGCATTTCGCGAAGAGATACCTAGATAAATTTACATATTGATATATATATAAATACTAACAACGAAAAGCTTCAAAATTGATATTATCTTTAGGGGAAATAGCCAAATTTAGAGGAAATATTATCTGCATCCATTATTTAGAATAACAAACAAGAAATGAATTCTATGCGAGGTTAATAGTAAGCATTTAGATATGGCGTCAGAGAATAGTAGGAAGTGGAATCATTTCGTGCAAAATGTAATGATGGGTTAGAATTATTGCAGCTACTACTGACAAAATAATGCAGGACTTGACATATATTTTATTGCGTTTGACCTCCGCTCTCCAAATTCAGTAGTTATAATCATTTCATTGTAATTATCGAATTGCTGGAATGTGGGCCTGGGGCTACTGACTACTCAATGAGGACAAACATATTTATTTTTTACAATCGCATTATTATGACGGTATCAACAGTTTGGGAAGAAATTGTAAAGGTAGTTAACAAAAATAAACCAACAACAAGAACAACAAATGCATATAGATAAGTAAACAAACAAACAAAACAAAACAAACAGGCCTGCAACATCAAACACGTAACTGCGCAAATCAAAATCGTATAACAACATGTCTAACGATACAAACATTTGTATCTTATCACCATCTTCTTGCAAACCAAGAAGAAAAAGGAAAAATAAAAGTGAGGAGCTGTCTTGTATCTGTCATGAAAATATCAAGCAGACGAAATCTGGAGACTAATGACGATTTGATGAGCTTTTTCGGGTTGATTGTAAGAGGTCAAGTACACCCAATTTCCTAGACAACAGGAGCGCGACTGGGTTCAATTTGGTGATTTCCCCTAAATCGGTAGCGAATGTGTTACGAATTAAGGCGTACAGGTAGATATACCAATGTCTAGCTGCTCAGGATAAGAGGCAATGCAACTAGGAAATTCTCGAGGAAAGGAGCCATTTATAATGCCTTACCACTGTTGCGAGCACACACTGCCTTTATCATACCCTAGTCACACTAACGAGATCGACAACAGACCGACAACAGACCGACAACAGACCGACACCAGACCGACACCTGGCCGACAACAGACCGACAACAGACCGACAACAGACCGACACCAGACCGACACCTGGCCGACAACAGACCGACAACAGACCGACAACAGACCGACACCAGACCGACACCTGGCCGACAACAGACCGACAGCAGACCGACAACAGACCGACAACAGACCGACAACAGACCGACAACAGACAGACAGCAGACTCCGACACCAGACCTATCAAACAATAAGATTAACCACAAAAAGCCGTTTCTGAAGCTGCCATATTGAACATCTTCATCGTTTTAGGATGTCTTTAGGAAATAAATCCTTGTAATTCAATGTTTTTAACATGTTCCTTTACTATTTCTCACTTTTCCTTCCTTATCCTTTCTTCTTTCTCTCGCGCTTAGAAGCATAGTATTAAGCGCATTATAAATGTAATGTATTATTATTATTATTATTGATATTGTTATTAAAAAGTTCCAAAAGTAATAACATAAGTTTTTGAGGAAAACGACAAATTTTGCATGTGTGACACTTTCCGAATATTGAAAAGTCGATTAGGTTAATAGGGATGTTTCTGATCACATCGGTATTTAGCGGATATAAGTCTAATCCGTGTGTTCATTTGTTCAAAGATCTACACTGAAAAGAAGGCCTTGACAGATGACATAGAATCTTAAGAAGTGAGACGATGTCTTTTTGTCTCTTTGTAAGTTGAGACAATTTTTGACATTATTTTGGTTACTAAGAAACAAGATATTATGTTACTATGCTCTGGAGTGCTGCATGATCTATCAAAAACGATAAATTATGTTTTAAAAAGAATGAAGTGTGAATGAATTGGAGATGATTTACGCTGTTTATTTAGTTTCACAATGAAAACAACAAATCGTTCCATCACGTGATATTGAGTATGTTAATCACGTGATAGTTGTCACGTGTATTAGAATCTTCAATCAATTCTAAACCCAAAGTGAGAAAATGATCGATCAATATGCGGTTTAGGAATGGGGCACTGGTATCGTGGGGAGGGGGGGGGGCCTGGGTTTACCAATTGGACGAAATCCCAGGCAAGAGGCTATCGAGTGAGTGGGATGTGGGAGGGGCTGTCTCGCCTTCTTGTCTTGTTTCCCCCTCTCCTTTTGTTCTTCCTATCTTTGCTTGTCTAACCATTTTCGTGCACCGCCCCTTCCCCCAAGCTACGTCACAATGTAACCATGGATCCACGAATCACTTTTTTAAATGACTACGCGCCTTCATTATTATTCTTAACAGAAAAGCTGTTGGCCTTTTTGGGGATTCGGACGAGCTACAACCTCGACGGTCTTTTTCGCATCACCATCGGCCGGAAGTAAACTTGAGGTGGGTGGAAAATTATGTTGGTTATAAACATGGATTCGCAGTCGTCCAAGACGAAAGCATGTACGCAACATTGCTTCTCAAGGTCTTCCCAGAAGCACACGAAAATCCTACAATGCTTAACAAAAAACCGACATGAGTTCACATAGATGTCCAGACATGAACGTCAACAGTCACAGCACAGTAACCTAAACCCGCTTAAGATCTGGGATTAAAATATGGTTACGTGTGCGTCAAAGATCTATTAACACGTACCTTTCCCACTTTGGAATGTCAATTTATAAGATGCCATGAAACTGTCTAATGACAGTCTACCTTTAAGACACCATTGCTTAAAAATGTGACCTCCAAGTCAAGTGTCTTTTGGCTGCCTTCACATTGGAGAGCTGAGAGAGGCCCTGTGAAATGCCACTCTCCTCATTGATGAGTTACCCAGACTCCGCCGTGCTAGTTCAATGCTACAGCACTTTCCCTTCATTTCAACCAGACGCCGTCGAAATTATACGTCTTCATTTGTGAAGGGCTTAAAGATCAAGTTGAGTTCTGGTCATGCGATTGCATTGTGAAAGATACGTTGTGGAAATGATTGGAAAATGTTGATCATGAAGTACATTAGCATTGGTGTGTACTGTGAGGTTTTAGAATCATCAAAATGATAGGAAATTGGCCTAGTTTTGCAAAAAGTCAAATGCACTGTACATAGAAATGTGTATATGGGACTGGACAAACAAATAACATGAAATTGTGGTCCACAACCTTTAGCTTTTATTTTTCATATTTCAAATATACAAGGGCGTTCGAAGAACCATCCTATTCAGGAGACAATTTATCTACGATGCTCTTCCTCTCCAAAATAAAAAAGAATGAAAAAAGCTTACAAAATATTGTTTACCTTTCCCTCAGAATTCGAACTTCTCTTTAATCTGCACTGACGGTTCAAATGCTGGATGAAGAATTATATTGTCTTGTAGTTGGTAGAGAGAGAGAGACTGGTAAATGACTTAACTCAAACGAGTGTCACACATAACATAGGATGAGAAATGGAGAGAGATAGGAAGAGAGACCAATCTGCGTCGCTGCCAAAATATGTCTGCATGTCTGGTAGGTTTGGTGTGATAGAGATGTTCAACTCAACACCGAACACGCGAGGTCAATTGAAATAAAGTGTTTTGACCGATACGTACATCTATACTGATGCTGAAAATACATCAGGCATAATTATAATGGTTCATTTTCTAACAGATTATTCTTATGAAATAAAAAGATAGAATATAGGTACAAATGCCTATAGTTGGAATAGTGTATCATTGTAAACACAATGCATGAAGAAGACCATTTTTGTTATTTAAGTGTTCACAATTTACAATTCATTATTTTGCACCTTCGCAATAATAGTTTATCGCCCCCTTTATAAAACGTGTATTTTCATTCAAACCTGAAATATATATACACATCTCTTTAAAATAAACCCGGCATATCTACGTGTTTTATGCAATGTGGTTTATCGAACCTGAACTTTATAATAATATCTTTTGAAACGTATATTGTAAATTAATCTTCATTTTGAACTTCAAAGGGGGGATTTTGGAGGACATCTACTAAGTAATAAGTTTCCACATTAACAAATCATTTTAATCACTCTAAATCTTGATCTGATCTATCGCAATATATATATAAGGCAATCTATACTACTTCTACTACTACTACTACTACTACTACTACTACCACCACTACTACTACTACTACTCTTACTACTACTACTACTACCATTACTACTACTACTACTACTACTACTACTACTACTACTACTACTACTACTACTACTATATTACTACTACTACTACTATTACTATTACTACAACTACTACGACTACTACTACTACTACTACTACTACTACTACTACTACTAACACTACTAATACTACCACTACTACCACTACTACTACCACTACTTCTAGTAGTATTACTACTACTACTCCTGCTGCTATTACTACTACTACTGCTACTACTACTACTACTTCTACTACTACTACTTTTGATACTACTTCTACTACTACTACTACTACTACTACTACTACTATTACTGCTGCAGCTGCTACTGCTACTACTACTACTACTACTACTTATACTATACTACTACTACTACTACTACTACTACTACTACTACCACTACCATTACTACTAAAACTATTCTTGCTACTACTACTACTTGATAATTATAGTGATAATACTGATGGTGGTGATGATGATGGTGATGCTAATGATCAATTATTTCAACGGTACGTTCATTATTAATACTGCCGTGACCACAATTAGTGATAACGCCAAATTACTACACAGAATGTGGACTTGTAGGCCAATGCAGTTTTAACATACCACTTCTAATTAAAAAAAACTTAAGCACCCTATCCTAAACAAATCTCTTCATTTTGACATCTGTAGAAATATCTATCTAAAAGAACAATCATGCCTGATAGTATATACAAAACGAAAACATTTGTTTGTCGCTCCGGCGATTCTAACCGAAATGATTAACTTCTACCATGGACCTAAACCCCTATACCTTACCCAAAACCTTACCCCAAACTTAGCCCAACACCCATGAATTGCAATCCTAAATCTAACCATAAACTTTGACGAAATAAAGCCTGAAGCAAACTATATCAGATCACCAAAACTTGGTAAAGAGACGACATCGACAGTGACCAGGTGACATTGGTCGCCATACTCCATAGCTTAATACTAGCTCGACATCATTTATCTATGTCTCTTTTGTGTCTGTGTAGACACATTTCCCCCTTTCTTTTTCTGTTCCTTCTTTCTTTTTCAGTTTTCTTTAACTCAGTACGAGTCTTCGTTTTGTTTGGTTGGATTTTACCAATGTACCTTTTCTTACATCACTCACGACTCCCGATCATGTTTCATCTGTGGTAGCAAGCGGAAATGATTGACAAAAAGTGGTTTCAGTTTTAAAGTTCTATTTTCAGCAATTATGGCCTAAATGTAAACATTCTCAGAGCACATGGGAATTGTATTTCAGAAAGCACTTGACATGCTAGTATTTTTATGAAACATAGCAAGTTAATCATGTTGTTCGTATATTTTGTGTTAGGCTATACCTTACGTTTATATGTTCTTTGTTTTTCAGTTATTGGATTTGGGAAAATGCAGAAATAAAATTTAAAACATTTATTATTAAAAAAATCAAATACTGAATGAAGAACATTGAATATCGCATTTGAAACGTGAACTGTAGCATTTTTTAATATATAGTTCCGTGATATAGAAATATAGGACAATTCATTAATAAATAAATATTATCGCAAAGGCATGACTGATGTAAATGGTGATATCTTTAAGAAGGAAGCTGAAAAGCGTATTCGGTATATTGTATTAAATAATACAAATATATATTTTTAAGAACAGAAAGGTGTGTATGATTTCTTGTGTTAAATGCGGAAAAAGGGTCGTAAATATACCACTGACTATAAAAAGAAATAGCTTCCATTTTAGACTTGTTTAATACCCACTCTTCTAAGTGTAGCAAACAATTTTTCTTAAACCTATTTATACATCTACGTGTATATCCGTAATTTCAATTCATATTCAAGGAATTTCACAAACAGCAACTTGATATGATATGCATTAACTATTCAGGTAATATATACCTTTTCTAATTGAGAGAAAAATCTACTTCATTTATTAACAAATCTTGTGGTTGTCTATTTAACAGCCAAACTCATTCTAAAGAAGACCCCGTGAGTCACAAAGATACAACAGAGACATTTAATGTTCATGCTCACTCTGAATATATAAAACGTGATGAAAATGAAATTGCATTTTTAGAATCAATATATTTTAGTTAGGAACATAAGATTAGATATTTCGTTCTGTGTCATAATATTGTTCGATAGAGACCCGATGCAGTGAATTTATAATTATATTATTTTTTCAAATTATTTTCCTTGTTGACATACATGTATATTTGATTATTTCTGTTTAGAATTTAAAATTAGCAAAGAAATATGACAATCCTCGTTATATTTTCACATTGCTAAAATTAGAATAGTCGAATAATAGTTTTAGAGTAACATTTACGTCTGTATTGAGCAATGTTATTAGTTTGTTTACAATTATCCATGTACCGCCCGTAGGAATTTTAAATGAATCATGCAAGATCCTATCGACCACACAAATAGCTTTAACCTTAATCTCAGCTCAATCCTCATTTATATCTTGAGATGTTTTACCTACCACATTCTGGTTGCTTCTTTTGTCTGGTATTTTGTCTCGACTCCACCATCCAGGGATAGATAGTCTTAGGAGCTTGTCCACTGACAGCACCTGTTCTACAATTCACCATTCCAGCACACACATCTTGCTCTGCGCAAGAGTTCCCTCCACATCCACCACCACCACCGCCGCCGCCACCACTACCTGCCCCGCCGGAACTTGCCCGATCAGGGCTTTCACCTGGCCCATAAAGTTCACCAGCTTCTGCCGCTTCCCGTGGGTCTATTCCATGGTAGCCGCCACCGCCACCGTTGACGGCCCCCTGCCCCTGGTCGTGGTAGAAATACTGCTGATGATGGTGGTGGCCGGCGCTGCTGCCATAGGCGTAACCAGCATTAGCCGATGCATTTTGGCTCCCAAAGTACTCGGCTCCATAGATAGCCGGTGCTCGTTCGTAGTATTCAACCGCCTGCATCGCACAAGAATCCGGTGTCACCACGGCCAAAAATTTATTTCAATCTGAGTCAGAGTTGACACCATTATCAAGAAAGAAAGACACAAACAGATTGTCGCTGTGGCAGCAATGATCATGTGACACGACCTGACCAATCACCAATCACCAAGGTACTAAACGAAGAGATACGGTTAGAGCCAAGGTATAACGTGTTTGGTATTTACATCTAGAGGTGACGACGATTTCGTCTCCGTCTCCTTTTCTCTCTTTCACGTTCTCTCTCCCTTTCATCTCCTCTCTCTTTCATCCTCGCTCTCACTTTCGCCCGGATCTGTGGTAGTGAAATACAATTTTTGAGAGCTACACAGAACTCATAGTAAGCTTGCAGATTTTGATGAGGGCTTGCCGAAAGGAGGAGGTGCTCCCACTAACAAGTTGTTGGTTCGTTTTCTTCTCGTTTTGACAAATTTTTGGCCATGTGCAGCGTCTGTCAACAATCAGTTCGAGTTTCGGGACGTTTGTAAAGCTAGAACCATCTCCTACTGATCCCTACGATTTGATAACATTCGTTTTAGTATCAATTGTACATCTAGTAAATAGAAACTTCGACCCACAAATCGCATTTAAATTACATAAAGTAACATATTTCCCAGTTATTGCCATGCTCCATAGGTTGCCACACATTACAATTTTAAGTGTTACCAAGCGAAACTGTCCTCATGACCACAGCCAGCCAAACATAACACATAGCCTACAACAAGTTTTGATGATCAATAATCTAAACAATCACATCTTCTTAGTAAGGCCTACTATTTGTTTTGTCTGCTTGCACTAAATTTTGATCAGTATTCTTCAAGATGAAATCGAAACTGTTCTTTGTTGTAGAATAAACAGATATTGAATAAATCTAAAAATCCCACGAATTCGTCACCTCGTAATTCTTAAGAAAAAAAGATGCTTAATATATTCTTGAACTGTTTTCCTAAATCTAACTTCATAATTTCTGGGTGCTTATACTACGATTGATTATATAAATCGAATATTCACAGAATGCAAAGGATTATTTTGTCATCATATGAAAATGCAGCGTCCCCTAATTTTGTACTTCTTTTGGATTCCGGTTACAAACATCATTTTGTTTGCTGATAAATAGTTGGAGCTTTCATAAAAACAAATAAACAAATCAACATACAATTAACACACGACGTAGAATGACAATATCAACGTAAAAAAGAAACTCCACTGTTCTACCTATAATCTCTTCAAATTGTCCCTCAATTAATTTTCCAGTACCTCCTCCGTACACCATATCAGTCAAGTGAACAAACATGAATAACAATTGATAAGTTTCTATGACAAATTTGTTCATAGCCAATCATTTGCCACGATTTCAGTAGCACATAACGTTTATTGTTACTTATTGATGACATGTTTTATGAAACAGGGCCCTGGTTTTACACATCAACATTATACCGTTTTCTAGTCATATTGTTCAGGGATGGCGTTTTTCAATTTGTTTATACCTTTATGTTGGACCCGCCAGCATGACTAGAACAGTTACTTTTCATTTGTCATCTTTTCTTTAGTAATTTAAAAGGAGCAAACATAACTATTTAAATTGTTTTGCAACACAGGTAGTGTATCTTGCATAAACACAACTAAACAAGTGAAATGAAAACAAAACAAAACAACACATACAAAAAAAAAAAAAAAAAAAAAAAAATCTAAACAAACAAACAAACGGAAAGGTCACGATATATTATTACTCAGTCGGAACGAAAGACATATAAGTGGATGAGTTCTAATACTTGTACGGTTTAAAGAAAACAGACTTTCAAAGTCATTAATATCTTTAAGAATTTTCTATCTTCGTTTTCTCATCTATTAGTCCATTTCTTAAATGTTCATAGATTCTAAATTTAGATCAACTATGAAGATTACCAATACGCCCTTCGCTCCTGTTCCACTTATTTTCATATTTCTCTACGGTTTTTCGTCATCTAGTCTTGTCCTTTATATATATTTTTTCTTGTGTGGTGGGTATAGCATGCACGTCTGCATTCATCCATTGCCGATCAGCCGGGGGCGATGGTAGGCAGAGCTGGCGGCTGCTAGACTCAGTGGTGCCGAGTCAAGATGCCTGCACGGTCTCTCTGGAGTTTACCGACCTGCGATCATAAAAACGGGCCAGCAACAAAACGTCATCTTTGAAGAAAGTCGCTGCCCCCCAAGGGGAATCGAGTAGTTCTCAAATTGGGAAGCAACCCCAAATTGGGCGCCCATCATTATACTTTTGAAGATGAAAACATATCGTCTGCTGAGTGGCAGAAGGGCGTTACCTCATATCCTTCAACACAGAGCAACTCCCTTCTGGTTTCCATAGATGATTTCGCCATTACATTCGGCAGATTGGAGGAGCGAGATGTTATCGATACAAACTAAAAATTGATATCTTAGTGATTCAGCAACACGATTGCACGTTTACATTTGTTTCTACATGTATATTTAGAGCAGTCTAACTTTCGTCAAATTTGGAAAACAATCTCATGATAATTTAAAAATAATAGGTTATGATTTAGAGATAATTTAAGAGATTTTCATATCAAGAACTAAAAAGAATGCAATGCATGTACAATTAACACAATAATTATCCATGCCCTTACCAAGTTTTGTATTTTTTCTCAGTATGTGAACAATTGATTTGTCCCTATCTATAGTTCTTGAGAATTGGACATATTAAAGCTTACATCTATCAGTATTCAACAAAGGCCCTAATTCAACCGGTCTCTTTACGAAAACATGAATAACATCAAATTTACAAGGGATATGAATCATTTAGTTGTTAAATGTATGTGTGTCCAAGTTATAAACTAGCCGTTCGAATTGATTTCAAACCCTCACCCCAACCTATCGAGTAAAATTATATGTTCACATCCAAGGTTGAATATCATTTCATCCGAAACCATTACAAACAATGTATGTCGACAGGTAACTCTTTTGCATTAATTAAGCTCTCTATCGGCCCATTTGTATTTGTAATTCGAATATCATGGACCGTCGCTTCTGTATAGAATAAGCATTTCATCTTTTATTGTATGTAGAATTACACATGTATGTTGAGCTATTCTCTCATTTAAAAGTAGTCTTTAATTGGCCCATTACTATGTACCTTTTCCTGTAGTCAGGTGACGAAAAAAGTAAGAAATATGGAATCTACATGAATTAACAGAAGGAACGATGTGGAGATCGGGACAATACATTGCCCCACATGTCACATACGTGGCTTATAAGTGTGATTTCGTAATTTTGTATTCCCCATCTTCTATTTTGCATCCACCATGAAATAATAAACAAAAACAAATCAAAACTAACAAACAAAAAACGCTTTTTAGATAATTTCTTAGAAATCACATTCAATACCGAAAATGAAAGACAACCTTTAACATTTTTTAATAAAGAAGGGAAACTCAGTGCACTTGAGGGTAAATTTTCTCTCTCGTTCTCTCTCACTCTCTCTCTCTCTCTCTCTTTCTCTCTCTCTCTCTCTCTCTCTATCTTGCTCTGGCCATGTGCCATGTACTCAAGACACACGCGGAACCCTTCAAAGCTTTCTTTGAGAAAATCCACCCAGATCCTTCCGCAACGAGGGACCCAGGTCGATTAACAAAAGAGACGCAACCTGCGCCGAGTTTTCAAACTCACAAGACAACTTCCATACCGACACTGAACAGACACAACAGTTGCTTTACTCCACTCCTCAAGAAAAAAATATAAAAGGATACAAAAGCATGTGTATTCTTATTGTCATAGGATACATACAAGGCAAACACATCATTCCAGACATTTAATTCCCAAGAAGATCATGCTTGGAGAATGTAGCCATATTCTCTTACCGATAAACATCCAAATTGGTGGAAGTGCATGGGTTTAAACAATCGAGGGAGAACGATTTTTAGGAGTGTCATCATCACAATTAACCCCGCGGCGTGCCTCAATAGAAATCTTCCGACTGGAGCATTGATCACTGTCAGGGTATTGCATTGAAAAAAGTACGAGAATGACGGGAACCACATTGCTCATGTTGTTCATGTTTACAATGAACGACGGAGTATGATGCAGAAATGAAAGTACATTACTTGAAAGCTTATAATAGGAAAATGACACATGATGACAAAAAAAGATACGAGAGGAAAAAGAAAAATAAGAAGTAATGAAAAGATGAGGTCGAAACGAAGGTGGTATAAACAAAAGAACAATCCATTTATTTACTAATAGCTACGTCAAATGCGGTCAAACAAAGTCATCCTTTTACATCATGTTGTCATTTTAAAAGTAGATTAATTTTTTTAAATTTCTATAGAAATCCAAGCTTTTTTACTTTTTTTCAGCAATGGTAGATGTCAATAAACTTTGATACCCTCATTAGAAGACGTATCAATGCAAGTCCCTTAACTCCCTTAACAAATATTTTGACCTCTAGATTAGACATGCAATATTGAGAACGAGGGAAGTAACTGATTATCTCTGCTGGGAGCAAGAAGGGCATTCAGTTATACAGAGTTAGCGCCCTTCTGGCTCCCATAAGATAATAACCATCATGTTCATTGTACACACAACTTGATAGTAATGCCATTTCCCCCTCATGAGACTATCAGGTGTTTCTATTCCTTCATATATTCATTAATGTAACTCGACTTTCCTCGTAAGTCCTCTTCGTCGTATACATTATCATGATAATTATTGGCTTGCTCATTATCATTTCATAGACTTTCCCAATACGTATCGTCTTTATATAGCCATCCTCACCATTTTACTTATATAATCACATTATAAAGTTCTGTGATGCTTCGTATATCAAGCTCTATTTGTTGACGAATACTTTGTTATACTAACATTATTCTTCATTTCTTCCTCTTAATTTATTCTTTTTTATTTTTTGGCTTCAATATCAAATTTTGACCCTGCTCAACTTATCCAATTCGGCTATCATTTTCTTTTAATTACTTAAGGTAGAAGTTTGAATTTTCACATGTGCATTTGACGTTTTGATGCCAATGTAGCTTAGTTTAAGTCGCATTTGTGTTTTTAAAATCGACAATTTGTGTGTTTCTTGTGTTATATATTTGTTAGTCATAAGTTTTTTCAACTCACTTCGGGAAAAGTAACATTTTTGAAAGAAAACAATTCTCTCTAAAAATCCGTAATTGATGATATCATTTCTACGACAGATATGAACCGATAATATTATGTAGAATATAAAAGGTTAAATTTAATCATCTCCTTGGATTCATATACAATATATTGCCGAGATTTGTGATATTTTAATAACTTGTCGCGTTAACAATGAAGTTATGAATATTCTGTCTAGAAAACAAATCAATAAAGATAAATTTCATATTCCTATGTAATTAGAACCTCCTAACATTTTGAATACACTATTTTTAATATTTCATCTCTTAAAAATGAAAGTTATGACTTCACACAATTTTGTACATATTATACAAAAAAAAAAAAAAAACAGGCAGTTCAGCAAATGTGGATTTATATTTTTTAATAAACAGAGCATTCTTTGAAACGGGGCAAGCAGGATTCAGGACATTCTAAATTTATTCAGCCCCTTTGGATAGGATTTAAAATCGAAAGAGTCAGTTGAATTGATTACGTGCATACACTTGCACTCAGGGAAGATAAACAATCAATAAACACTTCTGGATATCACTTTCATATCGAATGAGCTTATTTACGTTAACGCCACGCACGCACACCCACGCGCACACTTTCGTATTAATTATGCCGATGTAGACGACACTTAAAAATAATAGTTTTTGAACACTTGGCCTCTTCAATTTTTGACGAATATATATCTTCATTTCTGTCATCCATCTCAGGTTGGACCGATCTATATGGTACCCATGGCAACCATCACGTGACTGATGTTGATGTGGAAGTAGGTTTGAACGGGCTCTAACTGGTCTCAAGTTTGCAGGATGCAGGAGGGGTGATGATGGAAGCTCTCCGGGATCGTGGGTCCGGTTTGGCGGGGTACAAGACCAAGACAATACCCCGTGGACGAAGACGGGATTAAGACGGGCAGACCCTCTTTATCAGGCCGCCCCGCCTCTGGTCTTCTGGTTTGCCTTGTGCCTCCTTTCTTCCTATCCTCCTCTCTCTCTCTCTCTCTCTCTCTCTGCGGACAGGAGCTCAGTCGCCTTCCTTCCAGACTGATTGGGCTGATAATAGGGAAAAGATGATGACATACGAAATATCGTGGTGGAAAAGAGAGCAACGATGTAGTCGAGAGTTTTAACAAAGAAAATTAAAAACCACGACAAAATTGTAAGCCATACATTTTTACACTGAAAGTGGATCAACTGAAATAACGATTTATATGATACTGACACTTAATTTACATGTTTGTAATTTTTGCATATGGTTTGTATATATCTGTCATGTAACCCTCAAATTTCAAATTTGTTATTCTCTGTATATATTGTATATATGTTTTTTTAAATGAAAAATGGAATAAATACCAATACCACTATCTTCTCAAATAACAGCTGACTATTCATGGTTATTGAATTCAAGATTACATGTAGTTGCTGAATTTTCATGACGTTCGATATTTTACTCTTATGACCCGTGCTATCATTGTTTTTAAAAAGGGGAAACGGGAAAAGCTAAAACTTTTACAAAAAAAGAAACGTTTTCGCGTAAGTTCACTTGGTTTCATAATTAGACATTAAAACATAATTTTAATCCTATTTATTTGTTGGTATAAAATTCAATGTGAATTTTATTTTTGTTAACTGAATGACGTAAAATATTACCACAGAACTGAAAATAAACATATCCATTTTTAAACATAAAGAGGACGAAAGAAGTAATAAGAGAGGACCTGACAATTACTCAAATTTGACTGTGAACACAATGTTATATATCGATGGGAACTATTTGCAATAGTTCTTCGCAATGTTTTTTCCTTTTGCATTTGGAGAGATGCCAAGTAAAGTTCACATGTGAAATGGGGGAGAGGGACGCAAGCAAACAATTATGAACGAAATTTAATTAAACCGTGAAAGTCATCCTAGTTACAGCACTGTTTATAACACACGTGGTATACCATCTACGGCGTCAAATTAATTCCATCAGCAGTTCACTTACGCTACTATCAATGGTATACCCATGAATGCATGTTTGTGCATTTATCATGTGAATTACTGAAAATGATGTGCTCATTATTCTTCTCCAAACAACATGGCATTACAGATTACCGACGATTCAACGCGCGGAAACGTCGCATAACAGTCATAAGAGGAAGATAAAGCATGATGGGCAATCTTTAAAAAATGGTGCATTTCATCGCTGCCTACTCAGATGTAAAAGCTATCATGCCAATAAAGCGACGCAAAATGCACCGTCTGTTTTTGCGAGCTGCCTAATTTTGCCTCGTATATTGCTACACCTGTATTAGGCGTCAGTCCCACGGGTCAATGGCCAAGCGAGACGTTCAAAATGGCGGCCCCCATGTTCTGAAGGCTTTACCACACGGATGTAGACAACACGCGATGCGATCTGCAGATGACATAGCACACGCGAAGGGGGATAACGCGCCAAAACGCATTCTTGGGTACACAGTCACGCACTATTTTTTTCATGCATACATAGTTTTTGCCTGGAGATGCAGCCAACAGCGACATTTTGTGCATGACTGTTCACGTATCTTATCTTTTGTCAGTCTATTCAAATTTGAATATTATTTTCTTCCGGAAGACCATTATGAATCATTCTTGCAATGGTATCCATTGAAAAGGGTTATGCTGCTGCTAATACTTATAATATTACTACCACTGCTACTCCTACTAATAGAATACTACTACTACTACTACTACTACTACTACTACTGCTACTACTACTACTACTACTACTACTACTACTACTATATTATATACTAGTAGTAGTAATGCTTCTATTATTAACTACCTTTTCTACTACTACTACTACTACTACTACTACTTCTACTACATGTACTACTATACTTCTACAACTACTACTAGTGATTATAATGATGATATTGAACATAATCCCGCAAGTGAAATTTTGCAAATTATAATAAACAAGATCTCAACTACTTTGGAAAAATCAACTGAAGGGCGATTCCAATACCCTATTGTATGTCCCATACAAATAAGATTCAGTTCAGTTTATTAAAAACACCAGATATAGCAATCATGAAGAACAAACATGATCAAAATGGGACCCCAAAAGTTCGGATTACGTTATGCGATATTGTAATGTTCACACACTTCAATACGTGATGGACAAAGCTAATTCACTTGCCTTATGTTGACTTTTCGAAAGTAGTTGCTATCGTCTTTAATACAAATGAAGATACAATAATGATATATGCATGGAAACAGTAACAATAAAGTTTATCAACACAATGATGACAATTTTGATAAAGATAATAGAAAAGATAACAATGAAACTAACGGTTCATTAAAATGACATTGTACTATATTGATGGTAAAGATGATGATGATGATTTGATGATCAGACAAGCAATCGCTTATTGTAATAGCCCTTCTTCTTCTGCAACTTTCGTAAAGACTAATTATTGGTGTTGTGTTATCAGTTAAAATTTGCCTTAGCTGAGTGTCATCATCTATTATTATTATATTGTATACACATTATAAAAAACTTGTTAAATTTTAAATATATGTAATATCGCTGAAATATAATTTGATTTTTATGTTACAGAAGAAAAGAAAAAAAAGAAAGAAAAAAAAAAATCAATTTTTATTCCATTTAGATAATAATAACGGAAATAGTGAGGATAATGATATGGAGTGGCAACAATATTAATACGAAAACTATGTATAACAATCATCACTATAAGGTTTTCGTAATAAGTCGTTATGATAATAATCAGAATAGTGATGATGATGATGATGATGTTGATGATGATGATGATGATGACGCTAGGTCCTTTATTTGTGTGTATTTGTGTGTGTTAGGGGAGGCAGGTATGCAGGTTGATGTAGTGCATTACTATGTAGGCTTCACAATTTCTTTGTTTGTATAAAATAATTTGTGATGATATTACAATGACACTTCCACAGCCGATGCCACAGCCTGTATAATCTACAAGAAAGAAACATTATCCTTATGTCATAATGCATGCATGTATAGAGGCGGAAGTCCACGCAAAATTATCTTATGAGCACAAAAACAACATAAAATATATCAAGATGCATGCTTTTAATAATGTTTCGTGTGAATGGATCTTATTTTACATCAATACAACGTTACTAGCATAGACCAACAAAGGACATTATTCATATCTATATTCGGAATAATTTAACTAATGTTTGCTCCGGTGAATCGTTTACATATTACACAAACGTCTTTGTTTCATTATGGATAAACTCTCTTTCTCTTTCTCTCTCCCTCCCCTTTTAGTCCTCTCTCTCTCTCTCTCTCTTTCTCAATTCAGTTTTCAGATGTTCGATCACTTCCAATTAAGGAAGGGTCGGAGAGGACGTTTTCAATAATCATAACGTACGCTGATCGCCACGAAATATGGTATAATCGTTTGCGTGTAATTATATCTTGGGTGGAACAGTAATTACTACCATCTTCTCGATAACAAATGAGTCAATCCGAGTGTCTTAGTTGCGAAAGAGGATTGAAGAAGAAAAAATAATTGGGTATGTTTTGCATTATAAAAATGAAACATAATTATGATACATGATATCATGATTCATGGTAGGATGGTGACATGAACTTGTAGCAATCTAAGTATAAAATTATGATAATTTAGTTAAACATTAGTTGATAATGTCACATGGATCATTTTGAAGGATGATGTCGTACATTCTGACGTCATGGATGTTAAATGGTCTTAATACGTAGGAAAAAACATTTCTTTACTTTTAAAGCAAATTGATCAATGTCAGCATAATTATTTATTGAGAAAAGTTAATGTTCTTTTCATTTCGAATGACAATTATTTGTAAATTACTGATATAATTCTCGAATTATGTTTTATCTTTAGAACGAGATTATTGGTATTAAGTAACTAAATGTCTATTGTCACCAACCATATGGCATTATACAGTAGGTTTGCGGTTGCACCATGTGTGTGAGAGAGAGAGAGAGGTTTGAGGAGTCCTGAACACTCTCACACACATGGTGCAACCGCAAACCTACTGTATATCTACATCACCATGCAAGCCGACACTTACAAGCAGCACATATGGCATTACTTTGATAAGTTTTTTTTGAATGATTTTTTTTCTTCACTATGTAACTTCAAGTGATAATATATTCGTAATAAAATAGATTGGATATAAAGACGATTGTTCAAAAGAGATTTTTACAATTGTATTAACAGATTCTAGAATAGTGACTTATACACTCAAAAAAAAAAAAGTGCTAAATTTAGCACTTAAAGATTCAATTTTAGCACTTTTTAGGAGCTCGCATAGTGACTGCACTCGAAGTGCTGAGTTAGCACTTGCACCCGGGCTACTTTGCTAGCACCCAACGGAGCTGACTGATGTGCTAAATTTAGCACTTAAAGATTCAATTTTAGCACTTTTTAGGAGCTCGCATAGTGACTGCACTCGAAGTGCTGAGTTAGCACTTGCACCCGGGCTACTTTGCTAGCACCCAAAGGAGCTGACTGTTGTGCACTTAAAGTGCCAAGTTTTGCTCTCTTTTGGGTGCTAGCAGAATAGCCCTTGTGCAAGTGCTAACTCATGCGTTGTTTGACATGCCCCATCTACATTTGGTATGTGGTCAAGGTGGATGTCCTTCGTCATTTACCACTTTCAACTCTTACAGGAAACATTTATTAAACCAATATCCACAAGAAGAACCTGAACCTGAAGTTGTACAGGGTATGGAGGGTCTAGTTGATGCTGATTTGGGTGTTGCTGTTGGTGAAGTGCATAATCCTGCAGCAGATGATGCATTTGATGATGATGATGATGATAGGATAGGCCTACTACAAGAACAAGATGGAGCAATGCATAATGACAGTACAAGACATATGAATATGACAGACAATGAAAGCGGACAAAATATACAGTTCCTTAGGTAGACAAAGGAACATCCCTTCACTGCTATTATGTAAAAATGTGTAGAACAGGTGTCACATGCATATTCACCTGTTCTACACATTTTACATAATAGCAGTCAAGGGATGTTCCTTTGTCTACCTGAGGAACTGTATATTTTGTCCGCTTTCATTGTCTGTCATGTTCATAGTGAGACCAGCTGCATTTTTCATTGGTTCTCTTTTATCAAACACCAACATGACCCATGCTATGACAAACAGAGTGTTATCTGCTGCAACAGCTTTGAATACTGATGTTGTTGACAGTTTAAGGAGCAAAGTTATTCAGACTTTTGAGGCATTGGGTATTGACCTGGAGAATGAAGAATGTAAGAATCTCTTAGCTGAATTTGATTCAAAAACAAATATTCACAAGGTAAACAGCTATTATACTAACCGACCAATCGGATCAGGTTATGCAGTCAGCACTCGATGTTAAGTGCTGCATATTGTTATAGCACTCGTTTTCTGCACTCAAATATTCAGCACGTTTCGGTTTCCTTGTTAAAGTTAACCCGTCAAGTGCTGATTTTGGCACTTCAAGTGCAGAATCTCACTCAGCACCCAACATTTAGCACCTCAGTTTTTTGCGTGTACTCTCACGATTATAAATTTGAAAATTCCATGAAGTTATTTGATAATCAGTACAAAGGCCTGAGGAGCAGCGTCCACCAAATACATGATCATCAGCAAAAGTTATGCTACAAAGAAAGAGAATTTGATTACTGTCAAGGTTCCAAAGTTTATTGCGGGAAGTATTGAGACAAACATGAAGCGAAAATTACTAACAAGCAATGGTCATGTTTATGTTAATAGTTATTCTTTTCGTGATGAGGGTACACGGCCTTTAAATATGATTATTATTTATAATATTTTGTTTGGCCCTCCAAATGCTATTTTATTGAGTCAAACGAATCATTTTAAAAATCAATACAATGAAGTCTATCTTTAACTCAAATAAAACAAAATACTTTTACATTTCTCTCCTTGTTGTTCATACAAATACATGTTGCAGTGACTGCTATTTAGTAACAAATTTGTTACACATACCAGATATAGAATGAATATATCTCTGTGTCTTCATAATATTGAATAATGTTCTTGGAATTTCGTTATTAAGCTTTTGTACGGTTAGCTGATGCCTTTAAGTATGACATTTATCCCAAATAACCCCAACTAAATACTGAACCAAAATATAAGCGGTTTTTACTACCAACCAAGCTGCTATTATCCTCACCCTTTGCGATTGAGATACATGTATGATTTGGATGATCGGTCGTAAGAAAGTGATCAATGCGAGGATGGGATTAAAGCGAATCCTTTGCTGAACTAAATACTGAACCAAAATATAAGCGGTTTTTACTACCAACCAAGCTGCTATTATCCTCACCCTTTGCGATTGAGATACATGTATGATTTGGATGATCGGTCGTAAGAAAGTGATCAATGCGAGGATGGGATTAAAGCGAATCCTTTGCTTGTTGACTTTGGAATGATCGGGATCAGAGGATAAGCCTGCCGAGATGTCAGTGGAAATAACTGGGAGGAGAAACCTGATCCCCGTCTGTCGACACACCACTATACATCGTCTTACCAAGATGCAGTGTGCGCGTTTATAATGGTTGTGCGGGTGTGGGCGTGTGCGACTGTGCGAGTGCGTGTGTTTGAGAGAGGGTGTGGGAGAGGAAGGTTGAGAGAGATAGAGAGATACATTTAGGTGAAAAGTCTAAAGAGCGTGAAACAATAAAGCAGGACACAGAAAGTGAGTGTGCGTGTGTGTGTGTGTGTGAGAGAGAGAGAGAGAGAGAGAGAGAGAAAGCGACAGTTAAAGAAAGGGGAAGAGAAGAGTAAGAGAAGAGTAAAATCAATCAAACAAACATGAAACCATGAATGAAAGTTTTTTAAGTCCAGTTTTGTAAGACTGATCCCAATTTTTAAATTTAAAAGAATAAATAAATAAAGGACAAATCAATTACAACAACAACAACATCAACAACAAAGATGCTTGTTTTGATCATCTTCGGTCAATCCACTTCATAACGGTTCGTCCCTTTATTACTATTTATTACAAGGGAATCAAGTGGAAGATCACCGAGCCACTGGGCGGCTAATATACTCTCTTTCTACTACTACTAGCGATTAAAGAAAAAAAAAAAAGCGTTCAGCGAGAGGGTCATAATTGGTCAAAGTTCATTGAACTTGATCATTCCAGAATATGTCGACTTTAACAGATTGCCCACAAACACGATGGGTCATAAGGAACACGCGTAGGCCCCACCTTAGTCATCATCACCAAAACTATCACAAGATGGAATTTTGAGGCCGTTTCTTCAGAGATAACAACACAACAACAGATTTGTGTAAACCCTTATACCCCTCTTAAAAGCTACGATCTCGTCTCACTGTATTGGACTTATACAGACTTATACTTGTCTCATGATCCCTTTGTAATTACAAACCCCTTAACTTGAAACTATACATTATAACACTTGAACACTAATCATGCTTAGTTTATGGTTTTAAACATTCATATCGTTGGGGCGTTGCTGCCCCTTCAGTTAATACCACCCCTCTACTCCCGCCTCGTACATTGTATGTATTGATATATATATCTCAAGTTTTGTGTTGATTTTCAGTTTTTGACAAAGTGGCCACTGGTACCATTTTCATTAGCTAGGTCGCGTGGTAAGGGTAAATACAAAGTATAACGCCATAAAGAATTAACGCCTAAGTTATTTGAAACGTGGTTCGAACCCCCTGTGTGTCTGTTGTACACGTCTTCATGATTCTCATCACATAGTGAGCTGAATTGCAAACTTCCACGATGATTAGAAACACGAAAAATCATTCCTCGTCTAAACGCGACCCTTTCAACCACATAGCTTTCTTGACATATTATGAGCTCATGCAACAATGGAACCTTTAATAAGCAACATGGAGCTAAATACGGCGGATTGATCGGGAGATGAAGGGGGAGCTTAATAAGTTGAGGACGCGGCTTCTACCGATCACATGTGACGTGAGCTAGCCGCCAGGGCAGGCGGGGTCAGCAGAGAGGAGACGATGTGACGGGACTGTGTCACATCGCTTGTGTTGAGTTGTGTGGCGAAAGGGGGTTATATCGTTACATCGGCTTGGGAAGACTGGTGGATTTTTAATCTAGATCATGATTTTTAAAGAACAGGCTTCGTTGATAATATGTAGCAACAACTCCTTTTAAAGTTTTTTTTTTTTAATCAGCCATGAAGATATGAATGTATTGTTTCCATTTTCGTAGTTGGAGAATTTAGGGCTAAAGAGTCGCTCAATTTGTTACGACTTCGCCCCCATTCAAGAAGGACCTAGCAACGCCCCTGAGAGATTTATGGTTTCATTTGTATGAGCCGTACCTCATGTTAGATAACAAAATAATACTGATGATGATGATAATGAAAATGATAATGATAATAACCACAATAATAAACAGTGTGATGCTGATATAAATATATTACTGACAACAACAAGGATTATAATGAAGACAATAAAAACGAAAACATTACGATAGCTTTTTCCTAGTTGACGTTATTTCTTTATCTCGAATAAGAATACAATCTAAGCTTTTTTGTATTCACCATTAAAATCAGGTCGCATTTATTATATCAATTTGCCAAGTTTTAGGGTTGAAGGTGAAATCTAGTTTGATATACTAAAATAGGCACCTCCAAACTTCCCATAATCATTCTCAACAATTAAAAATATATTTTCATATAAATTCAGAATATCAAGAGGTTCAGAAAATGCCAAACGAGCAATTTAAAAGAGAGCCTAAGTGATGAAAGGTGAAATCGAATGTTAAGTAGTAAAAAGTAATAACCCTTTTCTTGAATGAAAATTCCTCTACTCACATTATTCTAGCGAACTCATCAATTACGCCTCAAATGTCATTCATGTCGCCAAAAGGATTTAGTTTTTACTTTTTTTCAACCTCGTGACGAACATGACTTCTAATGTCACCGGTAGATTCCATCAGGTATTGCCGGTATTAGGCAGTGGAGGAACCAAAAAGATGAAACAGCGCTTTGGAATTCAAAATGTAGAGATAAGGAAGGAACAAGAAAAAAGAAGAAAAAAAATAAGATAAAACATACACATATAGGTGACAGATACATGTATATGTATGACGGATCATTACCAAATAATAAAAAAAGGTATACGATTCACTAAATTATCAAATAAATAAATAGAAGGATTTTCATATCTCACAGGCAATACCAAATGTAAAAACAAAACAAAATCAAACCGAAAAGAAAGAAAGAAAGAAACAATTGACAAACAACACAAAAGCTACAAGTACATTGGTATCAATAGTTACCACTGCACGAACCCTTACATTACTGAGAAGGAGCACAAATACCCTGAGATAAGAGTATTATCAGTGTGGGTGTCGATAATAGGGGGCAATGGAGATGTGCCCCCGCCATATTCGATTTTTTTTTTGTTGGTGCGGGGGGAGGGGGGAGGGGGGGGGGAGGGGGGGGGTGATTTCTCAAACCCGAGTATCCTAGTTTTACGTGGTGGATATTTACACATTTATTACCCCTGTCAAGCAATTTTGTCTGACAACCTGTTCCCTCTGCTGAGCAGCCCCCAATTCAAATTTTTCCCTGCGACGCCCGTCCCGAATTATGAGACTGTGAGAGGAGCAGAGTGCATTTGCACGTGAAACGGGATCTGGGGGTGAGGTAGGAGTCAGTCGAAACAAGAGAAGATTTTAATATCATGAGATTATCTCCAGTCCTAGTTTCAGGGTGGAGGGATGTCAGAGATATGCCTCGTCACAAAATGACAGCTAGGAATTCACCTACAACTCATCACTGCATGAGGGGTGACGTGAGGAGGAATGATGGAAGGAGGGGGGGGGGGGGGGGGTGGGGGGCAATCTCGATGTACATGGGTTTCCATTCTTCACGCAAAATAGGGTTTCAATCATCCCATGCGAGTATTCTCAATTTCAAAACAAAAGCACTTACCAATGTACAAGTCCATCAAAAAAAAAAATATATAAATATATATATATAATTTAAGCCAATATTGCGTAGCTTGGATCCACTCGAGGGAGGAGGTTGTGAGAGTGTTTGTAGGGGGGGGGGAGAGGGGGTCGTTTTTTAGCACCAGGTGGATAGGGATTGAGAAAGGGGTTGGGGTAAATATAGATGTATCCCTATGTCACTCTAACTTTGTTTATATTGAACAATTGTTAAGCTATTAAACTCTCAATGTCATGACCAGCTCACTCAGCAATGTACAAATTCATTACTAATTAAATCAGTTACCGGCGCGCCGGCGTAGCCTCAGTCTTACTCATGGGAGGGGGGGGGCATCGTTCTTAAAACCATTTATATATCTGCTCTTCGAGGATGAGTGGCGAAAAAGGAATCTAAGCATCCGAACTGAGAACGTAGAGTCTGTGTTGGGTGTCCCTTCCCCGTCCAATGATAGAAGGAGGGAGTGAAGTTGGGCTCTATTTAAATGAATATAAATTTACTATAGTCGTGTTTTAAAGGTGTGTATGTGGGAGAAAGAGGGGATGTGGTGCCGTGCGAGAGGGTATTCCCTAATTTCCGATTGTAGGCTTGCGGCCCTTTAAACAAAAATATTGTGCACCATATTATGCACAAATATTATATTTGTTAGATTAGAGAATTGCATAATTCATTCAAAAATAAAATATACTTCTTATAGGGTAATAAACAAAACAAACTTGGCAGTTTAAACTATGAATAAGATAATGAAGAAACAAAGAAGAAGAATGAATGATATATTTATTATTGATGTAATTAGTTGCATAGATTACTTCAGTTCATAATTAACTTTTTGTCGTATGTAGGCTGCACCTCAATTGGTAAATGAAAAACAAATTAGTTTCCTTTGTTATGGCAAATAGAAATTTTCAATAAAAAATAATATAGTACATTCATGAGTCCAAAGGGAATTGGAAAAAGAAGCATACTACAACTGGAGAATTGTTTTCAGTGAATAAACTTGAAATCAAACATTCTCTCACGAAAAGTTCAAAGATAAGATTTGTGTGTTGCCCAAGAAAACAGCATACTTTTCGACATGACATCCAAGTTTCTTTTTCCTGTAGACTCCTTCAACACCGGTCTCAGGTGATACACAAACCAGATATTTTCCCGTTCGGTGAAAACAAAAGCGTACGGGGCGGGAGGAGGGGGGGGGGGGGGGGGTAGCCAAAGGGGGCTAACGATGTGAAATGTTCAATATTCTGGCAGCCATATTATCATATGTGGGTAGTTAATTGCCCCCTTACAGGATATTCGGGCAGAAAGATGAATTATATTTTGTACTGTTTTGTCCTATTATCTATCACGGAGAAAATTACATTGTCACTTAAATAAGGTACACGTATTAGATATCTTGCCTTTTTTCCCGCTCGATTATAAAATCAGAATATACAGATTTGATATAGTTAGGTGCAAGACTTATCAGCCACCCCCCCCCCCCCGACGACAAAGAGTTACCCCCAAAATATTATCGAGTTTCAATCGTAATTTTCGGGTAATGAAAGCTAACCTACATACAAATTAATACAAACCTTGATCCATCTCTTCCGAGTGATGTGTTTCAGCGATGGAAAGATTTGAACAGGAAAATTCAAACGACGGACAAGTTATGAATAAGTATTGCAGGACAATATAGGGAGAGCAACAGAAAAACACGAAAGAGGGGGATACATGATGAAGGGGCATGCAATCTTAGAATATAGGCGAAAAGACAGGAGAGTGCGGAATAGACACGAAAGAGGGGATAGGGAGATGGAGAGAACGTGAGTAGGGTGGAATTGTCATAGTCGGGCGATTCGAACTCTTAGCCAGGTGTGTGCCAGTCTCTACCCAGGTTTATTATGTTGGTATAATGCTGAGACATTCCTTGAAATGCAAAGAAACGTAGAGAGCGGCTGCTGCAGCTAAAGTCAGTGCAATTATGAGGCAAATACAATAATCGCCGTACGAAACAAATCATTCTTTTCGATGATAACAGTAAATAACTTAACATAACATCATAACAATGACTAACTTTGTCTGGTTTGATTACACCAGAAGGGGGTACACGACCCCTAACCCCCCACACACACGAACGCCCGATCGACGCCCATTTCAGACAGCCCTCAGGTGAAATCAATCGGTCCTTATCAATAGATTCGAAACCTTCAAGGAGAGAGATGGGACTGGTATGGGTCGGTGGGGGTTAAACCCTCCGATGAAACCAGGGGACCTTGAATGCTGAGAGAGAGAGAGAGAGAGAGAGAGAGAGAGAGAGAGAGAGAGAGAGAGAGAGAGAGAGAGAGAGAAAGAGAGAGATAGAGAGAGAGAGAGAGAGAGAGAGAGAGAGAGTACGCGCCACCAGAGAGAGAGTCTTCTCCCAATCCAATCACGGAAGGAAAGGGAGTTCCGATCGTGTCTAAACACGGACAAGCTTGCTGGTGCACCTTGTGGGTGGAACGAATTATAACATTCTGATTTTAATCAAAGGGCGGAAGGTATTGATATAGAATGCCAGAGAGAAAGAGAGAGAGGGGGTGGCATTATCATGATTATAAATTCTGCATGATTTCAAAGCATAGTACGACTCAGATCACAGGTCTAAAATATGATGGAAACTTGGAAAGTAATACAAGTTGAAGGGATATACAAGAAATGAAAGATTTTGTTTTGAAGGGCAGTGTCTCCGACTAGAACGTAAGATTAAAAACTTTTAGACAAGCACGCGGAAGGTACAATTGCGTCAGGAGGGGTGGAGTGCTCACAACAATAATTGCTCGAAGTCAGCTTTCTATATATTTTCTACATTTTACGCGCGAGCGAAGCGAGCTAGCAATGATTCTGATACCCGTGACATCCACTGCAGATTATTCTGTTCTGGTGGATATACTTATATAATACTTTCAATCTTTTTTCTTCGTTACTTTGCACACACTAGTTAATAAAAAATATGGTACTTACAACAACAAATTTACAATTAGACCACCTCAATGCCCGCATATGAGGTGACACTTGCCCGAATCATTTGTATTTATAACAAATTAAAACAAGTATTTCGTGCATGGGGCTGCAGCCCTAGTCTCCGCTTCTCCCTTTACGCCTCGCATTTCTACACATGCAGTTTAAGGTTTGAGGAAAGAACAATTGCAAATGGCAATGTATCATATTTCTTGAATATTGACCTTGAACTTCATTGGTCCATAAATTGTTGACCTCTCTAACGGGTATACGTTAACCGCTAATCTTCATCTAATCTACCGCTAATACACAGCCAATATCCTGCAGCATGAGAATGATGTAAAGCAAATGAGTATCAAGTGCTGTTTCGTCTTGGAAAGCTAACGTCTCGTGCCCGACTTTTTAATTAACAAATAGTAAGTGTGAGCAAAATTTTACTTTGACATTTTATTATCCATTGTGAGAATTACATTTTAGCATCCAAACATATTACCGTACCAGGAAAGCTAAAACAAGACCCTGCAAATATACCACCTCATTGCCAGAATATTAGGTGGAGGTTTAGGCGAATTTTTCGACATTTTTCGACATCTGTTTCAATATACATTAGTCTATAAAATCGATACAAAAAACGGTAAGGAGTATTCGGGTACGCAGAACCAACGAAATCGATTCCCTTTTCCGTCGCGAGAGGCGCTGTTGCACTTTTAGAGGTTTGTCGGATTGAGGCACATGTACTTACATTTTGACATTTCACAGCTCTTTTTCAAAACTGTAGAGGCTTTTTCTCGTGCTCTAATACTTGGCCCGACTCATGACATCGGAAAATTTAAACCTGTGTACAAAATGTGGAGATGATGACGATTAATTCACTTTTAGCATAATATCTTAGATATGAAATCTTTAAGAAGGCCTATCAGACATCACACCTTCGCCAAATTTAAAAGAGTCTTAAAAGATTTGTTGAAGATGCACTTGTTTTCAGAAGCTTTTTAATAATTAGTTTATGATTGCATGTCCGTAAAGGAGTACTGTTAGGAGTTTTCTTCTTCATCAGAGTGAAAATGATTAAAAATATTTTCCTTGAAAATCAATTACACTGACGTAATCTTTTCCGCCTTACCGGCATGGAAATTTTTAACGCATGAATTGCAAGTGCCTGCCCTTTATATATTTTGAAAAACTCTAATTTATTTTAAATAATTTTCTTAACGTATCGTTGGATGAGAGCTTATTTTTGGGGGAAACGGAAAAGCACACAAAATGAGGAGATATTCATCTTGATCAACATTACAAAAAAACGACAAAACAACAGAAACTACAAAGTGAAATATTCATACACGAAAGCGAAAAACAAACTACTACAAAAATGTAATTGAGTTGACATGCATAAAATGGATCTAAAAGTCAATGGGAATATCAGATCAAGTACTTGAATAAAAGGAAATGGACGAAACAACTATTCGTAAAATATCTATCCGGCACGAGGCGTTAACTTAATCAATAGTTTTGTATCCATCTCATTGCATGTCGCCCTCTCTCGTGCGATAACAATTTGTTTTGCCATGATACTGCAAGATTTGCAAACATTTACAGTTGTGCCTGACACATTTAAAAAGCATGTGACTTGTAGCGACATATTCATACTGGTGTAAATACTCCCATTTTACAGGTCGAGGATTCACTAAATTTCTCTTAGAAATAATAATTCATATAATGCAACAAAGCCATTGTCAGTATTAATATGGGTAACTAAATAGAGAGGAAAGCAGGTAGAATTTTGTAAGTCCAGAAAGATAACTTTTGAACTTTAGTTGGCAAAATAATAAAAGTTACGAGAAGAGTGATCCTTTTGATATGTGATAAATTTTGTTTCCTCATCATTAGAATTGTTGAAAATTGTATGTTGACCACTACTTCATCCTATATGTTCAAGGGACCAAGGGCGGCTCCAGGATTATATTCAAGGGACGGGGCCCAATTTCGGGAAATCCTGACAAGCAGGCAAGCAAAAAAATAAATATATTTGTATCTGGAAAAAAAAAATGAGGGGGGGGGGGAAGGGGTATGCTGGATTGGGTTTGAAAAAGGAGGAAATGGCCACCCCCTCCTCCCCCGACCCCATTCATCGTACGTCAGGTAGCATGAACCTTGTTCTCTCTTACAACTGTCAAACAGCCCTCTGAAGACGACTGCAGCAGACGATATACTATCAGCATCGCTCATAAACAAAGCAAACATGATACGAGACATACACGGCGTAATGTTATCTTTTCCTCTATTTTTGGCGGGAAAAAATATGGAACATGTATCTCCGACGACGTTTTACTGTCTCGCCATTAACAAAACGTGGCAGTTTGTTGCTTTTCATCGTCGACCAAGTTTACAGATGCCAAGCCATTTAGATATGTTGCATCATTATACGTTATCATTGCGATGATACGAAAGATTTCTCTCTTCCTCATCGTCTGGCCATTAGTTATTTAAAGTATTACTTTGAAGTATTTTATATGTCAGTAACAAACCTTTTGTATAGAAAATTGTACCCGATACATCAATTTTCTTGACTCTCTTGCGCCAAGATTTCCGAGCGATTTTTATTTTTATTTTGTGGAGGGCGACCAAATGCTTTGTGCATCAACATAACATTTTCCATGTTTGGTATTCAAAGGTAGATATAATGCTAGAAAACAAGGCAATCAAGTGGGGAAGAGTGTGTGATATCCGCCCCCTCTCTCTCCCCCTCTCTCTGACTGTCCACCTCTCTCCCTCTCTCCATTTTCTTTCATTTTGCACCACTCGATTTAGCAAACACGCGCTCTTGTACATCATAAGTACGCCACTGTTTACCGATAACCAAACAAAAGTTCGCAATTTTTCTTTTGTCTCCTGAGATCATCGGAGCATCTTTTGCCGCTCACCATTGCTCCTTTTATCTGCATGTCTGTCTGTCTGGCTATTTGTCCGTCCTTATCTCCATGTACCTCTGCCCTCCGTCACATCTTTCTTTGTCTCTATGTCTGTGTGTGTTATAGTACCACGCCTACACTCTGTATCTAAAACCGGTGAAACTTAGCCGAGAAGAGGGTTATTGGTTGGTTAAAGGGTCTGTCGATTCCATTCTGAGCCAAAAATGTTTGGTATATAAAGTTTGGCCACATTAGCTACTACTTTGTATAATATATACAGGTGTATATGTATAGATATTCATATATATATATATTTATATAACAGAAAATTAAAATGATATAAAACTTGACCAGGTCTAATTCCGAACCTTTAGTTTCTGTGTCTCACAAAATTTAAATCATACAAATATGCCTACATCCATCTTCCCGTAACTGACTTTTCCTCTTTGTCCTCCTCATCCTCTCTATCACTCTGCGTTATAATGCTTCTCTCTCTCTCTCTCTCTCTCTCTCTCTCTCTCTCTCTCTTATTTTTAATTTTATTAAATGTTTGGGTCGGGGAGGGAGTTCACCATGTGCCAACACCTACATCCAACTTCTGTTGAGCCCTTTCTGTAGTCACTGCCATCTTTTCATTATATCCTTACTGCCCTGTAGTCTCCATCTCCCGGATGTGAGCCTAGATCAGGCATATAGCAATACCATACCAATTTACAGCCTCCCTTCAGGCTTCAACCATGAACCTCCATGTTTCAACCCCCACCCCCCCCCCCTTTACTCCCTCCCCCCACCCCCCTTCTCTACCCCAATCCAGTTTGTCTACCATTCCCCATGGAGTGTTTATGATGCGTTCATGTTCGCTTTGTGTCCTCCTCCCAGGTCAAGGCGTCCCTAGTCCAAAGGTTGAGATGGTGTTTACATAACAAGATGACAGTGCAAGCCATATCAGATTGCCAAGCATCGTGGACCAGCGAAAATAAATTGCTCACGTATCGTCCCACACGTAAGGATATATGTATGTATGTATGTGGTAGTTCGCAATGCCTGCCTATACCCAACATAAGAAAACAAAAATAATGGCCATAGTGTGTTCTTGTTGCAAGGAGATTCTAGTACAGACTAAAACAGTGATCCACGAAAATTACGAAAGCTTTTAATAATTGATTCATTTTATATAAGAATAATAAAGATGATAATGACAATAATGATACTACTACTACTACTACTACTACTACTACTACTACTACTACTACTACTACTACTACTAATACTACTAATACTACTACTACTACTACTACTACTACTACTCCTACTACTACTACTACTAATAATAATAATGATAAAATTAATACAAGTTTTGTAAGGAAATCAAGTTTTTAATTCATATTTTTCATATTTTTCAAATTTATAAATAACATATTGTTCATCATGCTGAATTGTTTTTAGAGATGTTTTTATGACCTGTATATATATATACCTACCAATACTTTTTCTAGGCTATTATATCCCTCCTGTTATTCAATTGTGATTAATAAAGCGATGGTTAAACAACTCTTGTTTTCAACCAACTGATTCTTATTTACTGAATGAATATATGATGTCATGCGATATTTATTTTTGAGTTTCTTTCGAATACCACGAACATGATTTCATTATCATAACTCGAGAGCAGAAACGATTGTACTCGAATTACAGGTACAACACTTTCAGATGTGATAACAAATATTCTTGTATGATTACTGTTACAGGGTACAACTAAGGAGCTGGATATCACTTTGACAAAGGGGCTTCTTCTAACTCCTTGCTTTGACCGAGTAATTCTGACACACTTTTGTTGTTGTTGTTGGGGGGGGGGGGGGGAGGCTTTACACCATGGGGGAGAAGTAAGGCCCCGGGTAAAAGAGGCCCCTTTCAAATCGTTGCTCTGGGTTTGGGGGTAATATCCTGAAGAACTTGTAATTTGTACTACAGTGTTGATGGCACCACAGTTTCCACGTGATCACAAATATTCCTATTCATTCCACAATCGTTCTTTCTCATTTAAAAAAACAAACGTGAAGAATCTTTCAAAATGCCATTGCACCAGTTCTCAACGAAACCTTTGAACTTCAGCTGACCTGAACACATGGCAACCGTATATATATTTATGATAAATGTGCTTGGCCCAAGATAATGTGTCACCCAAGTACACATCTAAAACTGCAAAGAGGATATTATTCTATGAGGAGGGGGAGGGGCGGCGTCCTAATACAATTGGAGTTTTTTTTATTCTAAAAGGACATCTCTGAACACAAAAAGGATTTCCCCCTCATATTTTTCTTGTTCCCTTTTGAGTCTTAAATGGGGAGGGGGCACAGGAACATAATATGGGATATTAAAAATGGCAATAAGGGGTCGGTTGAGCCCCCTTCCCCCTTCTCATTCCGCCACTAGGCTGATTGACAGTCAATCGCGTTCCCTGCATGGAAGTGAAAAATGAGATTAGGTTGTTGTTCAAAATGTATGGGTCCTTTTACAGATAGCACTGCCATTCCATGGTGTACGGTGACCGATAACTGCGGAATGCCCTAGATCTTGAGCGGGGGCCATGGTTCAGTGAGAAAATCAAGGGGGGGTGGAGTCGTGGCAAAAGGGTATATATAGCAGCCAATAATGGAACTCCTTTATAGTTTAACATTTTGTATACGTCAGATAAAATTATCTTTTTGAAATCATTATAATACTTAGTGATACATGAATATTATTGACCGAACAGGATTTACCGCACACGATCACTTCGTGTACACTTTACTGTCAACGGAAACTATTTTCAGGTGAAACTAAAGAGGGCGCATTCCTGTAGCGTTGATAAATTTGTATAATCCTGTAACTTCATGCATTGGCCAATTTGCATGTTATGTGCCTTGATTTCAATAAATATGGAGTAATCATTTTCCAGCGAAAAATAGAAAATCTAAATTCTTGGAATTTGCGTTTATATTTATACCTTAATCCCCTATACATACACTTTTCAGTTATACATCCCCACTCCCTGAACTGGTACAAAATGCAGTCACAAGTATGATAGCGATCGCAAAGACTTTTAAGAAATTAACACATGGGCAAGACAATAGGGTATGGACATTGATATTGCTTATAGAAGTCTTGTTCGAATTAAGTATCATGCCATTGTAATATCCACACATTTCAAAAGGCTACGGACAGGGTTACTTAAATTGATTTCTTGAAAGACTTTACGATGGGAGGCTAATTATAAATCACTCTCCTCCTTTCTTTCTCTCTTTCTCTCTCTCTCTCTCTCTCTCTCTAGCACGGTCTCCCCCTTCTCAGCTCCTTCACATTGCACATTGCAACCAATAATATAAATGACCTACACGCTATCACACGATATCACTACCAATATAAACACGAAGCTCGTTGAGACTTGGAGCAGGGCACTGCATATCAGATAACATTTTATAAATGATTGCACATCCAGCGCGCTTCTTCGATGCTTGAAGAACATGAGTGCTGTAAAACGTCTGCACGTTGATTAAAGACATGTTATG
Source organism: Strongylocentrotus droebachiensis (assembly GCA_035222895.1). Classification (NCBI taxonomy): domain Eukaryota; kingdom Metazoa; phylum Echinodermata; class Echinoidea; order Camarodonta; family Strongylocentrotidae; genus Strongylocentrotus; species Strongylocentrotus droebachiensis. The sequence continues at coordinate 558,277 of JAVYIG010000084.1, forward strand.
GACAGAAGGCAGGAAAAAACACACAACAATAACAATTAGAAGACAGTATTCGCTTCCCAATTTTATTCCAATATATTGCACTTCCAAAACAAACGAAAAAGACGTCAAAATAATCTCAAAGTTTGTTACATAAAACATAATATTTGAAAGGTAAATTTCTACGGTTTTTAGACATATAAAAAGCCTTTTTGTCTAGTTATCAGATTCAAGGAAAACCCCAAAAATGAAAGAATAAGGGTTATTCCTTCACGGTTATTTATCAAAAATTACTTATCCTGGGTGACATAAAATAATGCGGATATCAAAGTGGATGATAGGAGAATCAAGATCAGCTGAAGTACAAATGTAAAGCTATAACTTACTAAGTATGGAAATGACATAAGGTAATTAGCTAGAGAGAGAGAGAGAAACAAAAAATATTGATGATCAGATTTCAAAAGCAAGCTCAGCTTTGGCGAAAGTGAAAATCAATTTCGTTTCAAATTTCACATTTAAAATGGCATACCGCACAATCAGTATGATCAGTCTATTTTGCAGTGGGCATCAAAACGAATGATGAAATAGTTATCAAACAAATGGAATGTATTTCATGCAGTCTGGTATTTTCTACCTATTTTGGACTGCAACTGCAATAATTATATATTTCTTAAAACTTTCAAATAAATGTTTGCATTATTTATACATTTTGTAACTATTACTTCATTATCTTAGGAAAATATCATGCTTAATTAAAGGTAGGCGTTACTACTGCATCTAGAAGGGATTAGACCGCACAGCGAGCCACCGAGGTCACTGTGACAGGTGGCTATCTCATTAACTCAGCTCTCATTTAACATAAGAAAAAGAGGATCATGGGGGACCAACAGGCACCGATTTGGGAAGTTTTCTATATAGAGGGAGCAAGTAGCTACAAGTAGGACAGTGTGCCTTTAAGATTGGTTACAATACTCTTATACGGAAGGAAATATTTTGATAACTCTATTGTCTGTTATATCAAATTTACTTTTTAAGCACAATTTGTTAATCTTTTTATGAAATGGCGAACGTGCATTTTTGCAAGGACATGAGGCAATGATTGTAAAAGTTCTCCAAATAAACCTTATAAACTTAATAAAACTTAGCTATAACATATATTCATAGAATTAAAATTGATGAATAATCATTTCAAATAATTTTGATTGTTGTATGAAATGTTTTTTTATTAGTTAATTTTATTATCAAAACTTTACAGTATACCATATAAATGAAACAAATCATGATGACTGACAGTAATCAATAGTTTCAAATCAATAAATAAAGATAATGAAAACGATGAACTTTGTTATGATTATTGTGATGTAATAAAATAAATTATAAATTCAGTTCATCACTCCTGTGAAAAAAGGAAAGAAAAGAAAGACAGACAATAGGGACTTATATTGCTTACGTGACAAAAGTCCTGGAATAAAACACGTGACGTCTGCTTGTCTTATTTATTAATTTATTGCATGCATTTTGCCGTTTATGGAACCATGTCACCATTTTAAGTTAGACGCCGCTAAAAAAACCTTTGACTAAATACACATCTCCTGTCAAGAAAATGTTGAGTCATGGTCGTGCAATTATGAAATAAAGTATCAAAATGTATAATTAAAAGTAACTTATTGTATCTTATGTGGTTTTTTAATCATTTGAAATCAATGGCTAACTCGTGCTGAAAATTACAAACAATGAAAATCAAGGCTCATAGACATGGACACGAACAGGATCAACATTTGTTCCAAATTTCTAAAATATTGCAACTCGTATTTCAAACATGTGTATACTGCAAGATCAGTCCTTTTACTGTGACATCACTGCCATAATATTTTGGAATAAAAATAATAAAAAGAATAATGAAGTTCGTAAAATTGCATTTACTTAATCTGTTTTAAAAAAAATCTGGTATAGGGTCGAGTATAGCTAATGGCGGGGAAACTGCTTCAAGGAATTTATAGAAGGAAATTATAATAAATGGATGCTGAGATAAAGGAAAGCATTTCTATACGGACGAAAATACCACAAAATTCTGATTATGTATCCCGATACGTACAGTACATACCCGTATTGGTCATATTGCATAGGCCGGAATATCCAACTAACTATTATTGATATTAATATAACTGCAGATCAAAATGAATTATACAATTTTAGAAAATCTCTCCCGAAATGCAAGTTTCCATTATTAAACAGAACTCTAGAATACCTTTAAAATATCCTCCAATCTGGAAACTGCACCAGTGAGGGTAATAACTTCTTACGAGATGTGAAAGGCCTTAATAACAAGCAGAGCCGAGACATCGCCGTTGCCATGGGATATTTGTGAGTTTGATGCGGATATTTATAAACACTTGTCACTCTGCCCCGTCTCCGCCCAACATCTAGTGATACCAACGCTTTTGTTCACAATTTTTTCTTCTTTTAATGGGCAGGGGCTACAGATAACGAATGGGGAAATCGGCTATCAAATTGGCGTTACTGGTATGGGGGTAAAGGGGTCAGGAACATATGGCTTATCAGCTGTAGACCCTACCTTGTATGTAGGCCTATTGGTTAAGCATCACCTTGGCTCTACTGCATCCCACTTTTATTTTAGATTTTACATTGAGCATGCATTACAGCGAAGTATGGGTGCAGCTGATGGCAATGAGGGGGCACTCAGAGGAAGGGGGCACCAGTTTATTGGTTTATCGGATGGCTAAAATGCGGAACTGCTTTACACATTTACAAAAATAAGGGTGAGAACGTGGCGAGTGCCCTATCATCTTTTTTTCTTCACATACACTTTGATAGAGATGAAGTTAAGAAAGTGATAGATACATGTAAGCTGATAGTATACTTTTTTTAATAATTACATATTTTGATCCTGTATACAATTCATGGATTTTGTTACACTTGCATTGTAAATATATACATTATGCATTTGTAATGGAATAATGAAATTAAAGGGGTAAAGAGAGAAAATAATATTTTGACATTGCTTTTCCTCCTATCTCCCCCACCCCATCTCTCACTCTTTTATCTTTTATTGTCTTTTCTCTCCCCCTCCATTTGACAGAAAAGGGCACGTGTTAATCGTTCAAACATAGCTACGCCACAAGTGAGCATTCAGATGAAAGAGAAGGGGGCGTCGTACCATACCGCCCATATTCTACATCATCTTACGCCACGCTTCGAGGATGATATCTCCCAGCTTCTTCGGGAGCAAACCGGATGACTCGATGCCATCCTTCATCTCCAATAAGGCCTTGTCTCCGAGATGGCTCTATACGTATCTGCCCCAACTTGAAGAAAGAAAACTTTCATACAAAGAAAGCTACAATACTTCATCTACCTAAATGTAGACCCCACTCCCCCCATGATACCCCCCAAATATCTCGACCCATGCTTCGCCGCTATCCTTGAGTACTGTAAAATATAAAGTCAGTTTCTATCGACTCTGCTCTAGAAAATAAAATAAAAATAAAAGCAAGAGAGAAAGAGAGAGATTAAGACAAATGATAATCAAATTGTAAATGTATGGTACGAAGAATTCATTACGAATCATTATAGTATATAGCTACTGATTTGTACTAAAAATATATCATCTCATCCGCATCAAGAAGTGAATTAACATATGATAAATATTTTTAAGATGAGGAGGAGGGGAGGAGGGGAGGAGGGAAAGGAGGGGGGGGGGAAATCTGTAACACCACTTCGCTCATATTCCACCTTATATTTTATCTCACCTTCTCCGACTCGGAGAGCAAACCGGATGACACGATATCATCCTTCATCTCCAATCAAGACTTGTCTTCGGAATGGCTCGACATATCTGCCCTATCTCAGAGAATAAATATAGAGGAAGCTCCAAAAAGAAAAAAAATCACGTCATAACTCATTGAAACAAAACTAACTCCCGTGCAAAAGAACAAGTATTTGGCATTTGATATCATTGTCTGAATCTATATTTAGGTACTCTTCAGTACGATGTAAACTCATCAACGATCATTATAAAGTGTAATCGACCACACAATAATATTTTTTTTTTCATCAATTTATTACCACCCAGATGATATTCCTTTGGAAAATATTTGCTGTCCATTACTGTAAAGCATAATCTTACTTTGACAAAATCTTTCTCTAAAAGAGGTGTTACAAAAAGATCGTGTTTAAAGTCAAGTTAAGTGTTAAAACCATCACCATACAGTATTCCATACAAATTATTTAAAAGGAGTGCCATTTGTGTGACAGAAATAGATCTGATTAAAATGCGAGAACCATGTAGTAGACAGAATGAAAGAGAGGAGAGGAGGGATATATATATATATATATATATAGAGAGAGAGAGAGAGAGAGAGAGAGAGAGAGAGAGAGAGAGAGGAAGAGGAAGAGGGATTGGTAAACGCGGCATTCTCATACATACACAAGGTTATAATCATACCACTATAATTATACCACTATAATGATGTAAAAGAGAAACTAACAGTTCTCGAGTAATACTCATTATCATAAAGCGAGAGGGCATGTTGGTTGCAATACATTAATCACACTTTAGAGTTAATCATTAAACTCTAAAGTTTGCGCTCCCGCCATGCCAACGCCAGTATAACCATCGAAAGAGTTCATTTCGAGTATGAAAAATATACAGGATAGATCATATTGATAAAGGTAATTTATCACCTGGCTGTAATCTCAACTCAAACAATCCGCCCCTCTTTATTTTCCATAAAACCTTAAAATAAGGATGTTAGATCATGATATTCCAAATTCAGTCGTAAATGTTTCACATCATAAAACAAAAAGAAAATCTTGTTTACTCTCTCGATACTCACGATATAGGCTAAATAAATATACCACCAGATATTTTGTTAAAGAATGTATATAAACATGCATCATTAAGCTTTGGAAACATATATGATTCGAGTTTCTGTTTGAAAATATGCAATAAAGACTACCCCTTGATTTGCAAATCCCAGTTCGTATTGAGGGTAAAATCACAAAATGTGCGATTTGTACAAAATGGAAAATGAAATATAAGATTTCTTGCTGAGAGTGCATAAACATTGTGACACTATTAACATGAATTTTATGATAGTATTTCTCTTTTAAGCATTCTAAATTACACACAGATTTAACACGTAGCCCACGACACCCTTGTGCTCTTGTTGTTATTTTTTTTTTTTTTTTTTTTATAGTTTCCTTTTCTTTTTCTTTGCAGGAAACTCATTCTGGAAATGGTAGCCTAAGCATGATACGCGTGGTGAAGCAGAGTATAATACATCTAATTTCGCATTTAATTCGTATTACAAATCGTTCTGCAATATTGTGTAACTTGTAGCACCAATTCAAAGTGTATCGATATGACAGTTTTTTGTTGTTGTGTGTATTGTTCGTTAATCCTGGTAACATGTGGACCCACTCGCAATATGTCAACAATTGGATTTGAAATTCATTGATTTTCATCTTATTACTCTCTGTTGGATAATAGTATGCATTATATTTAAGCGTACCATGTATTTTTGAAGATCATCGATTCATACAACTTTGCATGACTTTTGCAGACAATTATCTTTTACTCTAAGCTCTAAGGAATTTCAGCTCAGCCTTCAATACAAGTAGAAGCAAGCAAAATGTGTTAAATGCATGCATTCTGTATGTACATATACTATTAGTTCAAATGATTTTATTTCTCATGAAAAACATAATACAATGAATAATTATGTTACAGAAAAATATGCAATGAAACGACAAATATAATAGAAATAACACGAGAAAAGAGGAACTAACTAGAAGCAGAGCTTGTTGAAGTGTTAGTTCCTCCGCTGCTGTTTTACAATATAACATGAACAAAGTATGCTTAGAAAAATTAATAAATAAAGAAAATATGTGGCTAATAAATTATAGATTTTTTTTTTTTTTTTTTTTTTTGGGGGGGGGGGGGGGGAATAAAAGAAATGAAAAAATGGATGAAAATATTGCAAAAGCTCTAGAAAAAGGAGGTTAAGAATACATGTAAATAGAATACCATGGTAAAATGTGAAGTACGTAAATTAATTGAAACGTAAAATCAGTCATTTTGCAATATTATTTCGTCAACTCTCTCTCTCTCTCTCTCTCTCTCTCTGTCAATGGCTAATACATTGTACATGAGCCCATTGTATTTATATATATATATATGTCATTCAATTTTAATTCATCCTTTATCAAGAAATGGGCCCTACTCACAAGCATTGCTTTTTGGGGTCTCAATTTGGATCATTTTTGTTCGTCATGATTGCTATGCCATGTGTTTTTTAATACTAAACTGAACTGAACTGAACTGAACTGAAATGTACTAATTGCACTACAGCAGGTTTGATTATTCAAAAGTAATTAGATAATTGATAAATAATCCATTTGATAATAGAGAATGACTTAAAACTCTACAATTTTTCAAAGAGCCCAACAGTTTCTGACATGTATAGGTTACAGTAAGCCCATTAGTTATTTTCTTCAATCTTATTAATCAATTTATTAATTATTTAGTTAATATATATATATGCATATATTTTAATTCATTCGTTCGGTTCATCTATTCATTTATAACAAGAGATACTTAATCATTCACAAAGGACATTATATTATCAATATTATTCACCTTACAATATCTACACGAAACAAATTATGATAATAAGGGGTTGAGGGTGACGAAATTCTATCGTAGCAATACTACTTGGCCACATGCATTATAAGGGAAAGGGTAACCATAAAACCGGAAAATAATATGACTAAACAAAGAAAGATACAAAGGATGATCAAAACATAATACTAACAGTGTCATCAATATCATACCATGCATTTCATGAAAAGAGATCCCATAAGAGTAGACAATATGGAATAATCAAAAGCACTGCACATTATGTACAAGACAATATTTTGCACGTAGGTCAGGCTCACGAGATGTCGGCTAGCTGCGGGCGAATTTTGGCGAGCAAGGACAATACAAGGTCACGTGAAGTTGCGTGCGCATTTCTGGCGGTCACCTTACACTTGAGGTGAAAACACATAATAATGAGCTGGTTGACCAGCACCAACGTCTGTACTTGCTCGAATATAGGTCGGGTCAACCTGGGACTGGAATCATTATGTATATCTAGACAGACAACCTGTGTACACGGACAGCGGGACAGGGACGTAGCCAAGGAGGGGGCACTCCTCATCGAATAACGAAAACAGAAGGAAAACAAAAAACATGGTGAGAGAAAGAATCGAGATGGAGAGGAAACATGAAAAGAAGGTGATAAAATACACTCCCACTACCTCAAATATTTCCTAGTTATTTCATATGTCATCCCCCTAGTGTAGACCCCATTCCCCCCCCCCCCCGAAATATTAATTTTCAATCGACTCTGCCCTAAGAATAATACTAATGGTTTGAATAAGCAAAAAGTATATCAACTTAGTCATCTAACGAAGGATATAAATAAACATGAATCACTAGTATAGGTTTTCTTTCTCTATGGTCTATACTATATATCTGCTACATGTATGTAAAAATCCAATAATTTACATCCACGAATTGGACATTAAAGGTATTATTTCATATTTATCAAGAAATAACTCAACAAATGCTAATGAGAATCATTAAAAGATACACAAATATCCTGGACTGTCATACTGTATTCACCTTTTACTACGAACAATAATTATGCGTAAGATATGTCTAACACTATCATCATCATTATTGGAAGAAAACGATTGAATTGCCATTCTGTTTCAGATCATATTCTCTTAAGTGGGTATATGGTGTTAAAGGAAATCAGATGACGAGAATAGTACATGAGAAGCTAAGAAGTAAAATAAAATAATCGGAAGAGAAGAAGGGAAAGCAGACAAGAGGAGTAGGATATGGTCATTGTGGGTTTATTATGATAGAGAAAGAAGATACTCTGAACCTTGCTCATACTGTATATTCGAGCTATCGAAACAACAACCACTTGGGTATATTTGACCCTTGCACAGACATAGACATTATTATGATAGCATGCTTATTAATAATCATCGAATGAAATGATAAGTAATGGTCATGAAAAGAAAACCTGAATAATATCTCATCATGGATGCTTGAATATGAAGAAACATTTTTTTGTCATGGTTGTTGTTTTGACCAGCAAAATGTAAGGGAAATTACTGAATACTCCAACAAGGGTATACACAGTTAACATGTACACGTATACATAAAAATGTATTTTATTTTACCTTCAACAGGCATCACAATCTACTCAGCATTTATACTTTACACTCTTTTCTTTGTCTTTTTAAACTCAAATTTATTTACACATGAGGTATCCGATTTCTTAAAATGTTGACACTCTTCGATAATGTTGCTGTCTTCTGTGATGATAATGATATTCGTCATGAGATATGAAAATTTACAAAGCATTTCGAGATTCATTAATGTGCTTTAAGACATTTCAATCTAATTTCCTTTTCTCTATATTGCTAGCAACAACGCTTAAAAAATAGAACAGATTATTATGCCAATTTACATAATTACATTGAATAATTTGGAGACAACAAGTGAAAAAGTGCATGAAGGAATCTCCAAACACATTACCTGCTTTATTCAATTAATGATCCATCATTCTGTTATTTGTAATTTCAATTATTATCGACTCAAAAAGCTTTTTGAATTGAATATTTTTAATTAAGTTCATCACACAAATTTGATTTGGAAGTCTACATGTGGACTTATTAGCCTTTTTATCAATAGAAAATCTTTATAACATGATTATGAAACAAGTATTATATTCTTGTATTCACGCATTGCCGTTATATTTTCATTGCACATAATTTTGCTCACTAAAAGTTCAAGCTTACTATCCTAGTCGTACTAACAGCACGAACACAAATATTGAGTTGAATTTAAATGACAAAGGAAAAACAAACCATATTCGATTATGACTTCAAGAAATTGAATGACGAAGAGTTTTTTTTTAGAAATTACGTCACGCTGTGGTTTCCCTCCGATTCTATTTTTTAAAATCAAAGATTCATTTGAAGAACTTGGGAATACGGACAATTTAACTCGTTATTCTTTAGTATAGACTTCCGATGTCCATATACATGTAAGTTAAAATAGGATTCCTTCATCCATGAACAACTATGAACATGATACCTTTGTTGTCTTTGTGCGTTTAAGACCCCCCCTTAAGAAATGTAACAATATATTTCTTTATATTGAGAAAAATATTAACAATTTTTTACCAAAATCAAACATTTATCTGTTTTTGTACAAATTGTTTGTTATTGGTCATTATTCTAAAAAGTAGAGAATGACAGAAACAACAATTCGCAATTTATCAAATTATATTAGCAGCATTTTTGCGCTTAATATTTAAATAATTTCTTAAAACACGGGTCCTCATGTAGTTATTACAACTATAATACGAACTTTGTCAAGAATCAAAGTGACGGTTACTTTACGGTTACGCTTTCTCAGCGTGTATTTACTATTCAACGAGTTTGAAATTTTGATGGTTTTTTAAACTATTTTCAGGCGAGATAATGAACATTAAAAATGCAGACATACGCCGACGTTTATATTACAAGTGATTAACTATTTTAATTAAAGTCAGTTGCCTGTATAGTTATAATCATGTGAGCAGGTCGCATTCCATTTTTTATTAATTTACCAACTAGGAATACATGTATTAATACTGGCATAAAGCATGATTATTGTTAGGAATAGAATACACAAATATTTCTCAACGATTTGCAACTCAAAAGTAGAGTAAGTTTGTTCTGATTTACAATTCCTCTATCATTGTTACTGGGGACGGTAATGTTATTTTTTGTTTGTGTAAGTGTGCAATAGTATTACTGAAAATTGTGGAAAGAAATGAGTACAATGTTCTGTCAGGTCTGTATAGGCCTTCCATACTGGCTCTCAAGCATGCATGGTTAAGATCCAGAAGGATTCTATATATGAGTTAACACCATAATGCCTCTCAGCTAAGGAATATGTATTTTAAACGAAAAATAAAGATCTGATATGTTGCCCATTTAAAGATTCATCAAGCAAGGATACAACATGTACTACATAGTTATGAAATTTCTTTAAATTATACCCCCATAGCAACCGGACATATAGAGAGCTACTGTAAAGAATCTTTATACATTGTTAGCCCCGATATACATAGACATTACACATGCATGATTATGAATCATAATGCATATTCGAACCAAGTTGGTCTACGGCCTGCGATGCAGAACGAGCATGCCCATTATGCCTGGCAATGCACATATTTGACTTCAGACAAATATTTGAGAAAAGCCATGTCTTATTTGCGTTCTGTCAAAGCTATTGATTGCGCTATTTCAGGACGGCGTTTATCATTCTAAACGAATAATAAAGAATTATTCATTGTTCCGCTTTGGATAACAGGAAAGCAATATGATCTGAACCGGGTGTTCATTTTCCATATATTAATTCCGCTTTAAGACTGCATTTAGCTATCTAAATCATCACAGTGGCACAATATTCTTGATCAATTCATTTTGGCACGTATCCGTCTCCATACATTGATTAAAAAAAAAATGACATAGATTAGAAGTTATTGTCCGTTATTAAAACGAGCTAGTGCGAAACATCGAATAATCAACGTTTCGGTTGTACTGACTCTACATGCACAACTAGAATAGGTGTAAGTGTACAACTGCTTGAAAATTGAGATTATATTTGCATTATAATAATTAACATAAAGTAATTGAGATAAGCAACAACCAGACTGTGTTATCCAGTGACTGGGCTGATTATCCTACGATACCAATCAAAAATGTATCTTAAAGAAAACAAAAATTGCATTCTACTTGCTTGAACTTTCTCCATAGTAAAATATGTGATATCCAAGCTCAATGATTGGACTTACACGACTGGCATGATGGTGAAATATGGATGAAGACAATAATTTCAAGATGGCTGCCACTAGTAAAAAAAAGGGTGTAGATCTCCCGTAGGCATTGGGCATCGTCATCCAGCGGTTGTAAGTCCTGGGATACAGTTACCCAGAGATACGAATCTGTGAATACCAGAGGCGAGAAACTCGGACACAAATTCGGATCTACAGGGTTGATGTAAGCCCAAGAAGTGAAGAAAGTCGAATCCATGTTTAAAAGAAGGAGAAATCGTCCTGGAAAATGTCAAAGAAAGACCGGTTCCATGCCACTTTTCTTGATTGAGCTCGTCTCCAAACAGCTGATGTCCGTGTCTCGATGCTCCTATCCAGCGCGCACGCTGTACGACAACAGCGTGTGGAGAGAAAGCGTAGGCCTACACTGGACCAGAGCGCGCGCTGCATGACTTGCTACGGGGAATGTTGGCTGTGCAGACGACACCCGCTTCAAGACGAGATCTTAAGAAAAGTTTAAGCTGACCTCTCCGATCTTCTTAAATCTCGCGGGTCGGCTTCAGGCTGGAGGAGAACAAATTCCTCCCTCCCCTCAAATCCCCCTTGGTAATCATACCTTCCAGTCCAAGACTCAGTAGTAGGAATGAACGACGCACTGGTAGTGTTCGTGAACTTCATACAGCGTTCACCTTTCATATTTTGTGCGTCTCTCTTCACTTCACGGTCATATTTGCGCGGGATTTAAACCTAGCGAACTTTCCCTGGCTTATGACCTAAATGGATTTAAGTACATACAGGAAACGTGGTACAATGCTGGCGGAGTACAGTTACCAATAATATATTCAGAATACTGGTAGAAATTTCAATCCCAACGCCTATTGCCTTGCCATGTTTTTTGCCAAACACACTGTTCTCTATAAAATTGGAATATTTTGTTTTACCTCTTTTCATGAAGTGATTGTTACAGTTTTGTTTTAAAAACAGTTTGTCTCCTCGACAGATAAAGTTTATATCATCTCCGAAATGTATTAAGAGACATGGAGATTGCTATATAAAGTTCTAAGAAGATAACATTTATTTATCGAGGATAAACCATATATCAATTAGGCTACAAGAAAATAGGTTAGAAAAAATACTCCAAGTTTATGGGCAATAGTGATTATGAACTATAATTTCACGTTTTGGCGCTAGACGATTCTTTTCATGAACATTCAAACTCATGCAGGCTCTTAACTACTTTCTATACTCAAGTGCAAAACGATACAAAGACAGAGAAAACAAATTTTCATATTCATATTCGTTTCATGAAGAAACCAATCACACTTTGAACTTACAACAAATCTAGAGTTCGTGATGATATTAAAGCATAACACACTGAACGAATCAGTTCTCAAATTCGCATAGGGCTAACTCTAAAGTTTATGAGTATGATGTATTTCGATATATTTATATAATATTTTACAGCGAATGCTACTGATGCATATATTTTGACTATACACGACAAAGCTATAACAAATCAATTTAATATACATGTATATCAAAACAATTGAAAACAGTCCAATTCAAATCAAATCAAATCAAACCAAACCAAGTTTAATTTCCTTGTATAACTTTCTGTAGACCCTGAAACTGGAACATGACTATATCCTTTAAGGATGTATAATATTACGAACGTCAGAGAGATATAATAATCCGATACACACCTTCTCTCTCTCTCTCTCTCTCTCTCTCTGTTTCTGTCTCTCTCTGTCCCGACCGGTTTAGAGTTCAAGAGCGACAGATACGCTAGCCCTACCCACTGGGAGTCCACACCAAATCCTCAGGCATTCACTCAATGTGCAAACCATTATTCTGGTATTCCCAGCCCAAGAAAGACATAGCGAATGATATGAGAAACCTTCACGAAGTTATGGGTTATGGAACGGGCATTGGAAACCCTCGTTAAGTTATGGTTATGGGTAAGACGTGAAGCGATGTGAGAAACCCTGACAAAGTTATATGGCTTTGGTACAACATAGCGAATGACGACATTACAGCGAATGATATTGAAACGCTCATGAAGCTATAGGGCTTTAGTTGTGGCACCGACCACTACATTATTTGTACTACATAGGCCTACGCAGTATCTAAAACTTGTCTTTTTAATAATAATTATGTAGCAGTAGGTAACAAAATATTATAGTTCTTAAACTAACATAATTGGCTCATGACTATAAAAACCAAGGAATCGTATGTGGTAAAAGCACAATGTGATAATTTTCTTCTTCTTCTTTTTCTTCTGCTTCTCCTTCTCCTACTCCTTCTTTATCTTCTTCTTCTTCTTCTTCTGCTTCTTCTTCTTCTTCTTCTCCCTGTAAACTTAATTATTAATTAACCCTGCATTTTAGTACTAAAATATGTATATATTTATCTAATATTTTAGTTTCAATACCTGTTATCTTTTGAATTATTTCCATGTTAGTTGCATATTTGTCGTTTTCGCGCCTTGATCGACAGTTTCGGACATGTGCGTGGTTATACATTTGTGATTATATTGCATTTAGTCGTTATTTACATTTGTATATAGTTCCTATTAATAGATACCTTGATAATAATTCGATTTATGTCTCTTTCTTTCCGGTTAGGAGAAATCCAATGATCCCTTCTTCCTTTAAGCCTTCGTCCTCTTAAACATATTCTCTCACCGTTGGCGTTGGTTGTACCCAAAGATACACAGGCAATAATAAAATAAACTGTGATACATGATAACGCTACCATTATATATTAATTGACGTTCATCTTTATGCATTGATTTATTTCTATATACTTATACAAATAAAGAAGCGTTACAAACTCGGAATATTGCAAACCTTTAAACCAAACGATTGACAAGCGGATATAAGGGGCTGATGATATAAGGTGTAGCTATCTATATATTCAATTTTATGATTTTCATATGAATAAATTTACTTGTTCATTCATTATTTCGATAGGTGTATGCAGTCCAATAATACATTGATAATTCTGCATCATTTTTCGAATATTCAACACTTTTAATACTCAAAGTCGATTCTGGTTGTTAAGCGACATACCAAAAGTTTATACGCGGTAGTTACAAAGTTATGCCCTTGGAGAGCAAACTAAAAATCCTCGCCAGTTTCCTCCAACGCATGCATGGAGGTATAATGCATATCGCTATAGGATGAGGTGGAGGTATGGGGCGGTGACGTATGGTATCCCTTAAAAATACAATCAAAATCAGTAAATTAAAACAAATATCGGGACTTCTCTTACCTTGTTTACAAACTTATTGAATGCCTGTTGACCAAAAAACCTTCCTTTCGACACACAATAATGTCGATTAAAAAAAAATATTTGACATCCCCGCCCCCTTTTCAAAATCACCTGGCGACGCCCTTGGCAGAGAGAAATAGATTGGTGTACAGCATCCTTGGCCCTGCAGCAAATGAACTTGGTCATGATTAATGATGTCGGCAAGCGAGTCCCAGTTTTATTAGACCCTTGGGGAACATTTGGACCGTCTTCAATCATATTCTTCATCAAAACTTTTTTTTTCTTGTTCATGAACACGTTTTTTCCTTTACCTGTATGATTCTTATGTGTATCATATATAGTTAGAATCACGTGAAGTATAGTGTGTTACATTGAAGTTCAAATTCATGACCTACTATTTAAAATAAAGATCAGGAGAGAGAGAGAGAGAGAGAGAGAGAAAGAGAGAGATAGAGAGAAAGATAGAGGGGGAGGGGGCCATTACTAAAATACCAATTTTATCTGAATTGATATATGAGCAAACCAACTAGTTATCAAAGCTGAACGAAATCTTTGAATTTGAGATGGATATGGTCGTATATATTGGCTCATTATAAAAAGCATACACCGTTAAAGTTCAACGAGAAAGGGACAGAGGATTGGAGAGAAGGGATGAGAGGGAAAGAGAGAGATATACAGCCAGTAAGAGGGAGGTGTGCATGTCAATATAGACGGAAAGAGAGAACGAGAAAGAGAGAACGAGAAAGGGAGATAGAGAGGTGCTTTCAAGAAGAAAAAAACACACATTGTCACTCACAAGTAAAGTAAAAACTCATGATTAATTATGACACAAATGCATATGAACCTGAAAGCCGGCACGTGAAACTATGAGAATTCATCTGCAAATTACGTCCCAGCAAATACCTGCCATTCTTTCGTTACCATACAAAATGATAAATCAAGAAATAAGTGGTATCTATACATGTATGTACATGTATACCCATTTAGAAAATGGTGGAAGGTTTGGGGGGGGGGGGGGTCTGAGAAGCAGAAAAGTAGCAAAACGAATCGTACTGACCTTTGTCTATATGGCTGGGTTGTCTTCTCCAAATTTACTCTCGGTCTGTGTTATATTTGAGGCTGAAAAGAGAAGTTCGTTTCGATGTTTGCTTTCTTTGGACCACCATCACGGTTAGAAAACGCACCCGTCAACTCGGCACAAAGACGAATAATGTGGTATCTGAAAAAGAGAGGGAGAAACAAAAATAGGAACTGAATTTAAAAGATTTACAGCCTAGCTGGAACGATATTTTATTGGCTATTGTGCTCGTGCGTAGACAAACTTAAACGTTAACGCCCCAATTTATGATATTGCAATCATAAAGCGCGATCTATCATAAAAAAAGATATAATATCACATGATCAGTCGGCTTAAAGCGGTTGTTTGTTGTGTCTATTTGCAGTCAGCTTTATCGAACTCACGTGGAATTTAGCTAATATCTTTATAGGCTGTTGTTTGATTTGTGGAATTATTGCCCCCGACCAATTCCGTTATGTCTTTAAACATATATTACATATAATAAAAGAATGTTTGGTTTCATTTTAATCGTTTGCAAAGAGGCAAGAAACACCAAAAGTTTATTGACGTATCATGAAAAATGTCACAATTTATCATCCATAGATATATTTAGAAGGGGGTGGGGGGGGGGGACCGAATCGGATACGTGTAACTAATAAGTGATTTGGTAAGAACACAAAATGATTTCTATTCACCTTAATCCATTCAATAAACCTAAAGACTAGTTACATATTAACAAGAATAGAAGTCACATGATAGCGACATCAAAATCATGACATCTAAAAGAATAATTTCTGAAATGATAAGTTATTTTTTTAACAACTAGTACGTATATAATTAAAATCCCTTCATTAAATCATGAGTCATAATATCTTCCAATTTTAATCATTTCAGCATCAAAAGAAAGATTTGTTTAAAGAGTCCAACTGGAAAAATGACAATGATTAAAGTTATAGGTGTATTTTAATAATCCATAAGATTATACAAAGCGAGCGACAACAGAACATTACTTTGCTTCAAACTTAAAACAAACTAAACTAGTAAAGTATAATTTAGTATAGTTTTTCAAAATGTAATAAATAGATGATTATATCCGTTATGATTATGATGATGCGCTACATTTATTTGTTTGGGTTTATATATAATTTGGAAATTTCTGAGCTGATTAACACAAAAACGATAACCATTTGGAGAATTAACTATACGGCCGTTTGAAAGTTTAACCTCACATTGAGCTATTACATTAAGTGCACATTGGAAAATGAAATATTATATTTATACACATGACGAGATACTGTAACCAATCGACTAAGGGCCCTTGCAGTGAACCTCATGTTACAAAAATATGGTTCCACCGCGCGTCACCTCTAAATCCCTTTGCGATGAACCCTACACGGGCTAGAATTCTATCCACCATTTTTTAACGAACGTGATCGCCTGAGTACTCCCGGGAGAGAAAGGGACGTAAGTCCCATGTCAGGCCAGATGTTGGGACGGGCATCGCGCAGGCACAAAACGCACGCGATACATACAGGCCTGTGCTGGGGGAAACGCCCTATGTTTGACATGACTGTGTAAGTGTTGGGTTCCTTTGTGCGTTGAACTTGTAATAGTAGTGGGGCAATTATTATCATTATAATATGTGTGATTTAATATTTGACCAAACGAAAATAAACCAAGATGGTGGCTGCATGTACCAAGTGAAAATATTGCGATCTTTTACGATTCCACTGCGAGTCGTTCTATGATTTTGTTCAATTAGGTAGTCACAAGCGAAAGTGTGAACTGTATTTACCGCTTAAAATTAAATGCCAATATAATTATTGATTTTTTTAATGTTAATTGCAAAGATCTAGGATTGTTCAATGCATACGACATTGTGTTGAATGTGTAGGATTGATAATTTTGTTTGATCTGATTATTTATACGTGCCATATGGAACTCCTTCATTTTTCCTTGCATATAAGTATACATGTAAATGACAGCAAAAATAGCATTAGCCTAATCATCATTTTATCAATTCTGACATAAACATAAGTGTCTCTAATAGTTGAATGCATAGATATGGAAATCGTTGTGTTTTAGTTTGCTATTTAATTCCATTTAATTACTTAATAAAGCGCACATTTTCTAACAGAAATTATAAACAACCTAAATGTGCTTACATATTACTTGGAATCCTTCACTTCTGTTTTTCGAAAGTGATTTTTTCAGCTTGCATACATTATGAGTCTACTTAGAAATTTTGCTATAATATGGGTATTTTCTCTGAAAAACCACATACAATAATTGATACATACACAAGATACATATTCCGCCTTTTAGGCCGGTATGAAAATAAGTAGGTAAACATCGGCGCAATATAATTTCTCTTCCATAATAATTGTTTTAAAAACTAGGCTCTATTTTGAAATTTACCCTTCTAATATTAATAATTATTGTCAAATTACAAGTTATCACTATTTTTCCGTCGTGTATTTTGTGATTTCACCTCTGCTAAGCTTATAACGAGGTATATCTCAAATTTAAATTTCAAGAACCGTTTTACCAGAACACAACCTTATTTCCTTTGGTCATGATCTTTTTGATAAATTGTCCCATAGAGTTGATTTCGTGTAAGACTCTTGCGTTTATATTTCAAAGTTTGGCCAAATTATTATCTCAGATTTTTTTAAAATAAATATCTTTAAACTTTCCTCATTGGTGAATCATTATGCATATATGGGGGAGGGTGCATAGGAGAGAGATAAAGAGATATAAAGATATGAAGATGAGGGAAAACGAAGATGGGGAGGGTGGCAAACTAAATTATAATGATTTTCCTTATATTAAGTCAACTTTGGGAGCCGTGCCACGAGGCATTGTGCTATTCACTTGATAATGGTGAATGCATTAAAACCACAGGAAATAAACATGAGTACACAATTATGATAAACACTTGCAATCCAGGACATAGCATTTGAAATGGATGTGTCAGACAGCTCCAGTGCTTCGTCTTGCCTTTAAACGTGAAACCCTACATACGGGACGGACTCTGTCGTTTCTTGAACCTGGGAAGCTTCTTATAGGGTCAGGGTAAAAGAAACTAATTTGATGACAGATGAAGAGAAGAGAAGAGAGAAGGAGAGAGAGAGAGAGAGATAGAGAGATAGGGAGAGAGAATGGAAGAGGTGATCGCAGGCCCCTGTATAATAAGCTCGCCCTCACATGGATCCTCTCTGACATTACCGGGGCAGGGGCCGCGATGGTAAAGATTATACGACGGGTCTTATTTTCCACAGGGGATCAGAGAGCATTGCTGGAATACTTGTTACCGCATGGTGATGTATTGTGTGCCCGTGGCCCTTTAGAGGCTCTCGGTTGACAGATGAGGGGTGGATCAGGGGGGTAAAACTTCACGAAAATTATGATTATGAGCCGAAGTTTGATTCTCATTCTGTAGTTTTTGAATCGTCGCAAGCGCGAATCGTAAAGAGTGGATACATTAATAATGAACAGATTCATGTTTGCAGGAAAAGCTATCGTATCATTATCTCCTGGCGTGACTGGTGTCGCCCAAAATAGCAAATACCTTAGGAAATCTAAGTACATGTTACTGTCAAAATGAATGATATTTAACTACCTCAGAAGGAATAAATGTGAAATAATTAAAAAAAGAGTTTCCAAATGCGGAAAGGCGTTTCAAGACTTACCTGCGAGTCACCATACGGATAGAAGATTCCTTTCGTGTCATTCCGGAGCTACAATTTCCCGCGTTTTCTTGGTGGCGCATACAGCTCAGCTCGCAGACGATCACGTCCCTTGCATGCGGCCCTCAGCTAGTCGAGTGATCTTGACCCTGCTACGGCGCCTCCTCTCTCTCCCACTAAGTTTGCTCGTACCAGTTCCAGCCTTATCTTCAAGTGCGCAGTCATAAAATAGAAAGAGAAAACATGCACCCTCACTACAGCCACTAGTAGAAATTGTCTGGTTAAATATTAACCCGAAAGAGAGCTCGTCAACGCACTCCATACGTCACCAGGTGTGGCAATTAATGGCGCGCTAATTTCACTTGACAAATTCGTATGTTGCAGATGGTGAGCGCGGTGATGTGGCAGTACTGCATGTTGCGGGGCTCTCGATGTGGAGTTGCAAGATGGGAATGGTGTCCCGATGGCCCTGTTTCATGTCTAACCCTCGACAACCAGGTTCGAATTAAGTCTAGATGACGACCTGGGAGGCCTAAACACAGGCAAAATGTGCGTGGAACACGAATGTGTTGGCAATCTGAAGTTAGAGAAAGGGGGGTGGGGTGGGGGTGGGGTGGGGGTGGGGTGGGGGTGGGGTGGGGGGGGGGGATTGGGAATGAGGGCGTAGGGACGGTTTGATTTAACAACAAAAAAGGAACGGAAATGGCGTGTGAGAGAGAGAGAGAGAGAGAAAGAGAGAAAAAGAGATTTGGGCAAAAGGGGGAGGGGGCAGGGGGAACAGATAAATAGGCATATGGGGGAAAGGAGAGGGAGAAGAAGAGTGAGTGAGTGAGTGAGAGAGAGAGAGAGAGAGAGAGAGAGAGAGAAAGAGAGACAGGGAAAAGAGAGGCAAAGGTGCGAGGGGAGGGGAAATACGACAAACTCCCGCCTTCTAACATTTGCTCACCGCTTGTCTGCATTTTGTTCATCCACAATAGACAAAAATATAGTGCTCTATTTATATGGCAGCCCGCCCGTGACCCCTTCCTGATGGGGGCTGAAGAAAAAAAATGACCCCGTTCTTACGATGCCGTTGACATAGGCCCGGCGTTGTTTGCATCCCGATCGACTTTAACCTCCCTCCCTCTCTTAAATCAACTGCTATCCAAAATCATCATATTTTGGGCTTCAAATCTGTATATTGTACGCAGTGATATATTATATTGAGCCATAAACACTGTGCGTGTCTCCCCGGTTAGTATACATTAAACATTTTGTATCTCCATTTTTTGGATAATCTTTAATCAGCATTTATATTTGATCCTGCCTCAAGGGAGTTATCTTTAAGATAACATAATTTCCTGTTATATACAAGATAAAGGGTAATTTCTCATAATTATGATAAGTCTGTGTTTACTCTATAGATATTTTTATTTGGAAAATGTTAGCATAATCCGAGCCAATATGGGACACATGACCACAATATACACAAATAAGTTATATGTAATAACCATCATATTATTTTGTTTCATATTGAATAAAAATATGAAGTATATAAGTAAGAAATTAAACAATAAATCATACAAACATATTGAAAAAGTTGCCAAATATACACTTTAGAGAGGGAAAGGGCGTATGTATTGCTGTAACACAGTTTCTGGTTTCTTTTAATAGCTTTATTTCAAACATAAGCTGGAAAATATAGCGGGAAAATTGTCTCCATCATTACAAAATCGTAAATGTTTCAGTCTTCTTGAAATAGTATGGCCCTTTCAATAACGAGCAATTTTTCCCCGAGGAACCGTGTAATTTCATACATGAGACTTTCAGTCCAACTTATGCACGTGTTCCTAGATACACGTGTTCCTACAGTATTTGCAATGTTTCAGTGCAATTCTTGCATTTGTTCATTTCTTTACCATTTTGAATTACAACGCAAGTACGGGGTTGATGAGACTTACTTCCCATTACGCCAACTCAGATAAATCATTAATAATTGAATATAACTTTTTGAAAATTCATAATTATTTATCCGGCAAGACGCAGTGCACTTTATCAATTTATTGTAAGCCGTATATAGCGAGGTGCAAATTATGAATGTAGGGCATGCCCTTTCTCGAACTCCTGAATATTATCAGTGAATGATAATTGAATCCATTTTGTCTGTTGTTTATGTTTATCGTGGGTAGATTGACCGGTCAAGTTTGGCAGGCTACATGGAGGACATGTAGGTCAAGTGTCTCGTCTCGATGACCTGTCCGCTGGAAACTAACAACGACGAAAAGAATGCGTCGAATGCTGATGTCTATTTTTGATAAAAATGTGATGTGCATCAGTAATGTTTGTCTGTAGCATTTATTATATCGTTTTCAGGGGTATTTTGATGAATATTTTGTGTATCAGTAGCACAGTATGTGAATTATATGATTTTAGTTTTATTTTATATCAAATTAATATTAATTTGTGTATCTATTGCATACAGTATGTAAATGGTATATATTTTTGTTTGGGGGGTGGGAGGTGCTAAATGACGATCTCTAGAACCATCTTTTCATTAAGTTTCCGAAATATTCCCCGTGGAAATGCCTCAGTGTACGGTGAACTGACATCTGACATTTAACAGTTACGTCAATTTATTGCATATATTGAGATTTTGTTTTCCATTCTCAGTAAGAGCTGCAGGACTCTGGGGGGGGGGGGGGTCATCCTAGAAATGCATGTGTTCTTTGTCTGGAAGTGGAAGAAACTTGCTGCTCACCTAAGTAAGATTCATAAAGTTTACACACCACTTAATAATATAACAATTTTTTTTGTTGAAAATTGCTTCAAACCCACAGCGAAAAGGAAAGAAATACGTTCGGTTTTGGCGCCCTAGCAGCCCTACCCGCACTCCTCTTTGGAACCTGACTTGGCTTGTCGATTACAATTAGAACATCATGTTCAAGCAGTTATACCATTGTTCGTTTAACATTGTTGTTTGCTATTTAAATCCGCCCCTTCAATCAGGGCCAGTCACGGCCTGCTAGCGGGGGAGCCACAGCACAATGAAGTGACGCTTACTGCTTCTTCATCCACGCGGGGAATATCAGCAATAGCGAAAAGAGTCTACAATGTTATTTTTCTGTAATAATCGATTTTTATTGCGTTGATTTTGATTCGGCATCACGAGTGAATGTAATATTTTGTCAATGTATAATAGAGCCATTCATCACGATACTAAGTAGTAGATTTTAACCTTGAGGAGAAGGTTGAGTTCTGGGGAGAGGTAAAACATTTTTTTTTTTTTTTGTAAGCGTTTTATTGTTATTATGCAAGTGTGGAAAAAGATCAGAGAAAATATGTACCCTGAAAAGCATGGCTCTTCAAATGCCTTCATATTCTAAATATGACATGAATAAGCCTAAAAATGAGGACCACATTTTTATGTAACACGTTTGTGTAGTCCTATACATCTTCCTGTTTACAGTACTAGTTACTTTTACCAAGACTGGGCCAAATTTCATATCGTTTTGCTAATTTTCAGAACCTTGCAGTACATGCACACCAATACTTATATGCTACATGATCAACTTTTCTGATCTTTTCCGCACCGTTTCTTTCACAATGCTTTATCTTTAAATACCAAAAACCAAAATGAGACGACAACAGAGATTTAACTCCAATAATTAGACCCTGACGACCATTCTCTGATTGTTGAGTAGGCCCATATATTATGTTTTCAAATTCAAGTTCAAGTTTCAAGTTTATTTATTTTCACTTCGATATAAACCGACAAACAGCTTCAATAAATGTACAAAAACTGATTATACGAGCTAAGGAGTAATGGCAACATTATCTAAGGACAGTACTTGAGTAAAGAAATGAAGGAGTCAACATTGGTCATTGGCCATTCTATGGCTAATTCCGTATTGAATTAGAATAAAAGTCATACAATAAACAACAACAATAACAACAAATCGGCAAAGAACGACATGGTAATAATTAGCATATAGGGCTGGGGTGCATGTATTTATTTCAAATTCAATAAATAATTTCGAATGTCCAAAAGCCATACCAAATTTCGGGGCCAAGAAATCTAAGATCTTGCCTTGAAAAGTTTCAATGTGGGTCATGAATATTTTCTTCGCCAATAAAAAAATCTCTCTATCTTTACAAGATAAGGCAGTGTATTTATAGGCAAGGAGCCTTCAGTTTGATAAAAGGTGGATAACTAGGAAAACCATTTACTAGTTGATATATTATTCAGTTATGGCTCATAATCAAGTCATTATGTTATCGACAGCTAGATAAGCAGAAAACAAGCGGATCATTAACAAGATGATGGAAATGATGACAACATTTTCTTAGATTTTTCAAACTGTAAACTGAAGAACAAAGCAAAACGAGTTAAGCAAAAACGATCATCGTTTTGCCTGGAATTGCCAATAGACTCTTTCGTATGTCTAAAAAACAAATAAATCGAAAAGCTGTTTTACTTCAATTTTAAATAGGCCTTGTAGGCTTTGTTCTAATCAAAATATGATCTACATGTACATTCAGCTTGGGCATTTAGTAAACTGAATGAATAAGATGCCATCCTCCATTTTTATCATGTATCTCTTTATTTCTATTTTCATATCATATGCTGCTCTGTTTGAGATTCGGTGGATAAAAATCGTCACCGCAGGACGGAACGATACATGCATTCGACAGCATGACATATGAATACAGATGGGACGGGAAACCAAAATTCTACGACGGATTGTAAGTGTCTCGTCGGGTCACGACCCCGTCGGGTCAAGTTTACCGAGTAGTCATTGATATGTCACCGGCTAACGCGCATGCGCACAGACATTAGCATTGGCAATTAGGTGGATGGTGGGGGAAAATTAAGGAAACTCTTGAAAGATTAATCGATTGTGAGATAGCAAAAAGGCAAAGGTTTGGTCACAGATGAAACACATTGGATAAAAGAAATTATATTTTTTTGAATGAGGATAGCTGATTGAGTTATTATATTAACAATCAGTGTTGCAAGGCTTATATTACAGTAGACTCAGTCACTTTCAGGTAAGCCGATGATAGTATTTTGATGAATATGATATAAATATATATCATATTTCTCTTATATGATACATGAGATAAAGTGAGAAAAATTATGTTTTTTATGAATGTATCTTACACTACACAAATGGAGAAAAAAAAATTAACATAAAAGGAGTCGTTTAACGTCTAGGTAAATTAACAAAAATCTTATTTCTTAAACAATCTATTATCCCTGCTCCTCCCCCAAATGAAATTATTATTACTTTTTAGTGGAGCTAAAGTAAGGACCTTTATCGCAATAGTCATCTTGAGTATTGAAAAAAAACAACTTGTATACAATACAAGCTTTTTTTAAATTTTAGTAAACCCCTAAATCTCCGTTTCTGATATAGATTATCAAATGACTATAAATATTGTAAATTACAATCAGGCTAATTGAATTTCCTGATAGAATTCTTTATTCTTCTGATCAACATCTTTTCTTTTCTCTTCTTATATTATTACCTTTATTAAAGGCATGTAATATAATTTTCCTCTGCATGATATATTTGTCATATCGATCTGTGTCTAAATTTATTATGTGTTTGGAGGACAAAAAAGAAGAAAATATATGTAGGAAAACACAAATGCCCTTGAACTTCACTTATTTGGCACAAAGGGTTATTTGTGAGGCCTATCATTAATTTTAATGGGTTAACAGGTATTTTGACCTATCTAGTAACAAATAGAACACTTGAACAAATGCACGTGGAGATGGGGGCGTATATAGAAAGATAAGTTGGAGAGAAGTGGAAAAAGGAAGAGAGAGAGAGAAAGAAAAAAAACACCCCCAATAGGCTGATTTCACTGCAAAAATGACATCAAAGAAAGAAAAAAAGAAGGAGAAGAAGAATAAAGAAGTAGAAGAATAATTAAGAAGTAGAAAAAAGAAGAAGACGAAGACGTAGAAAAAGAAGAAGGCGAAGAAGAAGAGGAAAGAAGACGACGAAAAATAAACGCGTTGTGAATATAAATATGTAGCTTCCAAATCATAAATCATCCGGTGTGTTTACAAACCAGGCTCTACAAATTTTCATTTCTGATTGTGCAGCGTGTTTTATTGTGGCTATATTTATGAACGGGGTGAATATATACGGTGTAAAAGTAGATATAACAACAACAGGCTTATCATCGCGTAAATGACTATAAATTTGGGATGTTTTTATCTTCGGCCATCTCGCTCAAAATGATAACGAAAGACTTTGATCCCGATTCATAAATTAATGACAGGGGGTAATAATAATAAAACACGAACGTGTGTCGTATTTTTAATGGATAATTGCGAGGTATATATCATTTTAGTAGTGTGGAACAAGTTGTAGAACCGTTATCTCGTGTGGTGTTGAAAGAAATTGTAATTGAAAGAGACGTTTGAATGTTTGTGGATACATTCAACGGCGTAGTCAGGATTGTTTATATCGTTGAGGTGTAGGGGCAGGGAAAACATATGCGTTGTTATGCGATAGATCGGAGCCTAGCGACCGAACGAAACAAAGGATAAATGCATCTTTAAATTTCTAAAGTTAACAATTCAATGCAATATATAGCTTAGACAGCGTCACTAAGTATCATATTGTCATATTTGAAGTTTTGGCACTTTTTGTTTCTGTTGGACCTGGGAAACCTGAAATTTGTAATGCATCTGCTTCCCAGACCCCCATCCCCACATCCACACAATTTTTGCAGAAAGTTTATTCAAATGATGAAAAATTGTCCTCAAATACTTAAAAAATCGCCTAAAACTTAATCTTTAATTTACATGGGGTAAGTTATATTGTTGTAGTGTGCCAAAAAAAGCATATCCTTATCATTCAATACTTTTTGAAACTATCGGCCCTCTCTTGTCCAGTCAAAAACGTTTTTTCCACTTCTACTTCTGTACATTTTCAATAGATATTTAGTATAAACTTATACATTTTATTCTCTTCTGTAGGCATTTTATTTTTCGTCACTGCTAAAACTACATTGTATATGTGAAGTATCTTCCGTTTAATCATCGGTTCATGATGATAATGACAAACTACAGAAACATAGGGAGCAAGGGCTTTGCCGGTTACTTGTAATAAATTGTATAATTAATTCAGTTCAGCCTTTTTTGTATTATTGGAAACATAATTATTGCACTTGAGTTGAGCCTTTTAACTAAAGCTTTATGAGAGCGCATGTACAGGTAGCACCCTGTTTCAGCTCTCCAAATTCTGAGGAATTATTAGAGAGCTTCGGATTTAGTTTTTGAATGTTTACTACCTGTTTGAAGAGAGAGAGTCACAGGGAATCTAGTGAACATTTCTTCATTCCGATTGCTCACTCCTTATCACCAATTTGTGTGGAAACATTTTTCATTTTACGCTGAGCATTGGTCTTTTGACACACTTTTCTACAGCCATCTACATTGATAATGTTTGTTTTGTCTTGAGTGACTGACAGTGGAATCCTTGGCTAATCACTGGCTAGCATTCTTCCTTATAGTCATCTGGGACCCGTTTCACAAAGCATTTTTTCAATAACAAATGACAACAATCAGTGACAACTCTGCTGATAACCAATCAGAAGCAAGGATTGCACTATCTTAATTATAACAAAAATTGGCATTTGATGACAAGTTTTGAGAAATGGGGCACTGGACCATAGCCTGAAGTATATATTTATGCACAATTCCAGCAGGGGATAACACTTACAGCACAATCATTAAGTTAACAGAAGGAAGAAGAATGGTGTTCTTCCGCGTTTTTTATTAAATCTATTGCACTTTTAGATTTAATTTGGTGACATAGCATTCACAAATGCTGCTTCAATCTGTGGAATACTGAACCCAGATTTTTTTGCAACCAGCAATCTCTCAATACCTTAAAAAATGTCTTCAAAACTTACCTCTTCTTTTAATATATTTGTAAAGTGCATTTGAACATGTGGAAAATGCGATTTTTGAATACATTATTATAATTATTAGTATTATAATTATTAATACAACGAAAACGTGCGGCAGAGCAACTCTTTCTAGTATGATTGTTCTTTCAATCAAAACCGCAGTAGGGCACATTATATTTGCATGTTCAAGAACTGTGAAGAACCAAGAAGCTGGACACATTCTTTTCAATAAGAAATCAAAACGCTTCAGTAAAAAAAGATTTACAAATATTTAATTACATGACTAAACGACGATTTAGTGATGTCACGTTTCCTAAATTATGAAATTTGAACGCATGTGTACGTTCATCGGGGCTCCTACATGGCAATATGTTTATGACAATGCTGAGAGGGCGCAATGCGTCTAAATTAATATCGCTTCATTGAGTACAGATATAAACCGTCGAACCGAGCAGAAATAGATGCAAGAATACGTGTGCCCCCTCCACCTTCGTCAGAGAACGGATGATAGTAGAATACTGTCATGAATTGATTCGAATAATGGTTAATCTGGATAACATGGAATACATGCAGTGTGTGGAAAGATTTGAGGATCATGATAAAAGGGATGTGATGATGATGATGATGATGATGATGATGATTATGATGATGATGATGGCGATAATGATGATGAAGAATATGATCATGATGGTAATGATGATCATTGTGTTGGTGGTGATGCTGATAATAATGATGTTGATGGTGATGGTGGTGACGAAGATGGTGGTGATGATGAGATGGTGATGCAAATGAAAGCTACATGTGGAGGAATATGAGAGAAAATGTGAGTGTAAACAAACAAACATTGAGAAGGAGAGAGAGAGAGAGAGAGAGAGAGAGAAAGAGAGAGAGAGAGAGAGAGAGAGAGAGAGAGGGTGGGGAGCGGAGAAAAATGTCCCATTCGAAGGCTACACAAGGGGACTCCGCACAATATTCAGAATTACCTCATATCTCTTAATTATTGCCGAATGAAAGGTGGCATGTAAATTAGAGCGACCAACCCCACTCTCTGGGACTGAAATGAACCACAAAATATCCTTATATTATATATGCTTATGATGATGTATTTAGAACACTATTTATCATCTCTCGACTGAATTTATCTACCGGTGTGCTGCAACGCAGGGTCACGATTACTCCACTGGCTCTGCGTCGAAAGCATTGGATTTTTCATGGGCGCCCTCTACGGTTACGCCTTTAGGTGCATGGGATGGTGATCAAAGAAAATTATAGGCGTACACCCCTCCCCCTTCCCCCTTCAGAAAAGAAAGATAGAAGAAAGAAAGAAAAAACTATTGGATTGGGGTTGGGGCTCATTGGCCCCTTTCTCGGTTTGTCATGCTGTGTATTTAGATGTTGAAATGAACATGTATTTTTAGGGTAAACAAATTCTTCATTTAAAAAGAAAACAGTAAACATTAATGATTACTCGTTATTAATTTTATATTCGATGCAGCTGTTTCTTTCTCAAACAAAAACTGTTTTCACAACCAAAATCAAACAAACAAATACATGTACAAGAAAATAAAGAAGCAAGAATTAATTAAAAATATTCAAAATAAAATAAAATAAAATAAAACATAATAAATAGAACGAAACATGCACACGCATACACACAAACTCGCCCACCTTTGATATAAATGTTCTTTTGTTCACTGGTCCGAGCTAGATTTGTATTAGTTAAAATTTAGAAAATAATGCAAAGGCTACCTTGACTGAATTTCAGGGGAGGGGGGGGGGGGTATAACAACCCATACCAACCTTTTGGTGTGAAGAAAAATGAATAATTGCATTGATTAAGGTTTACTCGTCTAATCCCATGTTCGTGTTTCATCTGTCAATGTCAGTCACCTCTTACTAACTGTTTCTCCCCAATAAGCTTGCCTGCTCTTCCAATACAAAATTTAGTTAAATAACTCGTAAATTTGGCCGTAAATGAAAAAAGAGAATAAAAGGCCTCAAATCACCCGTCAAATCAAAAGACAAACATCTCAATAGAAACAGTTCTACAAAAGCAAATGTTATTTAAGAGCTGTATCATTATGGAACTCATTTTGTCGCTTGCAATAATTGTGTCAACAATGTTGAGAATAAACTTTAGTTATAGCGCCATCTTGTTTCACCAAGGAAATGTCGATGGGTTACCCGTAATAACGTAAACACTGTCATAAATAGATTCGTTTCTAATGTCTTACTGTCTGATCTAGGAGTGTGCAGGTAACTCCTTGGTCTGATGAAGAGACTGTCAATCAAAATTATTGTTTGCCCTTTTCAATTAAAGGGATTGGGTAACTTTGTCTCAGATTCTTTAAAAAAAATGCTGGATTTAGCTCATGGTGCAATAATAATTATAACCGTTTAGGTCAGTCAGGAACCCCATGACTTTTACAATCCGATCGCCTGTCTGATTATCAAGATATTCATGATTGGAAATCGAAATCGAAATTTGCGGTTTCCTATGGGTTTTCATAACACTACAGTCTATCGGGGAAAACGAGTATGGTAAAACCGGGCACTCAAAGATTTTTACTTTTTTGACGCACTTCTTGGTCATTTTGAAGCGCAATTTTTAGGGCTTCAATATTACAACATATCACAGACACTGATAACACGTAGGGCCATGCATCTCAGATTTAACATTGCTAAACAATGTCTTTAATTATCTCATAAAGGACATCCCATCTTGGTTAACCGAGTTGAAGAAAAAAAAACATTGAAAATATAAAATATTGAGAAAGCTATTGCCAGTATGTGTGCTTTTTCATACTTGTTATGCTTTTTTTTAAATCACGCCTCAACCTATCATATTTATGCTTATCAATTTGGATTTAATCCTAGCTATTCCACATAATAGCTGATATCAATTTATAGGATTAACTCATAAATGATATTTAATGTAACAGACAGTTTTCAGTTTATATGGATTTCTCCAAGGCGTTCGATTCTTAATCTCCCGACATTTTACTATCAATTAAGTTAGAAGATTATGGTGTTTGTGGTATAGCGCTTAAGTGAGTTACCAGTTATCCAACTAAAAGGAAATAATTTAAATTTATATAATTCCAGTTGTTCTGAATATGAAAACGTCTACTTGTGGTGTAACACAGGACTCCAATATAATAATAATAATAATAATAGTGGGTTCTTGTATAGGCCTCTTACTTTTTCTCATTTATGTCAATGGCATTATTGGTCGTTCTACATGTCTTGATTATATACTGTATATCATTTGCAGACGACACAGTACTCATTTCCTCCATAAAAAAATTCTGCCTTAGTCCAGATGACCAACGAAAATATAAAAAATGTGTATACTTGATGTCAGTGCAATAGATTTTCTTTAAACATAAAACGAACTAAACATACCGCATTTCGTCACCGGCAAAATAACGCTGGATGTTAAAGTGCTCTCAAAATTAATAATATATAAATGCGCCGAAACTTAGGGTATTCATTGGTCAGCATTTGTCATGGGATTCCCATAACAACTATATGCGTACAAAGATTTCGCGTAGTGCAGGTATTCTGTGTCACTTTTCTTTAAAGTCGTATAATATTGATGTTGTATAACAGCCTCATCTTGCCGTCAATTATATACTGTAATTTTGTGTGGGCAAGTATGCATCCTAATAAGCGGGAGAGAATACATCGTCTTCTGAAAAAAGCTTTAAGAGTTTGTTGTAATGCAAGTTTTTATATTCCATCTCTACCAATATTTTTTACTAATTACATACACTGACTGTTCATGACAAAACAAGTTCAAAATTGCTTCAATTATGCATTGCCATTTTTTTGTAGTCTTCCTCTTTTTAATGAACATGTTTTACTTAAACCCTTGTCTTCATAATTATATTACTTAGAGCATAATACAATTTCACTAATGGAAAATAACCTCCAGTCATCTTCAATTATATCAGTCCCCCATTTTGGAAGTGTTGTATAGATTTCCTTGTCCTCCTCGTGAAGAGAAATCCTATCTCTAAATCTATTTAAAGAAAGTTTTAATTATACCTGTTTTCTTCTTATCAATAGGTTGACACAATTTTTATCAGTTTCTTTAAATTAAATTTTCTAAGTTAATACCCCCAACACCTTTGTTTTACCTTACTTTTTTTCTTTTCCGCCGAAATATTAATGATATACATGTAACATGCCAATTCCTAGGACCCTCAACCTGCCAGTCCTCAATAGGCTGTTAATGGTGGGCTCCTTTCTTCTTATTTTATATGAATTGATGCGTTGTATTTTACCTTTAAAATTATATTCATATATTATTATTATTATTATTATTATTTAAACGGTTGCATGTTTTTTAAACTAAAGAATTTATAAAGACTTAACTACCCCACGTAGTAGTAGTAGTAGTGGTAGTAATAGTAGTAGTAGTAGTAGTAGTAATATTAGTAATATTAGTAGTAGTAGTAGTAGCAGTATTAGTAGTAATGTTAGTAGTAGTAATAGTAGTATTGGTAGGAGGAGTAGTAATAGTAATAGTAGAAGTAGTAGTAGTAGTAATAGTAGTAGTAGTAGTAGTAGAAGTAGTAGTAGTAATATTAATAGTAGTAGTAGTAGTAGTAGTAGTAGAGGTAGTAGTAGTAGTAGTAGTAGTAGTAGTAGTAGTAGTAGTAGTAGTAGTAGTAGTAGAGAAAATGAAATTTCCATTCCTAAATCAAATTGTCTCGAGAAAAAGAAAAAAAACTACATTAAAAAAAACCTGGTAAGATTAACGATGAAATCGTGCTATGACGATATATTCAAGTGAGATGGATAAGTGATTCGTTTTGTAAACTATCATCGTATGCGTAAAGTAATACGGCGCAAATTGTTTTCTTCTCTTTACCTCTTCAGAGGGACTTTATTATTCCATTTCAAAATACATATAGACTATTTACAAAACAAGTAAAATGAAACATATGAATTATATACAAGATCAACATAATCTCTTAAAATGATCATTATAACATTTCTAATACTTTCTTAACTTCTTCATTATCGAAGTATCTAATATTTTCTTTGTATTTCAAATAATATTTCAATGATGAAATAAAATTATTTATTAACCCCTTTGGATTGGTTGGTACTTCCCCAAATGTTCGCTTAACGTAATCTCTGTAGTACCAGTTGAGCATAATTTACCTAAATATTAAGTAAAGTAAATTTTCTGCAATTTATTTTATATCCAATCAATAACATTTTCATATCAATTTCAATTTCTATTTTAAAGATGAAATAAATAATTCTTGAGATAATTTTTCAGAAATTCTTGCAACGAAATTTAAAATGCTCAATTGTTTCTTTTTAACGACAAATTTTACATTCGTTAGACTTCGATTTTCCATTTAAAGAGATTGTCTTTAAAGGGCAATATCCTATGAAATAATTTGAAATTATATTGTTTGATATTATTGTCTATTATCTTATTAAATTTGAACTGAAATACATCTTTCCAAACAAATGTTTCTGGTAGGCCTAAAATATTTTGCCAAAAATGGAAACCAATTTGTTTTTCTTTCTTTTCTAGTATTAAATTATCGTAACTTTTCGCTTTAGTACATTCAACGTTTATAATATATAAAGTTGTCTCAATGAACGTACTGCGTAATAAGCCTTTACGGAAAAGTATGGTTGTAAGTGTAAAAGTATTATTGCAAAATTTCTATTTCGTGAAATGATCTTTGTATATTTTTTTTAAAAGGAACTAATTATTTCAGTTGGAGAAAAAACATTTGGAATCTGTTTTGATTATTAGAACATTCCAATTATAAATAAGTGAAACAGGACAGATAAGTTTATAACATAGGGGGGGGGGGGCTTACAACATAAAATAGGTGGTGATTAAGAATAGCCAAACAAATGAGATAAAGGTGTTTGTATGCAGGAATCTTCAGCGTCCATTATGTCATTATTTAAACTTGAATTTTGTTTGTAATATGAAAAAGTGAATACAATAGATACAAGTTACCCCGAATCCCGGAACCACGGGTAGGGAGTTATTTGTCGGAGGTTGCAAAGAGGTTTTAGGCAGTCTTTAAAAGGTAGTCAGTGGTGGGTAATTGGCCTCCGGAGCAATTTGGTCAACCAGAGGCTTAATACATTGCTCCATCGAAAACTTTTGCCAACCAAACTTGTCGGGGAAAGGCTTTTCTTGGTTTTCCAACGGTGGGCGACAGTCTCAGACTGGTTGTCGACTGATTATCGGATGACGTTTATTTCTTGGGCGATATTTGGATGAGAAAAGGTCGACAGCTGATTGATCAGTTGTCAATTTACATTTGTGTATCTTTAAATGTTTGCCGAACGCTGACAACCTACAGGGAAACTAACTTGTTTTACTTCTAATGCTGGTTAATAAATTCAAAATTCAGTTTGTTTGATACTTATCGATTGAAAGAAATGAGCGAACAAATAACAACAGAGAAAATTATGAATATTGATTGATTACTTTTTTGATCTACTTAAATCTTGTTATATTCTGTCATGTTTTTGTTTTATTATTGATTATTCTTATTCCTTTATTTATTTATTTCTAATCTTTTGACAGGGTAGCCCATTCACCAACAAGTAGTGGTCTTCCATGGGGCCCTGAAAAAACATGAACATATTTACATCGTTTTTAACGTTTATACAAAACAGTTACATATACATATACTCATTTGCAAAATAAACATATATCATTAACCTAGTAAACAGTAATGTCAATAGGAAAATATTGATTAAGTCGCATTTATGTGAATAAGTCATGTTAATATTACAGAACATGCACGTAGTGTATGTTCGGCTGAGCCATTTACAAATTACAACTTTGTTTAAACAATCTCTTAAATGAATTGACGGAGGAAGCCGTTCTCAACGAATTATCTAGCTTATTCCATTCAAATATGGAAGAAACAATTGGGCTACACTTATAACAATCAGTCTGAAATCTAGGCACACGTAAACATCCACTGTCTATTTGCCTTGTATGATGCTCATGTACATCATTAGGATTGATTAAGCCTACCTGAAGGTAAGCAGGTGCTAAGTTATGAACGCATTTATATATCATCATAACGCGACTTAACTCAAACCGCTTGTCTAGTGTCATCCATTTAAGACTTGTGAATAAATCAGCCGACGGCGTGTCATATGTCTTGTTCAATATTATTCTTACAGGCGCGGATCTACGGGGGGGTTTAGGGGGTTTAAACCCCCCCCCCCCTTGGGCGGCCCAGAAAAAAAAAAAAAAAAAAAAAAAAAGGGAAAAAAAAAGAAAAAAAGAAAGAAAAAAAGAAAGAAAAAAGAACGCACGCTGGAGAGAAACCCTTTCAAGTGCAAATATTGTGAAAAGATATTCAACTCATCTGGTAACTTAACCAAACACATGATAACTCTGGATATAACTGTGTATTAAACTGTTACTTGATTTAAAAAGACGTTATCATGCACTGCTTTTTATGGTCTCCATTGTGTTAATAGATGCCAGGAAAACATCACTTACGGGGTTCAAATAAACACCCCCAAAAAATCGGCTCGCCGCTTCGCGGCTCGTGGACGATGCTCCGCATCGTCATTATTTTGGTCAACCCCCCCCCCTTAGCAAAAAGCTAGATCCGCCCCTGTTCTTGCGGCCCTCTTTTGAATTTTTTGCAGCTTAGTTGTATGAGAATGGAATCTGTTCGACCATACAATAGAGCAGTAATCTAATCTTGGCAACAATAGACTGTTATAAAGTAAATTTAAGGATTTTTGAGACAAA
The DNA here is from genome assembly GCA_035222895.1 of Strongylocentrotus droebachiensis. Taxonomy (NCBI): domain Eukaryota; kingdom Metazoa; phylum Echinodermata; class Echinoidea; order Camarodonta; family Strongylocentrotidae; genus Strongylocentrotus; species Strongylocentrotus droebachiensis. The sequence continues at coordinate 592,870 of JAVYIG010000084.1, forward strand.
AACTCTTTGCTCTCTTTATCATGCTAATGTTTTTCTGGGTAAGTTTACTTACGTTTTCGATTTGTTTAGACCAATTCAATTCTTCATCTATCAAAAGTCCTAAGCATTTGGTGAAATGAACTCTTTTGATCAAATTGCCATTTAATGAAATGGTGAAAGATTCCATTTTCTTGAGATTAGCACGAGAGCCTATTAACATGACACAAGTTTTGTCAGTGTTAAGAACAAGACGATTTTCCTTAATCCATGCCATGACTCTGTTTAATTCAACAGTTAATTTTTCTTCCACAACAGTTGCATCATTTGCACTGACGGTAAGTGTCGTATCGTCAGCATACATATATATGATACCTTAAGGAGTACATTCAGGTAGACTATTAACATATATTGAACATAAAAGGGGACCAAGAATTGAACCTTGTGGCACACCTTATTGGATGGTTGGTGGATGCGACTTGGCGCCTTTGAATTTGGTCACTTGTTGTCGATCCCCTAAATATGATTTGAACCAATAAATAGTCCTATTACTACGACCTATACAAGCTAGTTTATGTAGAAGTAGCTCATGGTCAACAGTATCAAAAGCCTTAAGAAGATCTATAAAGGCAACTCCAGAAATGTCTTTGTTATCAATATTCAACGACCATTGATTTACAAGTTTTGCAAGGGCAGTAGCCGTTGAATGTTTAGGTCTAAAACCAGACTGATTAGGGTGTAGTAATTGATTTTCGTCCAAGAATTCACTGAGTTGTTGGTGGATCGCCCTTTCTATAATTTTACTCACGATAGGTAATATTGAAATGGGGCGGTAACCAGGCGGTAACTATTCAAAGAAGAAATATCTCCAGATTTGAATATTGGTACTACCCGAGCCTTTTTCGATTCACGTGGAACAACTCCTGTAGACAGGGATTTGTTAATGATATCACAAAGAGACTCTGCGATAACATTCTTCGTCATCTTTTCGATTTTTCTGTGGCCCTCCACATACTAATTATTTCTTTGTGCCCCTCTCTCTTTCTTCATTCTTTTTCTAAATTCTTTCTCTTTACCTTCTTCCTTGCTATAGGGACGGCACAACTGCGATTTTTAATCTTTAACGCTCACTCGACCTGTTCTCTAACTTGTTTTTTTCCATACTCTGTATTTATATAATAATTTTTACATTGTAAATGCCTTGTTCTTATTGTTTTTTGTTTTTTTTCCACTGTATACATGCACTTGAATGATGTACATTTTCAGTTTTTTTTTATTGAGTGAAATAAATATATAAACAAACAAATAAATAATAATGAAAAATAAGCCATACCCCTCGGCAATTGACTCTTGAATGAATGAAACGCCGATAATACCATACAACAACAACAACTTGACAAGTTGATTGTTATCCCTGATAACTAGCCAAACAACTGCTTTCCAATCGCCGACATGCGGCAACCATTCGACAACTGCCCTGCAAACCGTCCACAACTGATCGCCAACTGTAAATTCTTGCAAATTGGTTTTCGATGGGCAGCTTTTTATTGTTGTCTGAAGTCGGCAACCCGTCGTACGTCTAGTGTGACTTAGGCTTAACATTAGTACATGACCAATCCACTCTTTTTAAATGATTGCCCGTCTTTACTCATGACTTACAAACAGAAATGTTGTAAACTAATTGTAGGAAACGTAATACCCTTTCAGATGATTAACGTTCGTACTTCACTTCAATTTAGCAATGGACATTTATGTAAGATAATGATGCGTTTCCTGTGAGTCCTTCACGTTTCTATTCCTGTTTTGTTTACTCTAGTTAAATGTTAAAGTAAGAAAAGATCCTGAAAACATGTCAATGGTCGAATATAATAGTTATTAGATATTTAGATAGCTTGATTCATACATGTATACTCTAAACATTGATATATAATGACATGATACTATACATGAACCCAGTCCTATTTCTCGTTGGAACAATGTGAGATTGAAAGTATCTATTCCGTCTGTCACATTTACGTAAAAACAGCACAGCAAAAGTAAATCTCATGAAAGACAATTACAGTTCCTTGGTAAAATGTCCAAAAAGTGATTGCCATGAACTAATAAGTATTGAATATTTAATGATTTATTTTGTTTGATACTGATGTAATATCACGTTCTCTTCAGTATCTGTGATGATGGTTTTCAGTTTCAGGAGAAACAAGATGTATCGTAGTTCTCGAAATTTGAAGCTTTCAAATATATTTATTATTTCAATACTGCCAATCTGTTTTATATCGTGATTGTATCATATTGTATGACAAATTTCAATATATTCAATATTAATATCTTGATGCAACGTTGAAAAAATATACTGTATATACTTTAATCCAAACACATGCATTGCTCGGGTAACTTGTCTATTTATTTTCAATTTGCATTCCTTTATAAAAAGTTACGACGTTGTAAATTTGAGTATCAAATATTTGTTAGACCCTATATATTACACCTTTAAACCAAAGTTATCATCAATAAAATTTGTCGACATATCCATTATTTGTCTGACATTATTGTGAAAAGGAAATTATTTGGTGATATGCCAAAGAAACTCAGACGAAGGATTGGGTGTATTTTAGGGATAATGGTATTATATATTTCAGTTTTATTGCTTGTTATATGATAAAAGGCGCGGAAACGTGAAATGTGGTTTATTATGCTGAATCGAGCGATGTCAAGTTTTAAGAATAACATAAAATAAAGACACAAAGCATTATGTATGCTTTCAACCATTCTAGCACCTGATAATAAAAATTGCAAAAACATAAAACCAGCCCTCGATAGTAAAGTGCCTAGCATAACGAATCCCTCCATAATATTTGGTATATGGTACTCTTGTTGGTATTATTGGTGCAATATATATATGCAAGTTTAATAAACATTTCTAAAATTATCTCGTATATGTATTTTTTATCATGTTGATGTGGATTTAATTAACGCAAGTGAATCTTAATACACAAACTTGATCTACTTGCAGAATAAAAGTATGATAATAATTTGAAAAACAGACTATAGTGAATAGCTGTATATATAGTGAATAGCTGTATATAAAACAAAGAAAAGCACAACTTTACCTGGAAATCTTACTGTTGAATTCTCAAACGGATGGACTAAATAATTTATTTAATTTACTTAATTTTGTAATTGTATGCTTAAAAATAAAGTTGAGTACTGGTCACGCGGTCACTTTGTGAAGGAAAAAACTGTTTTGAAAGACTCTGTCCAAAATGGTGTTTGCGCTAAGTTGAATGACCGCTTTTTCAAATAGACTGAAAAAATCCAGCAAAATCCAACATACAACAATCAAACAAATCATATCAATATAGTTGCTAAACAATAATCATGATCATCACGGCCAAAATCTTTGGGAAAGATCACGGCTAAAAACTTGGGGCAGATACTGCTCATAATGTTCATAATGTAAGATGAATAAATAGGCTTGGTACTCACCCTAGACTGCTCGTTTCGATAACAAATTATGCCTACTACAAGATAAAGACAGAAAGAGAGAGAGAGAGAGAGAGAGAGAGAGAGAGAGAGAGAGAGAGAGAGAGAGGTGATATAGTAAAGGTTGCAAATAAGTGTAGTTAATCAAATAGAGGGAGGGAAAGAGAAAGAGAGAGAGAGAGAGAGAGAGAGAGAGAGAGAGAGCGAGAGAAGGAGAGAGAGAGAGAGAGAAGAGAAGGTGAAACATCAAAATGTATGGTCTTGCACAGACCTTCTACCATATAATGTTTGACGTAGGCATGTTGGGGGAAATGGCGCCGATGTTCCATCAGAACCTTATGACCCCCCCCCCCCCCCCCCCAACTGAGCAAGTCTGGGGAGATTGCGCGATTGAAGAAGAAGAAGAAGAAAATATATACATGATTCATATGGGATAGGAAAATGCTCGATCCGCCGGGGTCAGAAGAACCAGGATGATATTGTGAGGGGGGGGGGGGGGGAGTATAATAATTCCCCTAAAGTGCCCAAATTTAGGGGGTGGTTTTTAACCGATTGGGTTTCAAAAGGGCGCATCAACTTTATATATCACGGCACAGGACAAATACAAAATCTTTAAAAAAGAAGAAGAACGATTCCCACATTTATCAGATGTTTTGATGGATCAAAGGGAGTGGGGGGGGGGGGGGGGGTAAGGGGAGGGGTTTATTAAAAACACTTTGAGAGCCAGTGTCCCTAATGTATTTCTTATGGGTTGTTAAATGAGGGGCACGTGACCCCTTTGCTCTGCCCCTTCCCGATCCGCCACCGATCGTGTGGGTCAAGGCTAATACTTGTCAACTGACTATCCTTCCTTGACCATAAACTTTGTTATGGATCCGGACACTTAGCAGAAAGAACGGATTGGGTTAATTTGTCTAGACAATGTGCTTTTTGAGGACAACGTTATCACTTTGTGCCATGATCATATAAAATAACACTGCTAACAGTTTCTCCAATATTCGTGCTTCAATTCGCCATAACCACGACGCTATATACATCAGTGTTTTACCCGTTCCTTTGATTTGATTTTTGTGTACACCTAAATTGATATGAAATGGAAGGAGGAAATGGAAAGGGAAAGAAGGAATGATCGAGATTGAGAAGGTTGTGTACAGATTAAAGTTCAAGATTGAAAATCAAGAATGTGGTTCTGGTGGGAACGGTTGGTATTCTTCTCTTAAGCAGTTCTGAAAAGCTTCTGACTACAGTATTCTTTCGTGAAAAGAAGTATATATGTCTCGACGCGTGTCGAACAGCGTGCTCTTTTCATTGTCAGGAGATTGAAATGTTCAATTATTATTCAGAACATTCCAATTATTAGTGCAGATTATTCTATCGCATACGAACAAAAATATGGACAATCTCTTTTCTAAGTTGCAATATTTGTTCATAGCCGTGTATGGAAAGGTAAAAGATTAAAGTAAAACGCTTAATACATAGCTTGATCTTGTTCCTCATGGGTGGAATTTAAAAAAAAAATTCCTGGTAGTGGTCGTTTTCTTCTCTACCTACTTCAGCAATCATCATCTTCGAACCCCCCCCCCCCCCATTCCTCCGTATCATTTATCTACGAATCCATGAATTTATAATGTACTTTAAAGATCGTATGCATTATGGAATAAACCAGGTTTGCAAGATGACAGTGTACATAAAGATTGTAACAAATTGAAGAAAGATTGAAAATAATAAATATGAAAGAAACAATGATTATAAACGTAAACAGAGGAGAGAAAAGAGAAAAGAAGAAAGGGATAGGGAGTCGTGAGCCAGAGGAGAAGGAGGTGGTAATCCAACTACCACAAGAGCTCAAAATAAAATAAACAGATTATTAAAGTAAAATTACATATTTGCATTGGCTACGCCTCTCGTTTGCGCCAAATCCTCTTTAATATGTATTTTTTTCTTTTAAATTCAGACTCAGCCCGTTTTCATCGCGTGACTCAACGAGGCTCGCCTGAATCCCCGGCCACGATCATCGTAAAAACCTCTCCTACACAATCCGTGAAAATCTTCATTATGTTGCTGAACAGAAAAATATTTCCTGCAATTTCTCGCCTGTCTTTTACGACCAATTTATCACTATTCGGAGTTGGTCACAAAGAAACATGCCGACCATGGCTCCGAGTTAGCTAGAACCCCCCCCCCCCCCTCTCCTCCTTGTTCTTGGCTTCCTCTCTCTCTCTCTCTCTCTCCCGCTCTCCCTTGTGTTTTCTTCTCTGTCTCTCTCTCTTCTCTTTCTCTCTCTCTCTCTCTCTCTCTCTCACTCACTCTCTCTCTCTCCCTCTCTTCTCCCTTCTCATTTCTTTCTTTCTCTCTCTCTCTCTCTCTCTCTCTCTCTCTCTCTCTTTTCTCTTTTTTCTTCTTCTCCCTCTCCCTCTCTCTTTCTTGCTCTCGCTCTCTTTCTTTCTTATTTCCTCTCTCTCTTTGTCTCTCCCTTCTCTTTCTTTTTTTTCTGTCTCTCTGTCTCTCTGTCTCTCTGTCTCTCTGTCTCTCTTCCTATCTCTCTATTTCTCTTTCTGCACTGGAATAATCCAGCTAGGCCTTAATATTTTATTTTTTATTTTTCAATCGAAACAAATCAATATGAATGTGAGCATTTTAATGAACATTGCTAACATTATGAGACATTCCTTATCAATGAGGAATAAGGGTCTATATTTTATAAATACAATCAAAAACAAAAACAACAATAAAAGTGATATGGACGCGAACGAGTGATGGTATATGAACTACAGGGAGATAAACATTGTTGGAGGGTGTTTTAGGGGTATTTTATGACATTTTAAAGGTCTTCTAGGGACTGATTGGATAATGAATTAAAGATCATACTCATCATCAGCGGATTATAGAATAACGCTCATGATATTTTGAAATATGGAAGCAGGCAAAAGTTCACCACAATCTCTATTATTCGACAGAGTAAAGTTAATCAATATACAGCATATACATTTTGGAAAAATTCATTTTTGTTTGGTTGAATTTAATTGATACAGTTGTAAATTCATATATAATTTATAACGAAAAACTGTTCCATCCCGTTAATACAAATGAGGAGTGGTCGCCGGTTTGAGAAAAAAAAATATACACAGATTTTAAAAACTAGATGTTATATCCTTAGAAAAAAGAGGAAAAGGGGAAAATGGCGGAGGAAAGGATGGTAAAGATAAATGGAGAAGAAAATAGAGCGGGATCTTCTCCCGCTCTTTAGTCCAAACTCTGCAATTATTAATTCGAATTTCATTGACCAAGTAAGATCGGTAACCCCATTATACTATGACTTTGTGGGTATGGCAGCGAGGTATTATCTATGAGGTTTCGTTGTGCCGACTGCCTGTGGCACGCGTTTGATTTAGTGTTGTTATAAGGGGGCTGGAGCCCCCAGCCCAAGTCCATTACCCCCCCCCCCCCACCCCCTCCCACTTATCAAAGCCGTCCTTACCCCCCTGCCGATGGTGTAGCGGTACCTTTAAACGAACCTTGCGATGATGATTGCGGGTATGACACTGGGCTAATATTTATGAGGTTTCGTTGTGCCGAGTGTGACACGCGTATGATTTGGTGTTGGTGCATGGGGAATTGGATCTGGAAATTAATGAAGTCAGTTGCTACGATTTATCTCACCCTCGTTCCCAC